>OZ025293.1:29092931-29692931 GCA_964019185.1 Maratus speculifer
ATAAAATAAGCTTTTTAAGAAAAAAATATCAACCGACTTCAAAAAAGCGCTAAAAAGAATTAAATAATTCTTTAAAATTCTCTAATGACAAAACGTTATCCAATAAGCACACATCGGATATCAGGTACCGGCATAAAAAACGGTTAAATTTAATATGTATAATTTAATATCCACCAAACATAGATTTTAGAGATAATATTATTTTACAAGAGATGAATTGACATATTTATGATTTATTTTATGAATATATACATATAAAAAGTAATGAATTACTTTTTGAAGTTGGCGCCAAACTATTTGATGTATATTAAGAATTGTAGCTAAATTATGCCTAGTACAATAATTAAAATGGGGATAATCATTATCGATTGTGATTGTTTGGCACCAACTTCAAAAAGTAATTCATTACTTTTTATATGTATATATTCATAAAATAAATCATAAATATGTCAATTCATCTCTTGTAAAATAATATCTCTAAAATCTATGCTTGGTGGATATTAAATTATATATATTAAATTTAACCGTTTTTTATGCCGGTACCTGATTTTGTTTATGATTAGCAAAACATCTTAACATGCACTGTAAAAAATCCGTTAAATTTACGGCAAAAACTGCTGGTAACACTGCTGTGATGTAAATGTAACTGATTTTTTTTTTACACTGTGGTGGTAAAAAATAAAATAATTTTAGATCCAGCGGTACAGAATACATAAGATTCATTTATCAAAAGCTAAAAACATGATGTAACCCATGATTTGCAGCCTAGTATTATCTAATAACATTTTAAAATATGTAGCATTTTGTACAAAGTTATTTTTTTATCATTTTATTTAACAAAAATTTGGGTTTTTTCTTTATTATATGTGTATAACAAATCGTATATTTTGTATTCATATATCAGAACGATTAAAACTGAACGATTAAAATTTGCATTGCAATGTTGATTTTACTCTCAACCATTTTTTTTTATAATCTGATGAGATTATATTTCTAGTAAACTTGAGAATGACCCCTAATTAGCAACAGAAAATATGCTCCAAATTTAAATAGCTTTTACTCGGTTAGTTTTAATCGTAGAATAATGGGACTTTTTTTGTCTTACTTGTCAGTGTAACAGGAAAGTTTTACTAAGCTTAACTTATAGGATCGAGGACCGTATAAAAATTTAAAGTTCGTTATTAAAAAATGCTTTTATTGACCCAAATCGCTTTTTAATTATTTCTTTATCTGATTTAAAACATTATTGTAACTAGAACTATATGACTGTGTCTTACGGTTTAGGAATTGGCCACACTCTGTATAAATCAATAGATCATACGCAAGGCTGCGCAAGACATTTCATGTATTTTTCAGATTGTTGATGGTAATCTTGAAGTTGAGTTTTGAAATGTATAATGCATTTTCCATATTTTTTATTGAAACATCATCGTTCACCTTAATAAGCGGTTAATCTTTAAACTAGGCTTTGAAATATATTATGTGTTTTTCAAATTTTCTACTGAAGCATCATCTTTCAACTTTATAAGCGAGTAATCTTTAAATTGGGCTTAGAAATATATTATGTATTTTTCAAACTTTTTACTGAAACACCATCTTTCACCTCAATAAATGGGTAATCCTGAAATTGCATTTTGAGATATATTACGTGGTTTTCAAATGTTCGCTGAACCATCATGTTTCACCTTAATAAATGGATAATCCTGAAATTTGCATTTTGAGATATATTACGTGGTTTTCAAATTTTCGCTGAACCATCATCTTTCACCTTAGAGAACGTCCACTGTACTCTTGTGACCATTTGAGCAAATTTTCTTAAATAATTCCAATTATTTTATAATAGATAAAAATAATAAGATATAAATTAATACAACCAGTTAAATACGATTGTGGTCCACTTTCATAAAATATATCTAACTTGTTACACAGTATCTTGCTTGTTTATATAAAAAATGTAAGATTTTGTTACTGTTATGACCAGAGTGTTACGAGAGTAACAAAGTTTTGATTTAATATGTAGATTTGTAAAATGCTGTTTCTTACAAATTAGATATGTGTTAAGTGAGTAGAATACAGTAGTATTTGATTTGGATCTTAATTATATTTTTTATAAAATAATTGGGGTTAACTATGAAAATTTACTCGAATTATCAAAACATTTCTGAATGGACGTTCCCCTTTATAAACGAATGATCTTGAAATTGGGTTTTGCAATATATTATGCGTTTTTATTTATTTTTTTTTAACGAATCACACTGTAATAAGCGATAAAGTTTTGCCAAGGTATTCTAGAAATGTTAGAAAACGTTTGAAATGTATGCTTGACGCATGATTTTTTGTTTTTGTTTTCTTTAGAGAAAAATTCAGTCATAACGAATTACATTTAACTGCATTTTTAATAAAATTGTTTTATACAAATATAATTTACTCAATTTGATCATGAAAAAGCGCAAAGAAACAGACAAAGAGTTGGTGGCTTTGATTTACACAGGGTATTCTGAAAATATTTGATAAAATTTTGCAGTTAATGGAGGTGTCCAGCTTTTTTTTTATGCCAACATAATGTATGTCCGGAAAATTAATGTTTTGAGATTAAAGGCCTCTGTCTATATAACGTCTTTTAACGTCTTATAAAGTCTTTTCTCGAAATTCATAGATATACAAATATAAAGCTTTGTCAAAAGTATGAATCTGAAAAATGCTACTTTTGTGTGATGGAAGTGTCTCGGTCATACAAAAATATTAATTTTGATGCATACAACATCATTTAGAGCTCAATCGCGAAATTTTTGTCGTAACTTATCAGCAATATGCAGGATTCAGATACAATATATACAATAATTCTTAACTTTGACAAAGATTGTGTTTCCGAAAAGTGTTGCCGGCGTAAAAAACGTGACAGAGAGACAAAAAAAAAAAAGCGGGGGAAGAGGGCAGGTACAAATTAGCAAATTTTATGAAAATGAAACCTGTCTGTAACGGGATCCTACCTTAAAAATTCCACGAGCTGTACCAAAAGAATAACACATAGTTATAATAATTAAAATCAACGCTTAACACACAATGCACAAACACACACCACATACGTATACGTTTCGCGAGCTCCAGGGCTCGTTTCCTCAGTGTAAAAATATTAAAATGTTAAAAACAGAAAACCCCCCCAACTGACAGCAAGTCAGAGACCCAAATGATCGCAAACACAATACCAAAATACCCACAAGCTTCAGAAACCAATAAGATTAAACCGGAAATGAGGTGTTATGACATAATACATCTAACCAGAAAGTTGAGATATACGGATACCTGAAAGATCATTAACCAAAGAGTTTTTTGCGTTATGTATATGGAGTGCTTCGAAAAAGTCTAAGTCTAGCGAAGTAGTGCATTTTTGGATAATAGTAGCAGAGGTAAAATTAAAATTATGGCCCTCCTCCCAACAATGAGAAGCAATAGAGGAATTCTTTAACTCTTTTCTTTTAACATAACCTATATGTTCAGCGACTCTTTTTCTGAGTTTACGTTTTGTTTGTCCAATATAGAACAAATCACACTGACATTGTATATTGTAAATAACCCAATGATCCAGAGGAGAAATTTGATCTTTTAATTGAGAAAAGGTTAATTTATTGACTGGTTTAAATACTACTTTCAAATCATAATGTTTCAAAATATTTGCAACTTTAAAGCTGATGCTTTGATGAAACGGTAAAACAATAAAACTAGAATAAGAAACAGGTGTAACAGAAGAATCAGGATCATCGAGATGTTTATTAAAACTATGAGAAATTAATTTATTGATATATGATAAACTGAAGCCACGATCTATAGCAACTGATCTTATGTAGTTTAACTCATCAGTAAGGGAACTGTTATCTGAACAAATTGAGCTCTATTAATTAAATACAGAAAAGCAGAAGCTTTCTGAGAAGGGGGGTGACATGAATTAAAATGGGGGGGGGCAGTGTGACAGCAAAGGGTTTACGGTAAACACGGGTGTCAAAAGAGGTTAATTGACGATTGACTAAAACGTCAAGAAATGGCAATTTGTTATCGTTTTCGACTTCATAAGTGAATTGAATGACTGGATCTATTTGATTTAAAATAGTCAAAATATTATCAACAGGAGAAACAGAGGGGTCGATGAGTGCAAAAGAATCATCGACGTATCTGCAATAAAATGGGAAACTGATGAGATTAAACATTTTAACTTCAAAGTAATGCATATATAGATCAGCTAGGAAAGGGCTAAGGGGGTTACCTATAGCTAAACCATCAGACATGGAATAGAATTGGTTGGAAAATTTAAAAGTATTTTGTTTTAAACAAACGTTGAATAAATCAACAATATGATTAATTTCGTGATCAGTGTAATAGAATTCTTTTAATCTGAGAGTGAGGCATTGAATTGCACCAAGAACAGGGACATGTGTAAACAGAGATGTGACATCAAATGAAACCATTCTCAAAGAGGGGGAGGGGGTATAGTTCTTAATGAGATTAACAAAAGAGCTTGAATTCTTAACAGTGTAAAAATTGGATATTGAGAGAAAAGAAAAACGCTTAACCAGATATTTGGCAAGCGGGTAGGAGGCTGAACCGATATTGGAAACAATCGGACGGAGAGGGACACCAATTTTGTGTACTTTTGGTAAAGCATAAAAACGACTACAGTTAGCAATGGAAGGAGTTAATGACATTTTTATACTGTCATCAATGCCAGGAGAAGATTTGATAAGTTTTCTAGTATTTATTAAATCATTTTCAGACGGATCACGATTTAATTTAACATAAGGACCAGACTGTAAGAGATCATGTACTTTTTCTAAATAAACAGCTTTGTCTTGAATTACTATTTGGCTCCCCTTGTCAGCTTTGGAGATAATAATGTCATCGTTAGATTTCAAAGAGCATAAAACTTCCTTTTGATCCTTAGTGATATTTGGTTTGAAATTCATTGTATTATGTTCTACTGTGTTTTTAATGAGAACTCTGATAGAATCATTCTATCTATCGACGATTCTATCAGAGTTCCCGTTATAAACACGTTCCATTTCACATGTTTTAACTAAACTACAGTTGGCAAAAAAAGTATTTGTACACCCTAAATTTTTTTTATTTTTAACTAAATAAAACAGATATTTTGTCAAAAATAGTTTTAATACAGTCTGTTTACCATGTGTTTTAAATTACACAAAAGAAAATTTCGATAAAGATGTAAAATAATTTTTTAATAGGAAAAGTTTAAGAATTTTTAGCAAAAAAAGTATTTGTACATTTCTCCATCCTGATATGTACTGTGTTTTATAGTGTTTATGGTTCAAAGGACTACTTTTACAGAAACTGTTAATAATTTTTAACTTCATATTATATTTTTCTGACATTTAATCTAATTTGTTCTTGAAGTAATTGAGTATAGAACATAAAACTAGAGAGGCACCTCTAGATATATGAAATCCTATGATTGACCATAATAAAAATTTAAATTCGCAACAAGAATTTGTAAAAGCTATTAAATTACCATTTACAAGTATTGGATGTATAGTGAGAAACTATGAATAAATTAAAAGCATCGAAATTCAATGAAAACCAGGACTTCTCAGCAAACTAACAATGAGGGAAAAAGGGGTTGTTGTTAAAAAAGCTTTAAAAAATCCTATACGTTTGGTTCAAAAATTTGCTAGAGACCTTGCGACATCTTCTCGCATGAGAGTAATATCTCAAACAATAAAAAATATTCTTCTCAATGCAGATTTAAAAGGAAGAACCTCAAGGAAAAATCCATTCATCAGCGAAACAAATAGGCGAAAACGCATAGTATTCGCTTTCGTATACAGAAGTAAATCATTGAATTTTTGGAAAACAGTAATTTTTTCTGATGAGGAAAAATTCGGAATTTTCTTACCACCAAGCATTCGAAAAAATTGGCGTAAAAATAAAATTGTTCTACATCCAAAACGTATACTTCAAACTATCAAGCATGTTGGGGGGGAATATTATAGTTTTGGGGTGTATAGCTTCTAATGGAGCAGGACATTTAAAATTTATTGACAATGGAAGGACAGGTTTAACATACATTTATGTGTCGCGGCATAATTTATTAAACTGTGCTAAGAAATTAGGTGTAGAGGAAGCTTTTCACTTTCTGCAGGATAACGACCAAAGCATACTGCTGTTATTACCGGCACATGGTTACTACAATACTCGAAGATGACTGGCAACTCCTCTAAAATCTCAAGACTAGAATCCAATAGAAAATTTGTGGATGCTATTGGATGCAAAATCCGGAAAAAAAATATGTATCAGTAAAAAACAGTTTTAAAGAAGCTCTTATTGTGTCATGGAATAACATTAACCAGACCGCTACAAAAAAGTTGGTGAAATCTATGTCAGACCATCTAGAAGTAGTCATAATCGCTAAATGAATTCACAAAAAATATTAATTTGCATCATTTTACTAAAATTTAATTAATTATATTACATTAATAAAGTGTACAAATACTTTTTTTGCATTTTTTTGCTTTTTTTTCATTTTTTTTTTATATTTTTGTATATTTGTTTATTATAATGTAAAAAATCGATCCGTTTAATTTTGTTTTTGCTTTTATAATATTATAATGCATTAAATTAATGTATTACAGTATTTTTTGCTTAAATCTTTTATTTAATTTCATTATAATTTAAAAAAATGAAGTGTACAAATACTTTTTTTGCCAACTGTAAGTACGGTAAAATTCTTCACAACACAATTACTCCGCTTCAGATTGGTATCCTTCTAAGCAGTTAAATTAAAAGGGACTGAGGCACATGTGAAGATGGGGCATATATGAACAACGCTATTTTTCACTAGTTTTAATATATTTTTTTATTTAAAAAAGTTAATATATACATAGTAAACGTTTTTTAAAGTTCTTCGACATTTTGTTTGTCCCCAGTAGCCAAATACTTTTATAGATTACAAATGTAAAATCACAGTTCCAACATTCTAAGAGAATAATTTTATTTATTAATTTATTTGAATTTTAAGGTTTTAACATATATTATGAACAGTAATAAATATTTTTGATAAAAAATGTTTTGTTCTAAAATTAAGAAATGCCAATGATTTGTCATTTTCACTTGATTGGCTAGGTGGGGCACTTGTGAACAGATTAGTTCAGGCAGATATGAACAGCTTATAAGTGCCCCAATAATCACTTTACGATTATATTTCTTTCAGTTAAATTTATGAGAAATAACGTCAGCTTCAATATCTATAGTTTTCATTAAATAGAAGATTTTTTATCATACTACATTTGATTTTCTATTGAAACTTCCACAAAAACATCTGCCAACAATACATAAAGAGCAACAAGCTCGTTTACATTCAATTGTTATTTAAATAAATTTAATGTTTTTTAAAATGTAATAATGCAATATTAGGCTAAACGTTCTACAACAATATTTTTAATGCATTTTAATACAAAAACAGAATATTGTAACAATAAATCCGTCATCTAATCCTCGAACACCCAGAAACTGCAGAAATTTATACATATTTTTTTTTCTTTATAGTGAATTTAACACATATTATAACTAATGATTATGACGAAAAATGAATAACAGAATAAAACGCATGTTAAAGGATATTTTTTTTCTTAAGTTTGAATGTGCCCCACTTAAGTTCGTAACAACCCCGGCACATATGAACAATTTTTTAAATTTATAAACATATTAAAAAAAGTAAGAAAAGCTACAAAGGTTATTAAAAAAAAAATACCATGTGTAAAAAAAGTTCTATTTACTTATATTCACTAGTTTTTGTTCATAGAACCCAGTTATGTGAAAAAGCTACATCTATGTGATCTCTTCACATGTGTCCCCAGTCGGTCCTATATGATATTACATACGGTGGACTCATAAAAATTGTCTATTATACTCAGGTTATGTTTAAAAAACATTACTGTATGTGGGTTCACTCGACGCATTGGAAATAATATAGTAGCATGCTACAAAAATAGTTTAAAGAATTTGTGAAGCGTAAATTTCAGATTTTTAGCGTCCGTGCTTTGGTTATGCGAGACCGGTCATTTAGCCCCTGAAAATTGGGATGGTCCGTGTACATCTCGCAAAATTAGTCCAAAAGTGAAGCACTTACATACTAGTTGATGCCCCTGTTGAGAAAAGTCAATGAACAAAAATTTATTATCATATTTTTCAAGGATCGGGATTCCCATAAATTTGTTAACATGTCAAAGATTCATAAAAAATAAAGGAATTGATTTTTTAACGCAGTTTTCGACAAAATTATTCTCATGCGAAGTGTGTGGAGAGGGTGTTTGAAAAAGAAAACAAATTAGTGAAAATATTTATCAAGAAGGAAGTTTCACGCATTCCAATTTTAAGAAATATGCAATGTGTATTCTCATGAAATGCAAACTGTACATTTATCAGCTTACTTGAATTTTTTTATTTGTTCACACGTAAATTTTTCAATATGTTCAAGTTAGTGGATAAGGCACTTATGGATGAAATTGCTTCAATTTGTCAGGAATTGCCGATCGAAACTTCAAAAGACGGTGTCCCCCCAAGAAGGGGACAGGAATGATAATAAAAACTAGTCAGATGTGGCAATCCCAAAACTTTCTTCTATCTCATATGTTTTAATACTTCCCAAAAATGAAACATAGCAGCGTCACCGGTTTGATAATTTACTGCAAAATCTAATCTGCAACAACTTATTTCAAGTTCTAACTAAAACTGAAATTTGATAAAAATCAGTGTATTAGTATTTGAAATAGAATCATCACAGAAATAGTAAAAAAGCTGGATAAAAAAGCCATCTGTTGAGCCATTTACTCCAAAAACTGAATACTAATATACATAAGGGGCTGACAGAATCTGAAGTTTCATGAAAATTCGTGCATTGGTTCCTGAGATAGAGCTATTGAAATAATCCTGAATAATGCCGCATAGCTGAGCCTACTGTTGAGTGATCTACTCCAAAAACTGAAGAATACTAATTTATATCAGGGACTAACTGAATCTAAAGTTTGATGAAAATTCGTGCATTAGTTCCTCGGATACAGATTTTGCGATAATCACGAATAATGCACCACATCAGCGTCACTTGTTGTCACATGTTGCGTTTCATAAACTTAGACTGTACTTCAGAAAATGCCGCCAAAGTGGGCATTTTGAGCTGAATTTAGCTTAAGATGATTCTGATAAATCTAGCTTTTACAGAAAAATTAAATTAAAAATTCTTCATAAATTTGTTAAACTGGATTTTTCTCTAATAACATTTTATTTTATGTTTTTCAAATAAGCACTTAATATCGGAATTTATCTGCGCCTATAGGCCAATCCGACAGGGATTTTTTGTATTAAGCTTATTTAAGTCAAAAAATTTTAAGAGTTTCTTTAGGCGGCTTTATGTGTGCTTTTTTTAGATGTATATAAAAAACCTTCGTTGAGATATTTAAAATAAGAGAAAGAAAATAGATAATCTGACTTTTAGATGATAGAGAAACCCCATCATTGAATGAAACATTAGACTTTACCGATATTTTACTCTGGTCAACACTTGTATCAATGTATGAATCAGTTATCCACTTTCATGGTGAAGAAGAGAAAACATATTGTAGCGCACTTTAGTGAGGTATGTGAGGTTAAATAGGCTTGAAATACTGTCATCATTAATACTGTTAGCATTACAAACGATTTCACCCATAGACCATAACGTAACACAAATCTTTTCAGTGCGGCTGTTAAAGAAGTACAAACATCCTTTTCTATATTAATCATTTAATAGTACAAGAATATTTCCACGAATTAGAGCACGGAGAGACAGTCTGACAGAAAGATAGACGACCAGATTGATCACCATATATTTAGATAGACAGTCCAAAATCATAAAAACTTTTCAACTATGTTGGAAAGTGTTAAAAGTTCACTTAATAAGAACAGGGGGAACTGGGACACATTGATACAGCTTTTTTCTAAAAAATTTTTTGGTGTCTAGAAAGCAGAAATTTCAAGTTATTTTTCTATGTGATGCCAGCAAAACCTGTGTAGTGTGTTATAAAAATCTACAATCGTTGTTTTATATATTATTTTTGCATGTAATTTAGAAAAAATAAAAAAAAGTAATTTGTATCAATGTGCCCCATTTCCGGGGCAGATTAATACACTCTGATATGTCTGAGAAAAATGGAGACAAAATAACACCAATGCATATTTTTCATAGAAAAATAGTTAGCAAACTATTTTATATTATTTATAAAAATCTAAATCACCCACACTTTATTTGTAAGCAATATTAAAGCAATCAAAATGAAATGTATAATGACCTGATGTTCTGGCTGTTCCTTGTCTGATTGTTGTCTGTGGTAACTTTGTCATATCTGGTACTTCAACCCCAGCATTATCATCTTTCTTAGGAAAGATGAAAAAATTATCAGGTTTTCTGTTTATAAATTGGTTTATAAATAGAAAATAAAGGATAATTATATTGAAAATCTTGTTTATAATACAATTATCCTTTGCTGTTCTGCTGCTTGTTTTTCTCACTTAACATCTCTGATATCTAAAATACTTTTTCTCTGCAAAATCGATATAAATTCGAGATTTTCCAGGCTGCCGTTCTTTTCTTTTCTTAGTTCTACTAGCACTAGCTGCTGGGTAAGTTCGTACGTCTTCTGTTTGAAAAAATACTATAAAAAGTTCTAATATAAAGAAATTAAAGCTATTTCACTTTAAAAAAAAACTAATATTAGAAAATTTTAGCGAAAAATGGTTGTATTAAGGAATGCCATGTAAAAAAATAATAAAAGGTAATGAAAAAATGAACTAGAAAAGGATTTAGGTTGTATCAATGTGCCCGACAAAGACTGTACCAATGTGCTCCATACAGCCATTTTGAATAAACTGAGTCTCAAATCCAATACTTCATAACTTTTCTAACAAAAAAGATTGAGAAACTGATAAAGAGTAGTTTTACTTGCCAGGGAGAGTATTCTTTTCGGTTGAAAAAACTAGAACAGTTGTATAATATCATTTCAGTTGTACAACTCAAATTTACTTTTGATCTAAAAAAATAATAAATCACCCATCCCGTTTCATCAGACAACTGAATCATTCCGAGACTTTCTGTATGTAGCTGAGTGCACTAGCATCACCTTTTGGAGCTGTTGTGAAACTTCCTGTAATGATCCTGTGAGCAGTAGAGGGGGTGTATGAATGTACTCCATGTATCAACGTGCCCCAGTTCCCCCTACGTCTAACATTAATATCAATAATAAAAACTATTATTACCAATTTTTGCTATAACCCTTTTTTATTATTTTTAGATATTTTTTGTATGTGATTTAGTATTTTATTCTCTCGTTTTTGCATTTTTATCCCACCATCTCTCTGAGTTTTGTTTTTATCTTTGAATAATTTTATATTTCTAGATATCATATTTCCTATATTTCTTCCATTCAAACTTTCGTAATAGATTCTCCTTTTACGTATGCATTAACCTTCTTTCCTCACTTATTCCTAACTCTCTTTTTGCTTTACATGTGTTTCTGCACATTTTTTATTTACTTATTTGAAGAAGTACAAGATTATTTTTCGGTGCGAAACGATTGTCTTGAATTTTAAACTTTTGTGTTGCTTTCCAAAGTATTTCAGAAGTCTATATTTGATAATTTTTTTTTTTTTTTTTTTTTTTTTTTTTTTGCATTTTAATTTTGATTTTGTGCAATATTTTTAACTTTCGCAGGTTATTTTATTTTCTTTAGGTACCCAATCTTTTTTTAAAAAACAATAAATTACTATTTGTAACAGTTTTCTGAACTTTCTTAAGTAATTCCATTAAAAGAGTAAAATTAAAGGAAGTGATATAATAGCTTTATTACTATAAAAGGAAAAACCTTTTGAATGCAGGGGTTGATCAATAAAATCCAGGAACACGTGGAGAAGACTTTTTCCTTTTACGACTGAAAACCTCCGAAATAAAATATCCACCCACACCGAGTGTAACAAGAAGGAGGAGTGACCTCTGAACAGCTTGTCCGGCCACGTCTTCTGAAAATGAGGCCATAAAACTTTGGCCAAAGAATTGTAAAAGTTGGTTTCGTTGTAGCAACGGATTAAATATTTGGCACAAACGATGTGATGCATTGGATTATCAGAGAAAAGGGAGAATAAGTAACAAAGATTGTATTAGATTAAAATTCAAAGGAATTTAAGAGTTAGGTTTCTTTTTAAAATATAATTCTATTTTAGAGGTCAATAATTCAAAAAAAGGTAAAAGAAAAAAATGCATCTTTTTATATGCACCAAATATAGGGAAGAAGAGTTCGTTTAACTTAGCGATAAATTACAAAGTTCAAATAAATTGAAATCGCATCAAGTGCTAATTTCATTTACTACTGCTTTTTCAGGATTTTTTTAAATTCCGCTCTGAAATTGAAGGAATGTATTTGTCACTTTGAAATTTTTACAGTACAGTCGAGCCAACTTAATTGAAAGCTATTTTACTAAGGCATAATTATTTATTAACTGTGAAGTTAATTAACAGTAATTTCTCTCAGTAAGAATATTTATTGTACTAATATTCTGTCTTGTGTTAAATTCACAATAAGGTAATAATACGTAAATGGTACGTAACTAACTAAATAATTACATTTCATTAGTCTAGATTAAAGAAACAAATAATACTATGAACAACTAAACACTTACAGATACTTTATAAACACTTAAATTTGAATAACAACTTAAAATGTAAATCGTCGTCGTCGTATTACATCAAGTACCTCCAGGAAATATAATCTTTCTGTTAATGTGACAATTAGGTAGATTTCGTAAGAAATACTACCTATTGCAATCGCACCAGCTTATATATCTATATATATATATATATATATATACAGTTGGCAAAAAAAGTATTTGTACACTCTAAAATTTTAAATTTTTAACTAAATAAAAACAGATATTTTGTCAAAAATAGTTTTAATACAGTCTGTTTACCGTGCGTTTTAAATCACACAACAGAAAATTTCGATAAAGATGTAAAATAATTTTCTAATAGGAAAAGTTTAAAAATTTCTTGCAAAAAAAGTATTTGTACATTTCTCCATCCTGATATGTACTGTGTTTTATAGTGTTTATGGTTCAAAGGACTACTTTTACAGAAGCTGTTAATAATTTTTAAGTTCAAATTATATTTGTCTGACATTTAATCTAATTTGCTCTTGAAGTAATTGAGTATAGAACCTGATACTAGAGAGGCACCTCTAGATATATGAAATCCTATGATTGAGCATAATAAAAACTTAAATTCGCAACAAGAATTTGTAAAAGCTATTAAATTACCATTTACAACTATTGGATGTATAGTGAGAAACTATGAATAAATTAAAAGAATCGAAATTCAATGAAAACCAAGACTTCTTAGCAAACTAACAATGAGGGAAAAAGGGAGTGTTGTTAAAAAAGCTTTAAAAAATCCTATGCGTTCGGTTCAAAAATTTGCTGGAGACCTTGCAACATCTTCTCGCATCAGAGTAATACCTCAAACAATAAAAAATATTCTTCTCAATGCAGATTTAAAAGGAAGAACCTCAAGGAAAAATCCATTCATCAGCGAAACAAACAGGCGAAAACGCATAGTATTCGCTTTCGCATACAGAAGTAAATCATTGGATTTTTGGAAAACAGTAATTTTTTCTGATGAGGGAAAATTCGGAATTTTTCTTACCATCAAGCATTCGAAAAAATTGGCGTAAAAATAAAACTGTTCTAGATCCAAAACGTATACTTCATACTATCAAGCATGTTGGGGGGAATATTATACTTTTGGGGTGTATAGCTTCTAATGGAGCAGGACATTTAAAATTTTTTGACAATGGAAGGACAGGTTTAACATACATTGATGTGTCTCGCCATAATTTATTAAACTGTGCCAAGAAATTATGCATAGAGGAAGCTTTTCACTTTCTGCAGGATAACGACCAAAGCATACTGCTGTGATCACCAGCACATGCTTACGACAATACTCAAAGACGACTGGTAACTCTTCTAAAATCTCTAGACTTGAATCCAATAGAAAATTTGCAGATGCTATTGGATGGAAAAATCCGAAAAAAAATATGTATTAGTAAAAAACAGTTTTAAAGAAGCTCTTATTGTGTCATGGAATAACATTAACCAGACCGCTACAAAAAAGTTGGTGGAATCTATGTCACATCATCTAGAAATAGTCATAAACGCAAAATGAATTCGCACAAAATATTAATTTGTATCATTTTACTAAATTTTTATTAATTATATTACATTAATATAGTGTACAAATACTTTTTTTGCATTATATTTTTGTATATTTGTTTATTATAATGTAAAAAATCGATTCGTTTAATTTTGTTTTTGCTTCTATAATATTATAATGCATTAAATTAATGTATTACAGTATTTTTTGCTTAAATCTTTTGTTTAATTTCATTATAATTTAAAAAAATGAAGTGTACAAATACTTTTTTTGCCAACTGTATATATCTCACTTTTTTATGGACACGATAACTTCTATAATTCTTCACCAATCTCCACCAAACTGGTACATAAAATCTAAGGGGTTAAAATCTTGGCTAAGTTCGTTAATGGGCAAAATCGGACCAAGCGGGTCGGAATAGGGGGCGTTTTTGTGAAAACCGAAAAAACGCCATAACTTCTTAATTAAAGTACATATCGAATAGGTTTAAAGTTTATATTACTTCTTAAAAATGGGCCGAAAGTATATGCAGAACAGATTTTTGATAATTTTAGAAGTGGGCTCAAGGGGCGAAAAAAACAGGGACTTTGAGAGAAAAAAATTCATAACTTCGTCAATTTTCAAGATATCAAGTCCAACTAAATTTTTTTTTAATGTTCTTAAAATTATCTAAAACTTTTGTATTTACAAGTTTTTGATCGGACCAACTTTTAGCGATGAAAAAAATTAAAAACGAGAAGAAAAAGAGCGCTGAAAAAAGAGAAAAATCCATAACTCCGTCAATTTTTAAGATATCAAATCTGATTAAATTTATTTTACATCTTCTCAAAAATATCTACAACTTTTATATTGACAAGTTTTTCATAGGACCAATTCGTATAGCAAAAAGAAATTAAACAAAAATAGGAGTTGGAGAAAAAAACCTCAAATCCAAACTGCTTATACTCTGACTCATTTTTAAATTCATTTTTGATTTTAAACGCATCCAAATGGTAGATCCTCTTATTTAGAAACTATATAAAGTGACGCATTGGTCAATTTTCTGATAAAGACAGAATATATTTCAAAAAAGGCTACCAAAAAGGGTATTTTGAACAGAATTTACGAAAGTCATCGGGACTGAAAATTGAAGGAAGTATTCAAATAAGAAATTGCGTTTTTTTCTGACTTGTTTTTAAATCCATTTTTGTTCTCAAACGCATCCAGTTTACAGATCCTCTTATTGAGGAACTATATAATGTGATGCATTGGTCAGTTTTTTGATAAAGACGGAATATATTTCAAAAAAGGCTACCAAAAAGGGTATTTTGAACAGAATTTCCGAAAGTCATCGGGACTGAAAATTTAAGGAAGTATTCAAATAAGAAATTGCGTTTTTTTCTGACTCGTTTTTAAATCCATTTTTGTTCTCAAACGCATCCAGTTTACAGATCCTCTTATTTAGGAACTATGTAATGTGATGCATTGATCGGTTTTTTGATAAAGACAGAATATATTTTGAAAAAGGCTACCAAAAAGGGTATTTTGAACAGAATTTCCCGAAGTCTTCGTGTTTTTACATAGCAAATTCCGTTTTTTATGACTCGTTTTAAAATCTATTTTCGCTCTCAAACGCATCCAATTTACAGATCCTCTTATTTAGGAACTATACACTATGACGCATTGACCAGTTTTTTGATAAAGATAGAATATATTTCTTAAAATTCTGTCAAAGTGAGTATTTCGCACAAAATTTTCCGAAGCAATCATGATTAAAAAATTAAGGATGTATTCAAACAACAAATCGGTTATTTTATGACTCATTTTTAAATTCAATTTTTTTCTCAAATGCATTCAACTGACAGTTTTTTGTTATTTAGGAACTGTATAATGTACTGTTTTGGTCGATTTTTTAATAAATTCAGAATCTATTTCAAAATATGTTGTCAAAATGGGCATTTGAGCTGAATTTTTCTCAAGATGATTCTGATAAAACCAGTTTTTGCAGAAAAATGAAATTAAAAATTTTTCATAAACGGCCAAATGAAGTTATTAAACTGGGTTTATCTCTAATCATATTATTATTTTTTTTTGTTGAAATGAGCACTTTTCGAAATCTACCTCCGTCTATAGGCCCAGCCGACAGGTATTTTTTTTTTTTTATCTACAAACAAACCAATAAATAGCAACACCTATGCTCATTTTTTGATAAAATAAATTTTATTGTCATCTGAATTTGCAAAATACCTTCAAGAAAGGGAAAATTTTTCATAAGTATTTAACTTAAATCATTTGCAATAAAAATGTTTGAGGTTTTGTAGATCATTTACTTGTTTAAAGTCGTTAAATTTGTGATTGTGTGAATGTAGGTATGAGGTAATTAACACTAGAACGCCCGGAAGGAGTCGATTCCACTCCAACCATGTGATAAAATTTCAACTGGAACCAGAATTTTTTTCTTGAAATAATTTAAGTTTAACCTATGCAAATTTGCGTCAAATAAATCAATTAAATAATTTTGAATAAAAATTTTCGTGAGAAATATTTTTATGAAACTTGAGTAAAATTTTCGAGCATCCTAGTGTTAAATAAATATTTTTAGGAAGTTTGTAATTTTTTATCCGTATTTGCGAACCAAATTAGTAGCCTGTCTGTCTATCACAGAGTCCGTATAGAAAAACTTTACAAGTCAGAGACTTCAATTTTTGTGTACTTACAGCTGAATACATTGTGTTACATGACAAATTATAAAATTTTGAAAAAATTAATTATTTTAATAAAATTAATTTTTCTTAGTATCAACTGTTTATTTTTAGGATTTAAATTTCAGAAGAGAACTTTAATTTCAAGGTTTTACTTGTACACATCATAGCTTGGTGAAAATCATCCCGCTGCTAAACACAAGGTTCTTAGTTCGATCGCCGGTGTTCGTAAGGGAAATTTTCATATTAAGGTGAATTTTTGGTTAATTGAAAGAAATTTCGTATTTTTTACCAATTTAGGGATTTATATTATTAGGGTTTCGTTCATCTGACATTCATAATTTTTTTGGATTTTTTTTTTCGATTTAAAAAACTATTGTGAATTATTAATGATTCAATATCTTAAATTTCGTTAAAACATTTTTTTGTCTTTAGAAATTTTAAATTTTATTTATATTCCTGCTAGTTTCTTTTAATGTCAAATTTTAAAAAAATTTGGCCTTTTAGATTTTATTTAAATTATTTTATTTGAGTCTTTTTAATTTCATGAAAATAAATAACTTCCTTTTACAATTATTGTAAAATTAAATTTATTGATGCTACCGTCTATGTAAGAATTTAATGATTATAAATTAACAATTTGGATTTATCAATTAAATGATAAATTGTTTTGAAAGAAATATTAAACAAAACCTTCTGTGCTACCTGTGATCACACTTATCTACTTGTTTTCTGTAATCTGTGATGTCAGTTTGTTTGTGAAAACCAATGAAGGACTATTTGTAGCCAGGGCCTAATTAACGTGTAGACATGAGAAGTTATGCTTCCCTTATAAAATTTTGAAGGGGCCCGAAATCAGAGAACACTACCTCCAAATTTTATATCGAGTGAATTCCGTTTTAAAATTCTAATTTCTTTTCAAATGATTAACTCATTTATACATATATAATATACATTAAATATTTCATAAAAATACTTTTCGTAACAAATTTGTCATGCAAACAAAAAATGAGGGGCTGTATCCATATTTCATTGATTAGTGTCTACACAATATTGCACATACTACTATATTTGGATACAGCTCCTCATCTGTGATGATTAAATTAATTTTAAGTTTCAACTGAATGATCACACAGTCTTAATTTGCCAAAACAGCCAAAGTAGTCAATATTTCAATCTGTATTATCGTCCAACCTACCATCATCAAGAAAATTCAATAATATTTGTAGTAATTTGAATAATATTGGTAGTATTGTAGAATTTTTAGATGTGTCAAATTTAGGAAACTCTTTTCGAATAAAAGGGAATCTAGAATTAACTCTGTGCCTCCCGTAGCTTCAAAGATTAATCGGACCCTTTTTATACAGTTCATATTCAAAATATTAGAATAATTACTTTTTTCAAATTGAAAATATCGATTATTAATTTAATGTCTTTTAATGTAAATATGCACACGCTATTTTTATTAACAATTTATATTATTGCTTATTAAACCTTTTTATTATCTTAAAATTAATATAATTTTCGAAAAAATTAATGGGAAAAAATATTTTGAAAACTCGAAATATTACAGTCACAGGAAAAAAAATCTTGACATTAGTGATTTCAGACGTTTTGTCAAATATCAAGAAATATACATGAGGAATGTCTCTGAATCTCCAGATGTATAAACAAAATAGTACAGGCCATATATTTTCGAGATTTTTTTCAAAAATCCTGTAGGAGACCGTCAACAAGTTGAAAAAGAACGAATATCTTTTGAATAACCCTGTCAAAACTAATGTAGCAAAAGCTTTCAAACTGCAGATTATGATTACGTGGCTTATGGTAATAAACTGTGTTCATTTTTATGCGGATAGCATGTATACGCGTAAAGAAATTAAGATTTTTATAAAAATGGTCCCATATTTTGCAAAGTTTTTTTGCTTATAATTTTCAGAGTTCTTAATAAAAAACAATGTTCTTTTCAGAAAATATGAGAAACGACATTGTACATAATACTCTGTAATCAAAATTAAAAAATATTAATAATTGTATGAAAAATGAGCAGGTTTACTAAATAAATTTTCGCTGCGCATGCGTTAACTCTATAAAAATTTCATTTGCATATTATGTTTGCTAAATGTATAGAACAACTCGTGTCAAAGTTTCAAAATCATACCTTGAAAATTCTGAAAATTATCGTCGATAAAATACGATCAAAATCCCTTATTCCCATATTGAGGCAAAAAGATGAGGAGCTGTATCCAAATATAGTAGTATGTGCAATATTGTGTAGACACTAATCAATGAAATATGGATACAGCCCCTCATTTTTTGTTTCATTTTGAAAATATCGGATTTTGATCTTATTCTTTCGACGATCATTTTCAGAATTTTCAAGCTAGGATTTTGAGACTTTAACAAATGTTGCTCTTTACATTTAGCTAACAGAAAATGCAAATGAATTTTTTTTATAGAGTTGACGCATGCGCAGTGAAAATTTATTTAGTAAACCTACTCATTTTTCATACAATCATTAATATTTAAAAATTTTTATTACAGGGTATTATGTACAATGTCGTTTCTCATATTTTGTAAAAAGAACACTGTTTTTTATTAAGAACTCTGCAAATTATAAGCAAAACACTTGGCAAAATATGGCACCGTTTTTATAAAAATCTTAATTTCTCTACGAATATACATGCTATCCGCATAAAAATGAACACAGTGTATTACCATAAGCCATTTAATCATAATCATCTGCAATATAAACGCTTTTGCTACATTAGTTTTGACGGGGTTATTCAAAAGCTACTCGTTCTTTTTCAATTTGTCGACGGTCCCCTATTGGATTTTGGAAAAAAAATCTTTTCGAAAATAATGATCTGTATTATTTTGTTTATACATCTGGAGTTTCAGAGTCATTCCTTATGTATATTTCTAGATATTTAACAAAACATCTGAAATCGTATATGTCAAGATTTTTTTTTTGCTGTGACTGTAGAATATTTATTCAAGTGGTTCAAAATATTAGGATATTTCATATTAATTCCCCTTTAACTATCACCAATTCATAACTGGTGGCCTCATTGATTAAATTCAGACTTTTTATATAAAATCGATATTCTTTTTGCAGTTTGTTTGCTTTTTCGTCTTGAAATGGGTCTTGTGAGCGATTTTCGTGAACCTATTAAACTTCGTATAGTTAATTTGTATAGGCACGGTAAAAATCAATGTTATATAGCAAATTATTTACATTGTTCGCAATAAAGCGTTAGTAAAATACTAACATGATATTCAATAAATTTAACTTTTTCAAAAAAATGTATAACCGACTCCAAAAAAAAGCGCTAAAAAGAATAAAATAATTCTATAAAATTCTCTAATGACAAATCGTTATCCAATAACCACACATTGACTATCATGTACCGGTATAAAACGGTTAAATTTAATGTATAGAATTTAATATCCACCAAACTTAGGTTTTCCAGAGAATATTTTTTACAAGAGATTAATTTACATATTTTTGATTTAATTTTTGAATATATACATATAAAAAGTAAGGAATTACTTTTTGAAGTTGGTGCCAAACAATCATAATCGATAATGATTTCCCCATTTTATTTATGGTACTAGACATAATATATCCACAATTCTTACTATACTTAAGATAGTTTGGCACCAACTTCAAAAAGTAATTCCTTACTTTTTATATGTATATATTCAAAAATTAAATCAAAAATATGTAAATTAATCTCTTGTAAAAAATATTCTCTGGAAAACCTATGTTTGGTGGATATTAAATTCTATACATTAAATTTAACCGTTTTATACCGGTACATGATAGTCAATGTGTGGTTATTGGATAACAATTTGTCATTAGAGAATTTTATAGAATTATTTTATTCTTTTTAGCGCTTTTTAGGTGCGTTCGTAATTATATAATACGTAGCACCTATAGTGGTCGTTCAGTCCGTCCGTCTGTCCGTCCGTCCGTCTGTCCGTCCGTCCGTCTGTCCGCATATAACAACGCAAAAACTACCCAACCGAATCGTTTGAAATTTAAAATACATAATTATTACATAATTTTGTCGAGTCATTTCAAATTTTATGAAAATCGGATGCATAGATCAATTACAGGGGCAATCAAAAGTATTCCATTACATTACGGTCAATGAGGAAAAAAGTTTCAAATGCATTTTAATCGTTTGAAATTTAAAATACGCAATTATTACATAATTCTGTCGAGTTATTTCAAATATTTTGTTAATCGTGTGTATAGATCAATTACAGGGGCAATCAAAATTATTCAATTACATTATGGTCAATAGGGAAAAAGTTTCAAATATATTCTATGCGTTTGAAATTTAAAATACATAATTATTACATAATTTTGTCGAGCTATTTCAAATTATATGAAAATCGGATGCATAGATCAATTGCAGGGACAATCAAAAGTATTCCGTTACATTATGGTCAACGGGAAAAAATGTTTCAAATACATTTTAATCGTGTTACACTCATGCGAACTTAATAAAATTTATATGCAACTATAAAGTACATATTATAATGTACATCATACATAATTTGTGGTGCAAAGAACATTTATTATTGATTTACAAAGCCACACAAAAGTATTCCATTACATAATGGTATAGGGAGAACATTGTTTGATGAGCGTTTTAATTGTTATTCACTATTTACAATTTTATGAGATTGGTATATGAAAGTAATATTTTTAAAACTTCGTTATCGTACGAACGCACCTAATTTGCTACGCTTCACGTGCAATTTCCAACTTGTTTTTTTTGGAGTCGGTTATACATTTTTTTGAAAAAGTTAAATTTATTTCTTACTTTTTAGTTATTTATACCGTAATACATAATTATGTGTATTGACATATGATGGCTCTTTGTAACGCATTACTAATGAACGCACTTTGCTGAGTTCTGATGTATTCACTTTACTTGTCACTGTTTGATTGTCAACTTTTCAAAAGACACTTACAATATCGGTTAGTATCGTTGTGAATCTTTAGGTTTTCTGGATGTGGTAACTTCTTCAGATCTGGCACGACGAAAAGCTACCGCATTCATGAAATCTTAAAGTCAACATCTAATCGTACGGACATCGGAAGGTGACAATGCCTCAAGTAAAGTGTCCTTACACATAAGTGCGCGGCAAAGCGCTTCCATATATGAGTAAACAGCAAAATGACTCCATGTATCAATGAATAGTAAAATGCTTTTCTAGTGTAGTCAAAAGTACTCCCCCTTCAGTCAGAAAAAGCAAAAAGAAAGATTTTAACAAAAATCGCTCTATGATTCAATAGATAAACAACAACAGTCTAATTCCTATAAATGCAGTAAAGGCATCGGAAATGATTCGACGAAAGAATCCGAAAATCATAACCTGTATACTAGGCTGCATCTATAAGAGAGTGACAGCATTCGATGCCCAAATACTTTTTTCACGGACGCTTTTGGCCCAACCAAACTGTTAAAAATTTGAAACACCGCTTTTATGGAAAACGATTATTTCAACCTATCATGGAGCATTCTCATGGGTCAAAAGACAAATATTTTATATAAGCGGGGGAGTGACGATGCAGCAAAAGGGTAAAATTTTTTACAGTATATGTATGAGATATTCCATAAAAGGGATGGAGTGACGATGCAGCAAAAGTTAAATTTTTAACAATGTATCGCAATGCTAGGCATTTTCTAATATAAAATTTGATGATGATTTCCTGGTAGAATTCGATTGTACGCCGAATGATCCTTTATTTCTACACAGACATAAATACATAATCCATATTATTTTACGCGAAATTTTTTCCCAAGCACCTTCGTCGTTCCAAGCCCAAGCTCGCACTCTGATTGGTTGTTGCTCTCGGCACTGTTTCCACGTAACTTGGCGATAACCATACTTCGCGAAAAATACTTCGCTCATAAGTGAACGAGTAAACCTAAAACCTAACCTACTCATTCTTATTCTTCCTTCATTTTGTGCTCTTGTGTTATTTTATAAAATGGCTAATGCTTTACTTATTAATAAACGGGAAAAGTTACTTTGTACTCGGTTCGGAAGGAAATCAAACTCCTCGACGGAAGCATCTATCGCTACGCCAAGTATGATTATCGCCAAGTTACATGAAAACAGTGCCGAAAGCAACAACCAATCAGAGTGCGAGCTTGGGCTTGGAACGACGAAGATGCTTGGAAAAAAAATTACGCTTATTTTACAAATTCGTGGACATACAAGGACAAGATAGCACAAGGAAATATTACGACACAAGAAAAGTACAACCGGGAGCTACACATAAAGAGTGTGTGCAACGGAGCCAGTGGGATTCGAACCCACAATCTCCTACGCTCTCAAGAGATTAGCAGCGTGGTGTCTTAACCACTCGGCCACAAGGAACCCCTTGATGACTCATTTTTGTCTAGAATCTTTTCAATCAATCGTATACTGTGCTCCATGTATCGTCATACTCACATCGAGGAATCCTACATGAACAAAATCTGAAATCATTCTGCTGTCTAATCCGGTAACCAAATTTGAATCTAAAGATAATTTTGCTACACATATCTATGCACTTTATTTTGCATTGATGTGTAGAGATAATTTTTTCCTCCGGAGCAAAATATATACTAAAGGATTTTCATCTTTTCATCAATTTAAGGATGTCAATTGGTATCGATGTCTATTTCCGCTTTAGTGGATGCGAGAACTTGTCCATTTAAGCTTTAACATTTCGGAAATTTATCGCATACAGCAAACTTTAAGGCCGCACACTAGGCACAGAAAAAGACCCGGATGATAATGTGAAGTCTATGAGAGCGTTCTTTTCAAATATCTCGCTCAAGTTTTTAAATTTTTACATGATTTTTTTTATTTTTTATTTTTTATTTATTTATTTTTTTTTTTTTTGAGTAGGATAGCTGAGGATATTTCACATCGTTTTTACTTACTACCTAATTTTTACTTTTTCAATTTTGGTTTCAGATTTAAAAAAAAAAATATTTTAAATTTCAAAACCGGTTTAAGCGGTTCTGAAATTGAAACTATCATTATATAAAACATACAAATCAAAGAAGTAAAAACTAGGCCGGTTGTAGATCATCCTCGGCTATCCTATGCAAAAAAAATCATGTAAATATACTAAAATTTGAGCGAGATATTTGAAAAGAACACACCCATAGTCTTTACACTATCATCCGGGTCTTTTTCTGAAACTAGTGTAGTGCCTTAAAGTCCACATTGAAACCTACAGACTTCGTAAACGGGCATTGAAAAGCTGACAATCCATCAGTACACGTTAAAATTATTCTGAAAAATTACCTTTGTTTTTAAAGACTATCTATTTTCTGACTAATGAGAGCGATCTAAAAACGTCTATGGGGCGTTTTCATTGGTCAGAAAATAGATAGTCTTTAAAAACAGAGGTAATTTTTCAAGATATTTTAAACAGGATACACTGTTAAAAATTTGACCCTTTTGCTGCATCGTCCCTCCACCGCTAATATAGAAAACGATTACTTCAGCCTATTATGGAGCATTCTCATGGATCAAACGCGAGATATTCTATAAAAGCGGTGTAGTGACGATGCAGCAAAAGGGTCAGATTTTTTACACTTTAAAGTACGCGTACACTATCAGAGCGCGTCAAGTTGCTTCTATGATTCAATGCACAGCAAAGTAATTCTAAATGTTCGTATGTATTAAAATACCCTTTTCAGTCATAAAAACTAAAAAGGAAGATATTATCAAAATCACACCATGATTCAACATGCGTCTATATGAAAGTAGCAATACTTGAAGTTAAAAATGTTCTTTGATAAACGCGGTTTTCCAAAGTACAGAAAACTTAAGAATTTTTATTCCAGAACTTGGCGGTAGTCGCCTGAACGAGTTTGTTTTATGGGTGAAAGAAGTTAACTAGCTTAACTTTAATGGTAAGCTTATCAAAATTTTTCGTTATTTATATTTGTCCAAATGTAAATCTAGCACATAGCAATGTACTTTAATCACTTTGTGAATCCGGCATAACAAGCACCCTGATACACAGACACTCTTGCTTTAACGTGTAAGGCTCTTTAGAGATGAATTTTCAGCTTTTCGATATCGAATTCTCATGTCTGGATTGATGTGGATCTTTCACTTTGGTGTATACGAGAATTGTTCCAGCTAAGATTTCGTACTTTGAAAAAAAACTAGCATCTCTGCAACAGTGGTTAGGATCCAGAAGGATTATTCGCTGTTAAGCAAAACAAGATTGACCAATCATAAGCCTTCATTTTTGAGAACTTTTCATTGTTCGAAGGAGAAAGTCTGGAATACATGAAGTGAAAATCTGCTATCGACACTGTAAAAAATTTGGCCCTTTTGCTGCATCGTTACTCCATCGCTTTTATAGAATTTCTTTGTTTTGACCAATGAGAATGCTGCATAATAGAGTGAAGTAATCGTTTCCTATAAAAGCGATGGAGTGACGATACAGCAAAAGGGTTCAATTTTTTACAATGCAAGCAGTGCTAAAAATTTGCATCCTTAAAATTTGCAACGATGCTACTGAATTCCAAAGTGTCGATCACAGCGACATCTGCGGCATTTTCGTGATACATTATCTAGACTAGCAATAATTCTTGCATTTTTAGAAAATGTCCTGCAGATGTCGCTTCTATCTTTAAATTTCATTAGCATTGTTGCACATTTAAAGAATAGAACATTTTAGCGCTTTTTTTAAGTGTTACAGAGGGCGTGTTCAGCACAACTTACCGGTTACTTACCGACCACTTACCGATTATAGACAAATACGAAATGAAAATCAAAGCGAAGTGTGACGTCAGGTACAATTCAACAGAATAGTTTTCATTGATGCCACAATTTGCTTTCGTACTGCCCTACAATCGGTCGATAACATTGGTTACTTTTGTAAGTTGCTCTGAACACGCCCTGAGATAGCCGATTTCCACACTATATCCCCCTAGATGCTATATTTCCGGTTTCTTGCATAAGAGAACTTGTCCGGAATCCAGGTAGAATTTGCGCTGTTAGCGAAACCAGATTAACGAATCAGAAGCCTGAATTTTAGCAAATTTTTCAATGTTTTAAATAAATTTTCTTGTTAATAAATCTCGTTTCGCAAACAGCGCAAAATTTATGTGAATCCTAGCCCTCGTCCTGTTAGGATTTTGCACTTTGAACACTGTTAAAAATTTGAAACTTTTACTTTACCGTCTACCCATCGCTTTTATAGAAAATGATTACTTCATTGTATTATGGTGAATTCTCATTGGTCAAAATAGAGATATTCCATAAAAGCGGTGGAGTGACGATGCAGCAAAAACTTCAAACTTTTAACAGTGAAAAGATCGTATGCCTATGTAAGTGTAACATAAAAGCATGCAAAAGGAACACTTCTAACTGGTCGATTGCTTCAAAATGAATTTGAAATTTAAAGTTTTTATTTTTAAAAAAGTTATAATTATCAGATTTTTATGAAATTCGAATGGGACCACATGGGTCTCATACGCTTTCAAACAAAAAAAGAATTATCAAAATCGGTTCATATTTGCAAAAGTTATGCGCGAACAACAAATACATACAGGTCGAAATCATAACCTCCTCTTTGAAGTCGGTTAAAAAGGGGGAATTTTTAAAATAATTGGCGAAATGACGACAGAAAACCAAAAACATCTGCTAGAAATGACAGGAAACTGAAGCGTATAGTTAAGAAAAACCGTTTTAAAAATGTGCGATTTTTGCACTGATAATGGAAAGAAGAAGGAGTTGAAGTTTCTACATCGAAAGCATTAATACGTCTCCATAAATTTAAGTTTGAATCTCATGTACCTCTCATGACTGCAAAACAAAAGCATACAAGATTGAGTTGACGTAAATTAAGACTTTATGGAGCGAAGAAGATCGGAAAAATATATTATTTAGTGATGAACATATGTTCTGTGTTTCATATGATAATTAAGGTGTTAGAGTTTGGAGAACGAAGCAAGAAGCATTTGATAAAGAATACCTTACACGTTCCGTAAAATTTGCTGCTAGAATCATAGTTAGGGGTTGCATGAGTGCAGAAGGACCTGGAAAGTTATGACACGTCTACGAAAAGGTTAACTCTTAGATATATAAATAAATTTGGACTATTACATGATTCTATCATCAGAAGATTTATTTGAAGATGACTTCATCTTTCACTCGGATTTAACGTCATCGCATGCCTCGGTGTCAACTAAGAATTGGTTCCACCAACGCAAAATTAAGGTAATTCCTTGGCTACTAAACTCACCCGACCTTAATCCCATCGAAACCTTATGTTGTAAATGAAGAAAAAACTTGAAGAAAATCCTCTTTCAAGTAAAACTGAGTTATTGGCACATATAGAGTTCATTTAGGCTAATATTAGTAGAAATGTTTGTAAACACCTTGTATATAGTATACAAGATGACTTGTACGCTGTTATGAAAGCTAAAGGGGATGCTGTAAAATATTAACTGCCATCATATTCATAAGGTAATATTGTTGCGTAAAATAAAAAATTCTAATATTTTAAATCAATAAAAATTTTATTCTAATATGTTGATGTGATTCAGAAAAGTGTACACCTAATTTATTATAATGTATTTTATATTTGAAAATGTTGAAATCTTATCTAAACATTCCATATTTAATTTATAAGAAATTTCATTGCATTTACGTAGTATCAAAAATAAATAAATAAAAAACTATAATTTCTTATTACTTTTTCTCAATTATTCTAATATTTCGAATATGAGCTGTAGCTTTACTTTAGCTTCAGATCTCAAGACTTTAAAGATCCTTGAAAAATGTGGAACTCTCTTGAGCAAGTAAACATTTCTTTTCCCAAACGCGAATCACACCATCTGCATACAACAACCGTTTGGAGATGATGCAAGAGTTATTTTAGTTGTACTTTGTCTGCGGATGATCGAGAACTAGTAATATGACGAAATAGGCTATTACTAACAAATTGCACTGAACTCCGTTAGTGATCCCCCATATCCCTTTATTCACATAAACAAAAACCTCAGGCACACACAAAAACACGCATAACACACATACAAAGACACATTTTTTATATCAAGAGATAAAACTCTGTGTTATATCTGACCGTGCATCTATGGAAATTTAAATCTAAAAAAAATAATAATGACAAATTAAGTAAAAAAAAAATAAGGAAAGCTTAAAAATCATATATTTTGGGCTACTTTCCATTTTCTAAAAATTCAAGAAATAGAATTAGATTAAACTGATATATTTTTCTCATTTTGTTATTATTTTTAAAGAATATTTCAATTTCCACCCCCTTAGAGTGAAAAATTAATATCATTAAATATTTCTAATAATTTTATTCTCATTGGAAACTAAAATATAAATTGCATGTTATTTTTGAGCCACTTTATGCTTATCTAAAAAATTAAAAATCTTTTTCAAATCAATAAAACGCCCATAATATGTTTGATATTTGTATGATCATACCTTTTTGTAGTGTTAAATTTAATTTGACGTATCCGCTTATAAATGTAAGAAGTTGCTTACGCAATCCAGTCTCAAATTAAACGCATGAAAAAATATAACTATTCTTAAAAATTTTATTCCTTTAGATGTCTGAGATTCTCCCAAATATGCAGGATAAAATTGCGATATGAGTTGCGATAAAGTAGAATAAAATAAATTAAACATTTACTTTAGGGAATATTTTCTGGAAATCAATTTTGAATTTTTCCCATAGAAAATATCTTTGATGTTAGATGCTATAAGTTTCAACTTCATTTTGTTTGGGAAAAAAGGAAATGCCTTCAATTTGAAATCTACTTGTAAAGAATATATATATTTATATCATTTATATTTATTTCAGATTTATTTTAAAATGTGAATATGAATACAATCACGTTTTCAATAAAAATGTTAACCAGGCTTTCAATTTAAAAAGTATTCCTGGGAGTTTTAAAACTGGAACTCAATTTTAAAAGTTTTCTAGGAGTAAATATTTCTTGAAAATTTTACGAAATAATTTGAAAGACACATGCTAAGTAAAGTTTGATTTATGAAATTCCTTATAAAATTATTTTAATATTGATTTCACAATCAATGTATAGTTATAATATTTTTAATTTATCGAGAATTCGAAAAGTGTGTTGAAATCACAAATAATATTTTGATAACGGAAACTACATTAAAGTGATGGAATACGTTGAATTACTTTCTTTTTAAAAAATAATTTCACACAGTAAATATTTCTACCACATTTCATTTCTTTTCTCGTAAATATAAATCTCTAGCGTTATTAGCTAAAAGTTGAGCCATAAGTGATTCTAGGTAAAATAATTACATGCATTTTTAAAAATGTTATAAGTGTTTCTTTATTTGAACACGGTTTAAACTAGAAATAAATTTCAGTCGCTTTTAAATCTAAATAGAAATCCAAATATTTCTAAAATATTTTGAATCAAAAATTTAAAAAAAAAAATCTTATATTGGGATAATTATTTTATAATAATTTCAAACTCTTTACTTTGCGGAGATAAATTAGTAATAGACAATTTTTCTAGCCAAGCAGGAATTGCAAATTAGTTGGTAAAAGATAGTCATTTTAATTATTTATATAGAATCTATAGTTTATTATTCATTATTTGTGTATTACCAAAACAATATTAATGGATTTTTAAAATAAAATGAACAAATAATTTAAAATGCCAATTATAAACCTGTTAGCTACTTTACTTCGTGATTAAGTATGACAGTTTTTTTTAATGCAGGGGAGGTAGGTGAAAATTGGATCACGATAATTTGCCATAGAATAAAGTGGACAATACACTAATATTATGTATAATTTAAACTCAGTGGGTAGTTTTCTCTTGAAATGTGTAAAAAATTATTTTCAATGTACCATGTTACCTGGTATAGCTGTCTTTTTTCAAAATATTCGTTGATCCCGATTATCCCCCCCTCCCCTCTATGAAATGGGATAGCTGACATTAGTGGTATTTTCTCTCATGCCTTACAATACACATTGTCATGAGTATATGTTTTTACCATTTTAACTAAAATATTTTCATTTTGACGGAAAATGTTCCTTTTTGAGTTCTGAGAAAACAGTGATTACTTCTACAGGAACATACAATTTTGACTCCAAAGAAAGCTGCGCATGTAGAATATTGGTAAACCTTCATAATTAGTAGGGTCAGTTTTTTATGTATTAAAGATAGCCCGTAATCCCAATTCCAATTCTCAAATATCTCATAACAAAGCTCTTCCATATACGATTTCAGTAATGCGTAATTTTGGTTCAGGTTTTCCGACAGCAGATATTGAAGCATTCATCATACAGCTCAAACCCCTCACGAAGAGATTTTCATCTCTTCGAACCATTGGAAATGCAGTTAAATTCGTGGTTTCAGAACTGTTGATGAAGTTTAACAAGTCGTCCTGATGTGGCTTCACAACCTTAATGTTTATTTCTTCTATGCTGGTTTTGAGACGTTGGCGTACCGTTGGAATAGATGTTTTGAGAACCATGGTAAATGCGTGGAGAAGTAATATGTACGGTGCCTTCCTATGTTGTGCATTTCTTTGAATTGGTGAATGTTTTTCCCAAAGCCTTCTTACGTTACATTTTGAACCCCTCTTGCATTACATAAAGCACGCATCATTATTCAACGTGAATCTCACGATATGCAACTTGTATACATATATTTAACATTGTCCGTATATTTACATGCATCTGAAATCAATTCAGTGATAATTCATTAAGTTCATATATCATATATATCAGAAATACATAGGGGAGACTGGGATACATTTTCGAAAGGGTTAGTTTTCCAACTCGCTTTATTTTTTAAATGAGCCCCAGATGATGCCAGTGGGTAAACTGGCTGAAGTGGCAACATTGTGCACACCATCTACAAAAATCATAGTTTAATAGCTGCTGTCACTTATTCATGAGAGCTGTTTTTTTTTTTTTTTCATTTTTTCAACATTGAGTAAAATTTCAGGTCTTTATTAAAACGTAAAGAAAAGTACCCGTGTTCAACTTATTGTTCTAACATTGCATGCACTAAAAAAGGGTTTCTTTCTTTATGTAACTATGTGTTTGTTTCAAAAATAACTTATATCATTAGTCGCCCAAGTAGTGAAAAGTTCAAATGTAACAAATGAGCAGGTTTTCCAGCAGCACATGGGATATGTTTTCCAACACATTTCTTGTTGGAAAAAGTGCCCCCAAATAAATCAGCTAGTCTTATTGTATAAACAATGTATTCATTATGTAGTAAATATATCCAATCGTCTGAATAACCATATATACTACGAACCTGTTTCATCATTCAGTCATTTCACTAAAACTATCAATACAAAAAACAACGTAAATTCAAAAATGATAGAATAAGAATTATTTTTATAAAAGGGTTCATTCAATTAATCCATTTTATGTGAATTATGTCTTTGTAGTTTTAATTACACCACTGAGATCGCAGTTTGAATGGACCCTTCAAAAAGCAAATAAACAGTGCTTAGAGCTGCTCCACTTACGTTAATACCAGTCGATATTAAAATAATTTTTGAATATTCGGGAATTTTCCCACTGAATCCTGAAACGTTTACAAACATTGATCTTATGCCATTCTAGTTTTCTGACAGGCCAGATCTTGCCGCAAAAAATCTTCACACCACAAACAATTCTGAAAAAATTTCAAACTTTCATCAATAATCGATTGTCCCCTCCCCCTCCCCACAAAAAAAAACACTTAAATCATTTAATCCTTCTACACCAGCACTTCCAAAGAAACTGTTCCAGAAGTTTTACTTAAATTTTTCCTGTTCCTTATAAATAAGACGTTCTTTCTACATTCAAACAAACTTTGCCTTGAGAAGTGAGGCCTTTTGTGAAAGCAGCACAGAGGAGACAAACACGGCTGGGAAAGAAAAGTAGGAAGCTGTTATATTGACTGATTCCCATGAAATGTGAGAAAAACGATTCTAAAAAAAGGGAACTTTAAAAGAAATCAGATTAAAAATGCAAGAAAAAAAATTTAAACCAATTGCGCAGCCAGGAATATTTTTGGACCTTCGTCTTGAAATGTAAAATGCTTAAAACTGTTGTTTATGTTACTATTATGTTACTGTGCATTTAATTTACAATAAAAAATACTTGTTAATTAACAAGCACGATTTATTACCTGTGTTTTACCATTTAAACTGTAGTTGGAAAGTTTCGCCCTGAACATTTCTAGTATGCTAAACAACTTGTCTGGCATGCGGGGCACATTTTTCAAAACGACATGATTAGACTTAACCATTTTTTATTAAAAATTATATTTACTTTTTTGAAAAGTAACTGTTCTAGTTTGTAGAGAAAGATCTAGGGAATACAATGATATCCTTTAGATCTCAAAATAGAGAAAAATTCAAAAATAAAATTGTAAAAAGTTAGAAAACTTGCCCTGGTCTCCCCTGTTTAAAATCAAGCTCTTAAGTACATACATTTACAATACACATCTTATTATATCCATCTAACATAATTATACCTTTTATGTACGTACATTTTACATGCACATATATTACATGCACAGTTAAAAATTTCTGTAAAAACACAGAGAAAAAGCAAGACTCTCTGTAAATTTACACTAGTTCTTGGTTAACAGCATGTTATTGAGTTTCTCAATCAACATTTTACATACATTTCCCTTATCTTATATCCTTGTAAGAATTTTCATGTCTTTATTTAAAAATATTTTTATCTTTGTTAAAACTTTTAATTCAAAATACACAATTTAAAATTATTTTGCAATTTTATTAGACATATTAAAAAAGAAAATTTTGTTTTTAAAATTGTTTTTTTTTAAACTTAGAATAATTTATAAAAGGAAAGAATCATCTCCTGAGAGTTAGTGAGGATTTTTAACGACAATCACTTTGCAGTCTCCAGGATGGCTAGGAACAATATGAAAAAATTAAATCATACAGAAATTCAGACAGAATCTACTATCAAATCTATTTTAAAAAACCAAATGCTTTGTAATATTACCAGTAAATTGCTTAGTATCAGTTCAAATCTCCTATTATTATTACAATGCTTTTATTATTATTATTATTATTTCATTGGTATGCATTTTAAAAATATATTAATCTTCTAAAAACATATTACACAAAATTTATAAAATTATGAAAATGTGAAAAAACACTTTTAAATATTAAAGTACATTTTTTTCTGTTTATTTTCCCCTTATTTTTTTTTTTTTTGGTAATATTAGAGCATTAAAAATAAGTAGTGTGCGACAATTTCGAAATAGTTTTTTAAACATTATTGTTGTAAAAAATGAATTATATTAAAAATCTCTCTTAATGTAAAATCCATTGAATTTTTTAATGTATTACTTAAATTAATTAAAAAAATAATTTTTTCAAATAAAGAAAAGGTATTATGTATCGGTCCAAAATAAACCGTTTATGAGTTTTCTAACGAATATGCATAATAGTTTTTGCCCTGCTGAAACATAAAAGACATTAATGCTGCTCAATGGCAACAGCTTCTACGGCTTAGTTTGTAAGATGTTTCCCGCTGTCAAGAGGTCTCGGGTTCATACTCCAGGGCGGCTAGGATCAAATTTAGCGAAACTTAATTGATGCAGCATTTGAAATTCTTTCAGATCTCTGAAAATTGAGTGATTCACGAATTTTAAAAAATAATTTAAATTATTATTATAATTATGTTAATTTACAGAATCTATTATATATTTACCGAATAACTTCTCTGTTATTTAAGAGAATCTCGATTTTTCAAATCTATGTAACTTTACATAAGACTTGAGATAATGGATCATTCAAAGATTCACTGAAATTTCACAGAAATATGTTTTAACAGTGTGGTTACATTCATCTCAAAATTGTTCGTAGATCTTACATACTTTCTTCCTAAATTACATCCATACATATAATATGGTTATATTTACTTTGATACATATATTTACGTATATCTTACTTAATTACATCTATATTATAACATAAAAATACTATAATGTATCTATAACAAACATATTTACATAAAACGACGTATAATGCATACATACATACATTAAGTATATTATTTATTTAATTAAAGAAAAAAATCTTTTTGATTGCTTGGAGAAGATGATCTAAATTAAGATCGCCCTCTTAAAATTTTACCTATCTATTCTATTAAAGGTTATATATTGGCCTAAACTGTTCATGGAATGATTCTTTTTTTTTTTTTTTTTTTTTTTTTTTTTTTTGTTTAGTTGCTAAGAATAATAAAAGAAGTAGTTAAGTATTTTTTACTACTTGGGAACATTTAAATTTTTCCTTCCTTTTCTTAAAGTTTTGATTACAATCGTAACGCATACATCTCTGTGGATTATTGTGTATTCCATTCGTATCATTTTTAAAAAATAATTTCTGCCATTTACTTATACTAGGATATTTTGCAGAGAAATCTACACCAAAGAAAAAAAAATGTTAATTGTGATCCGAATGCACATAAAAATATACACCACAGTCTTGGTTTTAAACAAATAGTTAAAAGTTTTACGTAGATAACAGGGTACGCTTTCGAAGTAAAAATTATTTCAAACTAATAATTAAAACTGGTGAAATGTGTCAAACCCTAAATCTTTCTTCGATCTCATACATATTATTACTTCTTGAAAAATAGCAAATAGCCGCGTGATTTACACCAAAATATAATCAGAAACAACTTACGTAAACAGAATATGAAGTTTGGTGAAAACCTATGAATTAGTTTTTGAGATAGAGCTATTGTGATAAGCATGAATAATGCTTAGCAGCATATATGTTTAGTGATTTACACCAAAAAGTAATGAGCACCAACTTGGACTAACTGAATCTGTAGTTTTAGGAAATTTTCAACGTTAGTTCTTCAGATAGAACTATCGTGGAAATCGTGAACAATGGGGCATAGCAGCGTCGCCTGTTATAATATACATCAAAACATCAAAAACTAATCAGCTCCAGTTTATATCAAGATACTACTGTCCACAGTTTAGCCAAGATCCTTGTAAAGCTCCGTGCAGAGTATTTAAGATTTCAGTATAGCACTTGAGATTGAGCGCTGATTTTTTTTTTTTTTTTTTTTTTTTTTTTTTTTTTTTTGTCACATACACACTCACAGAGTGAGAGATTGACAAACTCACAGACTGACATTTTCTAAAAACCCTCACATTGTTTTCAGGAACTTCTAAAATTTATAAGTCCATCGAAAACCAAAAGTTGAAATTTTTCACGAATAAAATATTTAGACCAAAATAGAAGAAAGTTAAAAATACTGAATAGGTTTATTGAAATTAGATCCTTTGGAAATAAAAAATATTTCTAGATTAACATTTTAAAAAACATTAAAAAAAATATTCTCTCTTGAACTTTAAATGAATACAATATATATAAAAAATGCGTGTTTAACACACACTCACACACACACACACACATATATATATATATATATATATATATATATATATATGACCATTAATTGCAAACCATATGAACCATTTGAATTTAATAGAAAACAAGTAAGAAAAATCATGCGTTACGCATAGATTATGAAGCACTTTCCAACACTTAATGAAATCTTTAACAAAACTTTGTTATTTAGGGAAATAATAGTGTATAGCCAAATATACCCAAATAAGTATTCCAGTACTTTTGAACAGCTCTGTATTTCATACGTCAGTTGGTATAATGGGAAAATTTAGTTTAACAAGAAAATACCCAGTAGCTTGAAATTTCTTTTTCAGCATTTCATACTATTAGAAGGAAACACACTTGAATACTTTTGTTCAGCCCCGTAGTTTACACTGTAACATTATTACACGTCAGCATTAGGCAAAAATTTATTGTAAACTAAAGCACTTTTAAAACAACTGAAATCACATTCTCATAAATTATCATTCATAGGCGTCTATGTACCGAATTCTTTGGGTGGCCCTGTATATCCTTTTATCTACATTCTGCAAACATTTCTCAGTAACTTGAATGAAGCTCAGCGTAAAAATGCATAGCTTATTTAAGAACCACGTTTAAATAATTTACGCTCATATTCAGTAACGTTGGTGAGCTCTTTTGGGTAGCCCTGTATATCAACTATAACTTTTATACACACCATATAATGTGCATATACTTAGCGAAATATAAACGCTCATATCATAATTAAAATGCATTTCATCCCTCCATCAGCCATCATCGTACACATATACGGTACTTCGGAAAGAATATACTATTTGAAATCTTTTGTAAGGCCCTGTAAATGCTATGTACTTCATATTATGCAAGACAGTAGCGTATAATTTATATTAAGCTTCAGGACATATATTAATTTTATTATACATGAAACAGCTTAATATATTTAAAATATGTCGCACACAATTCCCCCTTTTACCATTATCTAATGGAATTCTTTTGTGTGGCCATGTAAATGAATAATAGCTACATTTTACCTTATATTTTATAAAATGCATATTTTAATATGTTTGACAGGGTATAACATCTTTAAAATTCCTTTGAAACGATTTTTCCATGTAGGCCGTAATGTAATGGGAAACTTTTGATTTGCCCTGTAGATAATCTAATCATGGTAGAAGTTTCATTTTCAATAGGGTTCGTGCTAGGGTAAACGTCAATGACGTCCTAAAATTTCATGGCAATCCCAGTATATAAACGATTTTTCCCCATAGGCCGTAATGTAATGGGAAACTTTGATTCGCCCTGTAGATAAACTAATCATGGTAGGAACTTCATTTTCGATAAGATTTGCACTAGGGTAAACGTCAATAATGTCCTAAAATTTCATGGCAATCCGAGTATATAAACGATTTTTCCCCATTTGCCGTAATGTAATGGAAAACTTTTGATTCACCCTATAGATAAACTAATCATGGTAGAAACTTCATTTTCAATAGCGTTCGTGCTAGGGTAAACGTCAATAACGTCCTAAAATTTCATGGCAATCCGAGTATATTAACGATTTTTCCCCATAGGCCGTAATGTAATGGAAAACTTTTGATTCGCCCTGTAGATAAACTAATCATGGTAGAAACTTCATTTTCAATAGCGTTCGTGCTAGGGTAAACGTCCATAACGTCCTAAAATTTCATGGCAATCCGAGTATATTAACGATTTTTCCCCATAGGCCGTAATGTAATGGGAAACTTTTGATTCTCTCTGTAGATAAACTAATCATGGTAGATACTTCATTTTCAATAGGGTTCGTGCTAGGGTAAACATCAATAACGTATAAAAATTTCATAGCAATCCGAGTATATTTACGGGAGTTAGAGCGCGGACAGACGGACAGACGGACAGACGGCCAGACGGACAGACGGACAGATGGACAGACGGCCAGACAAACCGAATGCATAAGCACTTTTCAACTTTGTTGGAAAGTGCTAAAAACATATTGAACACGAGGAAAAATTAAATAAATAAATAAGATGAATATAATTGAAATTTGTAGAACCCAAGCAGAATTATCAAGCTTCAAATACTTTGGAACTACAAATGAAGCGTGTGGTTTCAACTTCGTATTATCCATGAAAAAGCAAAATAATAAGAATTTGGGGCTACCATCACACATAAAACAAAAATTAAATGAAGAAATACCAAGTAAACTATAGTGGATATGGAGAAAATAAAACAGTAATGAACTACAAAATGGAAGGGAGTCCCAAATGCACGGCCTTAACCCTGATATCGCACGTGGTCACCTCAGAATATCCAAGGAATACATAAATGTTGTAAATATTACAACATGATGTAGCCTTATAGCATAGGACGGAAAAATGGAGACAATAAAAACGTCATACCAGTTGAACTCTGCTATGCTAGTCACATGGGACGAAACTCAGTATACAAATAGAAAGAGACTCCGTTAAAACGATGTATATCAAGAAGGTACACAGCAACTGACAGGACATCCGAAAAAAGAGAATCGCGCTGCTTGGCGTGTCAAACATCGAACGTGGCCAACTTACGAGCGCAGAATTTTCGAGTCAAATCGGCTACTGACGCAAAAATAGCGATATATATATATATATATAATGTGGCTTCCGGTAAGGCACATTTTTGAAAAAATTGAGGTAATTTGGAAAAATGTATCTTTAAAAGAGCACTTTCATCTGAGATACTACTGAAAAGTGAAAATTGGATACTTCACGTCATAGGGCGACTATAAATTTTCATTTAAAAATTAAAAAAAACAGTAATAACCGGGTAAGTGCATAAAGCAACGGTAATAACCAGATAAGATTTCTATGTAATTTTTTTAATCGTCTATAATTATAAAAATAACATAAAAATGGCTTTTACAACTTATAAATATCTCTAAATAATTAAATTAACGTCAATAAACTATAACAAGTAAGAAAAATCATGCGTCAAGCATAGATTACGAAGCACTTTCCAACACTTTATGAAATCTTTAACAAAACTTCGTTATTTAGAGAAATAAGGGTATAAAGCCAAATATAGCCAAATATTTATTCCAATACTTTTGAACAGCTCTGTTTTTAATCTGTCAGTTGATATGCATACCATATAATGGGAAAATTTAATTTAGCAAGTAAATGCCTAGTAGCTTAAAATTATTCTAACAGCAATTTATACTAATAGATGGAAACATACTTGAATATTTGTTCAGCCTTGAAGTGTACCTTGTACTTTTATTAACCCATTCGTGCCCACCACCTTTTGCGCAAATTTTATTCGGTTGGCAACACTATTTTTAAAATAATTAAGTTTAGTTCAATAATTAAGAAAATGTTTCAATTAAATAAAGTAAAGATTGCTGTTGTTTTTTACCAGTGTCAAAAACAGTGCTACATACACCTTTTGAAGCGTCCCTAAAAAGGGACGCTAGGCACTAATGGGTTCAACATCAGTATTAAGCTAAAATTTATTTTAAACTAAAACAATCTTAAAACAACCGAAATCACGTTTTCATAAATTATCATTCATAGACGTCCATGTACTCAATTCTTTGCGTGGCCTTGTATATCATTTTATCTATATTCTGCAAACATTTCTTAATAAATTGAATGCAGTTCAGCGTGAAAATGCATAACTTTTTTAAGAACTACTTTTAAGTAATTAACGCTCATATTCACAAACGTTGGCGAGCTCTTTTGTATACCGGTGTCAAAAACAGTGCTACATACACCTTTTGAAGCGTCCCTAAAAAGGGACGCTAGGCACTAATGGGTTAAACATCAGTATTAAGCTAAAATTTATTTTAAACTAAAACAATCTTAAAACAACCGAAATCACGTTTTCATAAATTATCATTCATAGACGTCCATGTACTCAATTCTTTGCGTGGCCTTGTATATCATTTTATCTATATTCTGCAAACATTTCTTAATAAATTGAATGCAGTTCAGCGTGAAAATGCATAACTTTTTTAAGAACTACTTTTAAGTAATTAACGCTCATATTCACAAACGTTGGCGAGCTCTTTTGTGTACCGGTGTCAAAAACAGTGCTACATACACCTTTTGAAGCGTCCCTAAAAAGGGACGCTAGGCACTAATGGGTTAAACATCAGTATTAAGCTAAAATTTATTTTAAACTAAAACAATCTTAAAACAACCGAAATCACGTTTTCATAAATTATCATTCATAGACGTCCATGTACTCAATTCTTTGCGTGGCCCTGTATATCATTTTATCTATATTCTGCAAACATTTCTTAATAAATTGAATGCAGTTCAGCGTGAAAATGCATAACTTTTTTAAGAACTACTTTTAAGTAATTAACGCTCATATTCACAAACGTTGGCGAGCTCTTTTGTGTAGCCCTGTATATTAACTACAGCAATTGTGCACACCATATAATGTGCATAAATTTAGTGAAACTTAAACGCGCATATCATATTTATAATATATTTCATCCATCCATCAGCCATCATTGGATACATATACGGTACTTCGGAAAGAATATACTGTTTGAAAACTTTTGCGTCTCCCTGTAAATACTATATACTTCATATTAAGCAAGGCAGTATCGTATAATTCATATTAAGCCTCAGTGACATACATCAATTTTATTATACATGAAACAATTTAACATATTTAAAATATGTCACACACAATTCCCCCTTTTACCATTATATAATGGAATTGTTTGTATGGACCTGTAAATGAATAATAGCTGTATTTTCACCTCGCATTTTATAGAATGTATATTTTAATGCCCCTCGTAAATGCATATAAATTTTCATGTGTTTGACAGGCTATAACATCGTTAAAATTCCTTTGTAACGTTTTTTCCCCATAGGCCATAATGTAATGGAAAACTTTTGATACTGAACCCTGTAAATAAAATAATCATGGTAGAAATTTCATTTTAAATAGGGTTCGTGCTAGGGTAAACGTCAATAACGTTCTAAAATTTCATGGCAATCGGAGTATATTTACGTGAACTAGAGCGCGGACAGACGGACAGACAAACCGAATGCATAAGCACTTTTCAACTTTATTGGAAAGTGCTAAAAATTACCTATCTGTGGCGGGAAACTGCACCCAGCTAGAGGATAAATTTACAAAATAATCACACAAAGTAAATTATCTGATTAATGCTATGTATTCTTTTAATATAATATAAATAAACAATTATAGAAATAACAGTTGATAAAAATGAAAATTTTTTATCATAATTAGAACAGAAAGTATGAATTTAGATTAAATATTAATTTTAAAAACATCTTTTTTTTCTTTCTTTTTTTTAAAGACAACGCCACAGATATATTAATTTTAATTTAATAAAAAATGAAATAATTTAATTCAATTTAATAAAAAATTGACAATATATTTAATTGTTGTGAAATTATTGTTTAAAATGTAAATAAATATTTAATTTTGTTTACATATATTAAAAATATCTGTAATTATATTTGGTTATTACCGTTTTACACTTATTAAAAATAAATGTAAAACTGTAATAACCAGATAAAGTTACATTTTTTAATTGGTTCTCAATTTATAAAAACCATTTTTATATAACTATTTTGACAAAAAAAAGAGGTTCTTATATCCTAATTGAATGTCGTGAAAATTATTAAGTTCTAATCTGTTTTATAAAAGTAATGATAAAAAGACATTGAAAACTTTAAACGTTAATTACTCAAAATATTAAAAATGTGCCTTTCCTGGTTATTACCGGAAGCCACACACACACATATGTATATAAATATATATATAGTTAAAGATTAAACAATATTGAGGTAGATAATGTTTTGAATCACCAGAAAAGTTGAGATGATAAAGCATGATAAAAGTACTCAATCTTGGAAAGGAACCAAGAAAACATTTAGTGGCATACCAGCCATTATTTTCGTTTCTGGACTAGCATTATAACTAAAAAATACAGAAGATTTTAACTGTCGAAAATTCGTTGATTTAAATCTATATTTAACATGTTTCAGTTAAATTGAGATTTTTTAAATAAACAAATCAGCAAAATATGAAGTACATTTTGCATTTAAATGCATGATTTATTAATATAATAGCCGACCTTTCCGGCAATGTCCGAACTCCTGACAGTACTCTTAAATATAGTAAAAATCAGTGCTGAATGTTGTTATGTATATTTTTAAAGTTACCCAACCGAAGCGTTAGTTCGAGACTCCAAAATCTTTTGTAGAGTACACCGAGATTGCTATACACGTCCAGTTTTTTTTTTTTATTTTATGTTTAAAAGAAATTTATTTTTTTATTTTATGTTTAAAAGACATTTAATGAAATGTATTTTCGATTATCCCAACTCTTTGAAATGTTTATAAGTATAACGGTTCTAAAACCTGTATATAAGCTTCGAACTAAAAAAAATTATATTTATTTGTAACAAGCCGGAACTTGTACATCAAACGTGACAAATGATGTACGTTCATTCTATAACTAATTTTATAAATAAGATTGCTACAGCTATTTCACCTAGCTTGGTGAAATAGCGGTAGCACTCTTATGCAAATATGCCTGGATACAAAATTTATTATCATTATATAAATTAAATTAAGTCATACAGAAATAGCATGAAATCCTTTTAAATTTGACTTAATCATCATGGCAACGTAAAATCGTTATCTATCACGGAATTAATTAAATAGGATATAATAGAAGTAAGAAAAATTTTAGTAATATCATTTTAAGTTTTGATCAGATCTCACAAAATTTTAAAAGACCAGGCAAAATTCTGCAACGATTATATATGTTAAATTTTAAATCGTACTACGGTATAGTTTTTGTGCTTTTACACTCTTAAAACGAAAGAGTGGATTTGGCTTCTCAAGAAAGTGTTGTAATTTATTGGATCGTGAATGAGTTGTTTTTTAAATGCTTTACTCACCTTGATTTAGATTGCTTATTTGAATAACTTACCTTGATTTAAATTGTTTAAAAACAACTCACTCACTTGAGTTGTTTCAACTCTTTATGAGAAGCTGCCTTTCAAAACGTGAGATGAGCGAATTTCGGCTCAACTTGAGTTATTTTTTGCCTGACATTTTAAGAGAATGTACGAAGAAAGACGGACCAGATGACGACCATTTACATAATTTTATTTAATATTTAATATTTATATAATATTAAGACGACTTCTTATATAACTACGAAAGCACATAAAAAACATTGTTATTAAGGTTTTGTTTTTAATTTTCTAATTGATTATTTTCCGCCTAAATCTTGTAATTTCTGAACGCATTTTATCCTCGATTATCTACTAAAAGATTAGTACATTGTATTATAATTTTAGAACTATTATATAAAATTAAATTTATTATTTTAAACGTAATAAACTTGTTTTTAAGCCTATGAGCAGTAGAAACAAACAAAACCAAAATCGTGAACGTGCCTTTCGGAAAACTTTTTTCCCCTTTAAGCGATTTAATATTATTTTTAACGAGTGCCACCATTTGAAAAATAATGAAAGCATATATATATATATATTGGCGTTATATTAAACATTCTTTAATAAATTTGTATTTTTAATTAAGTAAGATTTCCCTATTATCAATATCCCTGTGAGATCTCTTATTAAATTTTACACATGATTCATGTGGTTATATTTCATTGTCTTGTTAGCAATTCTCACTAAACGCTGATTTTTTTTTTTTTTTTTTTTTAATAAAATTTTACAATTTAACTTGTAGTTTCCAATTTAACTAAAGGTACAACTGAAATTGTCTTTCGTTTGAAATCCTCGTACTATTGTTAGAAATATTTAAATACATTAAATTTAATTAGACTTAATCCTGTACAAAAATTTTAGTGCAGAAATAGTACTCTATGTGTTTTAATCATTGATTGCCTTTAAACCTTTAACCAATGTTTCCGGTTTCACAGAACATTTCTTTTTGCACTTTTTATAGTTTAACTTGTAATTTTCAGTTTAACTACAAACACTACCGAAATTTTGTTTCATTTGGAACTTTAGTACTATTACCAGACACTTTTAAATAGATGAATATTAATTATAATCGTCTTGTATAAAACCTTTTAGTACAAAATACCAACCTATGAGTTAATCATGCCTTTTATTCAACTTTTGATCTTACGGTCTCACAGACCCCTTCACATTAGTTACGTTACAACTTATATCACATCAGTTAAAGGTTAAATTTTGAAAATTTTGTAAAACAGAACGCTGAGAAAGCGGACAGTTAAAATTTAGAATTCAGTTGAACAATCAAATGAGAATTTAAGGGAAACCTGATTTTGAAAATGAATGAATTAGAATATCGAAAACATTTTGATATCGTTTTATTTATAAGAGTTCAGACATTAGTGTTAAAAAAGAAAGATCAGTTATGGGTATCGGCCCCCCACCCCCTTTTAATCTAACCATTTCAATGATAGCAATAATGCTGTTTTATACGTAAAGTAAAAAAAAAACCCTTTCGGATGTAGTTCCGCCACTGTTAGGGATCAACCGGGGCATTAACGACAAGAAATGGCGTTATTACCCCGATATACTTATTGCACAGTTCATATTAAACTACAAATTAGCTCGCGAACATATTCAAAATCTTCTATAACATTTTGAAAGTACATGAAATGCACTATAAATTTAAATTGTAAACAAAATATTTCCTGGTAAATATATAGTCTTCACATCTCAGAACTTATCTGGCAAATTTTAGATCAAGTATTAATTTTAATTGCTTCTAAAAGCGATAAGGCCTACAAATGGAACAAATTAACGATAAGATGTTGTTTTTATTTTATATGACTCAGAACTCTTCTGCGCAGAGCCCACAGGTGCCATTTTCCGGATTATCTCATAATTATGCATAATATTAGCACTTGGCGTTATTACCCCACCTGGCGTTATCACACCAGAACACCATTTTTATTTTCGGAGCAGATGCAGTTTTTTGTAATTTACAGGAAAAAAACTAATACTTCCTAAAAGCGCTTTAAAAAAGTTTTACAGGATTAATTTTCATATTTGCTTAAACAGAGGCCACCGTTAGATGTATTAAATATATTAAATAAATAATATAACATAAATATTATAATATAAATATAATAATAATTTAGCAAAATTAATTATATTAATATTATATGAATTTGCTAGATCTTGGTAGGTTTGCCCCAAGGACGGATCCAGTCTTCAACTTAGAGGCAGGGGCATGGCTTCTTTTTTTTGGAAAAGGGGAGGAGTCACATTACTTTAATTATTTATTACTTACTATATTTTTATGTTGAAAGCTATTCCCATATCTAAAATCGAAAATTTTTTGATATTTTTGGAAAGTCGTTTTCATTTATAAATACAAAATTTGCATTAATATTCGTAAAAATATGAAGTTTGAACATTTTATTAGATACAAAGAAATAAGATAAGAAATAAATAGAGATATATGAATAAGATTAGAAATAAATAGAGATATATAAATAAGATTAGAAATAAATAGAGATACATGAATAAGATAAGAAATAAATAGAAGTTTCATTTACGCATCAATGAAATTTAGCACTATTGTGTCTTAGGAAATCATATAAGGTAGATATGCCAGTAATGGATACCCTTCCTGTAATGAGCACCCTTCTATATTTTTGGTTTATAAAAAAAATAAAAAAAAAATAAAATATTAAAAATTTAGTATTATTTTCTTAGTTGTCCGTTGCATATTTTACGACAACTCACCTGAGTTTGATTAAAAGCTTTACGCGGATACTAATCATCAAGCAAAGGGCATTGTCATTACGACCGGAGAATAATTTGCTTTGAGGCAGACTGTACAAATAGTCTTACACCTCATAAAGAACATTATTGCAAGCTACATCTCCGAAAAGTATTCGAATGAGTTTATGTTCTTAGAAAATAAACAAATAATAGAAGAGCAACTGTAATTTTCAGCAATTTATGTATTGGTGAAATCTTTAAAAACAAGAAATAAATCAATTATATTAAGAGAAATGAAAATATTTATAACTGCTTATTTTCCTGTTTTTATAACATTTTTCTGTTAATTATGTTGCATAAGCTAATATGTCTTTTATTAGATAAAATTTCAGAGCTATATATAAATGTCTTAGATTAAATGTACTTATCAAATGTTAGTATCGTTTTTATTTTTTACTACATAAAATTCTGGATATACTCTATCATAATAAGTTTGGTGAAAGCGTTAATAAACAAAAGATTAATAGCTAAAACGAAAATAATATTCCTTAGAAGTGCCGTTTTTTGTTTACAATGCCTTTTTTACAATGATGTATAATTCACGAAAATCGCAGGCAAAATTCCTTTTTGTTGCCGCACAAAGAACAGTCGTGAACTGAGTTTGAATTTGTCACATTTGACCCTCATCTTAAAACTGATAAAAACAGAAAGGCCTTTATGATATGAGGCTTCATATATAAAACACACGATGAAACAATTTGATACATCAAATCATTTAACTTGAATATTAAGCTTAAATAATAAGGAAATTTGCATTTATAGTCATGGGGGGGGAGAAAACACCCCCTACATTGTTAACACTACTAAAGGTTGCATATGGCACTGCTAGGGGTGAAACGCTTTTCCCGTGAGCGACACCCCTAAGGGAGCCAGATTTTCACCTCTAGAGGTGCCCTAGGGCACACCAAGGCACCTCATAGGGTGCCATGGGGGTGCTTTGGGGTTCCTTAGGGCATCCGTAGTGGTGCAATTCTGGCTCTCTCAAGGGCGTCGCTGACGGGACAAGCGTTTCACTCCCAGGACTGCCATATGCAGCCTTTAGTTTTAACAGTGTACTATCTCTTCAACTCATTATAATAGAAGAAAGTTTTACTGGAAACAATCGGTTGGAAATAAAGTTTACATTAGACACCTTGAGTAGCGGTAGAATGTATTATATCCCACCTAAGATTAAAAAAGATTTGCGCTATAAAAAATTACTTTTCTAACTCTGATGAAAAGAAATTCTAAAATCGCTTTTCTTTATTTTCCAATAAAATTTTTCGAAGATTCCGGTGTGAATTGAACATTACAGAAATACAATTACTTGTCCCTTAAAGGGTTGAATGATGTGTATAAAATTTGTTTAGGAAATCATCTACAAAACAAAACACCAGCAAACTTTTTTTTTTTTTTTTTTTTTTTTTTTAATGATAGCACTACAATTTCACAATGTCTTTTAAATCTTCGGTTCAAATTATGCCTGAAACGAAATTTTTAGTTATTTGAAATACAAGTTTTTGAATTAAAAACATTCAAAATTTTGAGCTTCTAATGTTAAATACATTTTTATATTTTTATTAATATCGCCTGAAGTTATAATTCTAATGTGACAATTTTATGTGTGCTTATAATACTTTTAAACTTAAATATAAATGCATCGAATTTGTAATTTTAAAAATATTATAACATGAGTCATGAATGTAGAAGTACACAGTATGAAATTAATATTCGAAAATATATATGACTTGCAACCTATACTTAAGTTTGATAGATTTATCTTTTTTCATGTCCTTCATGATGCGTATTCTCAATTTCAATTTTTTTCCAAATGGTATCACTTCCGAAACCACCACATATTGAAATTTATAGATAAAAAATTTTAGACAGGTTTCCAACAAAAAATTTTTACAGCATGTAAATGTGTTCTAGCTTTCGGCCAGCAACTGAAATTACTGTTTACAATGTTCGGTCCTTGTCAAAAGCATTGCAAATGACACGCATTACTTCGAAGAAAGATACAATTTTTTCTTGATTTAGATAATAAAGGTTTGTTTAGGAACATATCTACTATTTTTTTTGGAGCTCGATACTTTAAAAGTAAAACGGAACTATTATAACACTACTCTTGTGTCTGTCTATCACAATCGTTTTTCTCGAAAACATGTTGACCATTGAAAGTTCAAACATGACAAAATTATAATAGCTATTGACCCACATATTATAGATTATACCATTCACAAATATTTTAAGGAAAAAAATTAGAGATGTTAATTCAGTTGTTTGAATGTTAGATATGCACATCGTGCGAAGTGTTGTTCGAAAGGTTTCGCAAAATCTCGTAAGATATTTTTAATTTTAGGTATTTTATTTCCAGAAACATCATCGAAAATGTACTTAACAAATTTGACCTCTTTCCGTTTCCGAATCTACTGAAAATAAAATTGTGAAGAAAGTGGGAATGATAAGAGTTTATTTATCTTTCAGGAAAACTACAGCAATTATCCTTGGTCACATAGTTTATTAGAAAAACAAATTTTTCCGTTATACACAAATTTTACTTTGTAGACGACCAGCAGAAGAGTTGAAGAGGCGCTCGAGGCATCGATAGACATGACTAAAAGGATTTTTGGTAATGATTTCCGAAAAAAAATTGGAGTTAATTCAGTCGGAGATATTAATTAAACCTACTTAGAAAATAAGTAAGCAAGAACCACGGCGGAGCCCCAATTTTGAGATCTACTTTCGAAACGTGCTTGGCACAGTGTCAAATTTCAACTTTGTTCAAGGATTTATTTTTAGATGAAGCAAATCATGATACTATAGGGAATCATAGCGATAAATATTAAACGTTTTTCATTCCTATTGAAAGCAATTTTTTTACGAAGCATTTTTTTTTTTTTTGTAGCAGTGACTTTTTACATATTTCAGTCAATAAATAATAAAATTTCCCCTCTTTCTATGACTAAAATTACTTTTGTGCCGTTTTAGAGATACAAATTTAGTGATTTCGTATATGGATTTTGTAGTAAATGAAAATCAAACATATGCGAACTAACTCTGAAGACACAAACAATAGCTTTTTTAATTTTTTGATAGAACTCTTGAAAGATATCAAATTTGATTTTAGAACCAGAAGAAAGAATTATTAATCAAAACATTATAATAAAAATAAAATATCAAAGAACGATAAACATAGTGGCATTCATTAAATTTAATCAAAATATACTAGCCGCCCTTTGCGACCAGTTTGGTCTCCCTTAAATGCATACTAAGCATGAAATCATATTGCTTTTATTCATAATTTATTTTAATTGCTCATTTTTTTTTTTTTTTTTTTTTTTTTTTTTTTTTTTTTTTTTTGTCAAATTAGCAGATTCTGCTACAGAATCAGGCATAGGTTTTATATGCGCACCACATTGACGCAATTGCAACAAAATGGCAATTGTAAGCCTCACATCATAACAGCTATTCTTATTTATTCTTTAATAAACTGTTTATTTACTTTTGTTTTCTTTTTTTACATGATATAAATTGTTTTGTTTTATAATTATTAGCTAAACTTTTTTTTTTATTTATTATTATTTCATTTTTAAAATAATAGAATATAGTTAAAAAATATGTATGTAACTGGTATTGAAATCGATGTTTTCGCCAAATTGGCGCCAGAAAAAAATCTCGCCAATGTGGTGCGTATGTGACATCTGTGCCGATAAATCAAGAACTCGGAATTTTTATGCTATCTTGGCTCGCGAAATATTGTACCCGTGGCATTTTTTTGTATTTCATTAATTTCATATAAAATATAATGAAATATAATAAATTAAAATATAATAAAACCTTCCACGCATTTCGTTTATAATACATAACTTTAAATTGAAACTGAAACGTTTAAAATTCATGATTTTTATTTGTTTTTTTTTTTTTAAGTCAAAAGAATGGAAAAGAAAAATAAAATAATGATATTTTGAAGCTCCATAATTGCGGCGAAAGAACAAAATGTAAATAAATCCAATTTATTAACCAGCAAGATGCGTTTTTGGGCGTTGCCATTAAACAATTAACAAAAAACCGCGATTTTTGTGCCATATACGTTAGCGTAATATATATACAGGGTGTCCCAAAACAAATGGTATATACGCTAGGGGGTGATAGAACACATCAAGACGAGTAATAGTAAATAGGAAACCAACGGTCCCAAACGTTTTCCAAAGGAGATAGCCGCCATTAAAGTTTGGGGTTCAAAATTTCAAATACACATAAAAAACGGAAAAATTGGTTGATTGATTTGCGGTTTTCACTAAAATTATTCTTTATCTTGGTGTTTTCTTGAAAATAAATTATAAAGATAAATTTCGAAAAATGCCGATAGAGGGCGCTTTGGACTTTGAAGTAATGAAAAACTATTTTTTGCCGTGATTTTTTGCATCTCATTAAATGGTTCCGTAAGCTTAGACTTAAACTTAAATTTTGAGTTAAAAATCTGAATAGTTGGAAGCGGTTAAGTAGTACAAACTTAACTGTGTTCAGAGGGTTTAAATTTCAAATGATTATAAAAAACGGAAAAATTGGTCGATTGATTTGCGGTTTTCACTAAAATTATTCTTTATGTCGGTATTTTATTGAAAATGAATTATAAAGATAAATTTTAAAAAATGCCGATAGAGGGCGCTTTAGCCTTTGAATTAACGAAATAATCCATCCTAATACTATTTTTTGCCGTTATTTTTTGCATCTCATTAAATGGTTTTGTAGGCTTAGATTTAAACTTAAATCTTGAGCTCAAAATCTGAATAGTTGGTAGTGGTTAAGTAGCACAAACTGAACTGTCTTCTGAGGGTTTAAATTTCAAACGAAACGGAAAACTATTAAAAAAAAAAAAAAAAAAAAAAAAAAAAAAAAAAAAAAAACGGAAAAATTAGTCGATTCGTTTGCGGTTTTTGCTAAAATTACTCTTTAAATCAGGGTTTTCTTGAATGTAAATTTTAAAGATAAATTTCACAAAATGCCGATAGAGGGCGCTTTAGACATTGGAGTAGCGTAACACTATTTTTAACCTTTATTTTTTTTTAAATCTCATTAAATGCTTTCAAATGCTTAGATTTAAATTTTTAGATCAAATTCTGAGTCGTTGCGAGTGTTTAAGTAGCGCAAAAGTGAACTGTGTTCGAGGGGGGGGGGGAGTTAAATTTCAACTCTGAGCACACTTCAGTTTGCGCTTCTTAACCCCTCCCAACGATTCAGAATTTGAGTTCAAAACTTAAGTTTAAATCTAAGATTTCGAAAACATTAGATGCAAAAAATAACGGTTAAAATTTGCTGTTGGTTACTCTGAAGTTTAAGGAGTCCTCTAGCGGAATTTTTTGAAATTAATCTTTAAAATTCATTTTCAAGAAGATACTGACTTAAAGAATAGTTTTATTTTAAACCGCAAACGAATCGACCAATTTTTCCGTTTTTTATTATCATTAAAAATTTAAACCCTCTGAACACACTTCAGTTTGTGCTACTTAACCACTCCCAACTATTCAGATTTTGAGCTCAAAATTTAAGTTTAAATCTAAGTTTACGAAAACATTTAATCAGATGCAAAAAATAACGTAAAAAGTAGTTGTACGTTACTCCAAAGTTTAAAGCGCCCTCTATCGGCATTTTTTGAAATTTATCTTTATAATTCATTTTCAATAAAATATCGACACAAAGAACAGTTTTAGTGAAAATCGCAAATCAATCGACCAATTTTTCCGTTTTTTATAATCATTTGAAATTTAAACCCTCTGAACACAGTTAATTTTGTGCTACTTAACCGCTTCCACCGATTCAGATTTTGAGCTCAAAATTTTCGTTTAAGTCTAAGATTACGAAACCATTTAATGAGATGCAAAAAATCACGGCAAAAAATAGTTTTACATTACTTCAAATCCTAAAGCGCCCTCTATCGTCATTTTTCGAAATTTATCTTTATAATTTATTTTCAAGAAAATACCAACATAAAGAATAATTTTAGTGAAAACCGCAAATCAATCGGCCAATTTTTCCGTTTTTTATGTGTATTTGAAATTTTGGACCCCAAACTTTAATGGCGGCTATCTCCTTTGGAAAACGTTTGGGGCCCTTGGTTTCCTATTTATTATTACTCTTCTTGATGTGTTCTATCACCCCCTACCGTATATACCATTTGTATATATATTTGTGATTTTTCTTTAGTCAAATCGGCTATTGAATAATAGTTTCAAACACTTAAAAAATCAATAAAAATTAGGCTTAAATAATGCTGAAATCACTTAAATATGCAGGAAATGTGCGATTTAGTATTCTAAAGTTAATTACTTCAGGAAACAGTTTTATAGTTTAAAGGATTAAGTAGGCGAAATTGCAATTTTTAATCAAAATTTTAATAAGATGTAGAAAAAATATTCCATTCCCTTACAACAAAAACATTTTGAGTTATAATTGTTTAAATTGTTTGTGTTTTTCTGGCCCTAAAAACGTATTGGATACCCTATTTTAGTACTGGAAAACTTGTAAATTCATAAAATTTCAAATATCTCAATTTTATATGTTTTCGGCGCAAAAGAATGGCATTTTTAATGTCCTTGACAACATATTCTATCTAGTATTACATATAAGAAGTTTAGTGTTATATGGCTGACTATTAGACTTATTAATCAAATCACAGACGAAAGTACTGAATTATAGAAACTTGAACTCTTGGTTATATATTCGTAAAACTTATCAGGAACAAATTACGTAGGATTTTTTGCAATTCAACTTTTAAGGGAATTAAAGGAGTGTCGTGAAAGTCATGTCATTTGGCAGCAACTTTAAATAGGTGCCAGATATCCGGCATAACAAATGTAATAGATAAAGGTTAAAGACGTATTTTAGAGATATTTAAAAATTAAGGCTTAAGAGGGTTGACATACGGTGTTGAAGATCAAAAACAGAAGATTCTTCATGATCGGGTCTACAGCCAATTCGTGTGTCTAAACGAGCGTGATTTGTCGAAAAACTAATTCTATAAATCGTTAACTGAGAATAATGAAGTTCTATCTGTGTTTTTGAAAAAAAAAGAGTTATTGATGTCAATAGGTTCTATTTGTATCTACTAAGGTATTTTTGCATCAAAATAAAGTTATATATAAGTCACATATGACCTTACAATCATAATATGAAACTATTAGTAGTGTGAATTAGTTTTGAGGGATTTACAATAGATGGCATAACTTGTGCTATATCGCATCAATCTCGTCTATAACTATATTCTTGTGTAAGCTCTATGAATAGGCTTTACTGTTTAATATGTGACTTTGGGCTGATGTGTAAACAACACACTTGTTTGCAGGTCTGAAAATGTCGAAGTACGAGCCAACAAAACACCATTTGCGGGAAGTGTTATTGTTCCTGTTTAATTCGAAGAAAAATGCTGCTGAAAGTCATCGAATGCTATTGGAAACTTATGGCGAACATTCTCCGTCGATAAAAACATGTGAGTATTGGTTTCAACGTTTTAAAAGTGGTGTTTTCGATACAGGTGACAGAGAACGCCCAGATCAACCGAAAAAGTTCGAAGATACGGAATTGGAAGAATTGCTCGACCAAGATTCATGTCAAACACAAGATGAACTTGCTAAATTGTTGAATGTTGATCGCACAACAGTTTCTAAACGTTTAAAGGCTCTCGGTATGATTCAAAAGCAAGGAAATTGGGTACCATACGAACTGAAGGCGAGAGACCTTGAACACCGATTATTCACCTGTGAATTATTGCTTCAGCGCCAAAACAGGAAAGGATTTTTGCATCGGATTGTCACTGGCGATGAAAAATGGATTTGGTACGATAATCCTAAGCGGAAAAAATCATGGGGTTTGCCTGGTCATGCATCGACATCGACGGCAAAACCGAATATTCATGGTGCAAAACTGATGCTCTGTATTTGGTGGGCCAGCTCGGTGTTGTGTATTACGAACTGCTTCAACCGAATGAAACATTAACTTGTGAACGCTACAGAACACAATTGATGCGTTTGAGCCGTGCTTTAAAAGAAAAACGTCTGCAATTCGAGCAAAGGCATGATAAAGTTATTCTTCTTCATGACAACACTCGACCACATGTTGCTTGTGGAGTGAAAAAATATTTGGAAACGTTAAAATGGGATGTTTTACCCCACCCGCCATATTCACCAGATATTGCTCCATCGGATTACTATCTGTTCAGATCCATGGAACACAGCCTGGCTACGCAGCGCTTCCAATCTTACGAAGGTACGAATGATTGGATTGATTCGTGGATTGCATCAAAAGATGAGTTGTTCTTTCGACGCGGAATCCATATGCTACTAGAAAGATGGGAGAAAGTAGTTGCTAGCAATGGGCATTACTTTGAAACATAATGATGTATTCAGTTGTTCATAACAAAACCTTTAATTTACAGAAAAAACCCTTAAAATTAATTCACACACCCAGTATTTTAATCCCGAAATGCCTTCATAGATGCAAATATAATCTTTCTATATCAGTAAGTATATTTTTTCAAAAACACATATAGAACCTTATTATTCTCAGGTGACGAATTGTATCCGCTGTTGTCACTTTCAAAATCTTGAAAATGCATTGTTGCCAACATCACTCATCTATGAAGCCAACCTTGATTAATGTCCCGGTAATAAATAATGTAACTGTTGCTGATATTTGATTAGACATTCTTCGAATTAGACTTTGTGCGAATCATTTATTCACATATTTTTTTATCTTTATTTATTAGTAGTATTTCATTATTATTTCATTTTTATTGTTTCAGAAACTGTTTTTACATTTTTCTCATTTTAGCCACTGGATATTTATATTTATGCCAAAATACAGTACATTCTTTTCTACTTCTCACTTTGTATAATAATGCTGATAGGGCATAGGAATGATATATGGCCTCAACGCCCACAAAGCCTCATTCAGTGAATGCCGTAGTACTTGCTTATAGGCGTGAAAAGCATAGGGATCTGTTAAAATTATTGTCGTTTTAACAATGTATGTACGGAAAGTCCACAGGTTTCGCTATTGCCGTTTTAATGATATTTGAGACACTATTCATAAATGACCTCGTTATAGGGATTACTGGATTAGCAATTTCTGTCTGCGAAGCATACAGAGGCCTTTTATTCTGATAACCGTATTAAGAATTTACGGGCGCGAAATCACAGGGCCCCCTTACAATACTCACCATGTTCTTTAGGTTATTCCATTTTTCTATATTTTACATTTGAGCATACTCCTTTTCTCTAGATTAGCATGGACAACGTTAGAAATGTCTACTACTAAATTATAAGAGTGTGAGATGCATAAGAAAAATATATTTCCCCTTTTAACACATATATAAGTCTGTGTGCAACAGATGGCATACTGTTTCCAATTCGGTTATATTTTACAATATGAAAAATGTTTGCGTCATCAGCGGTTAAAGCCATAAACACTATATCTTCTTTTTTGAGCCACTCTGTAACTGAAATATACAACAAAAATAGTTGAACTAAGTATTAGTGAGTATAACAGAATAATGAAGTTAATATCGATATTTCACAAATATATGTTCTTGACAAAAGTCACATAATCATCATTATATCCATAAAAATGTGAGAGCTTCAACTACTTAATTCTTTTAAAAATGAATGAAGATTTATTATTTAACTAGCTGGCCTGCCCGGCGTTGCCCGGGCCCGTGATGTTATTCAGTTTTCAAATGTGTTATTTGTTTTCTAAATGACCCTTAAATTAAACCCAAATTTCTTATCTTTAAGTGCATTTTGTCAAAATTTATATTTTTAAATAGAATAATCGCAAAAAGTTATTGAATTTAAAGCACATGCTGTTTGGAATTTTATTCTCTATGTAATTTGATATTTTGAAAATTATGCTTACCGAAAGCGAACGAAACTGCGACAGAACACTCAGGTTTTTACTGAATTCATAAAAAATTTCACATATATTATTTTGTAAAAAAATAATTTTATTCAAACGAAAGTTCCAAAATTTTTGTAAGTAATGGAAATCTGGTTTATTGAAAGCCTCTAAAAAGATTGTGCTAAAATACAGACATTTAGTTATTTTTAGAGTAGGAAAAATGTATTCTCCATGAGCCGGGATCTGATTCATGTTTGCAGTGTCTCTGAGCGGGTTAAATCTCGTATTTTATTTAAACAAATTGCACCATAGATTATAAAAGTGTTTTAGCTTTAAGAAATTATTTTCAGGTTTTCAGGACGTATACAATTGCTCCATGCAAAGGCAAAACCGCAATGAAACGATCTGGTTTTTATTGATTTCGTCAAACTTTTCGCACTTTTTAATTTGTAAAAAATATTTCTACACGTCCGTATGTTTTAAAATTTTTTAAGAGGGTGTAAATTTGGTCTATTGAGATGCTTTTAAAAGATTGTGCTGAAATATGTACGCATAGATACTTTTAGCGTAGAAAAAATATTCTATTTGCGAGTTGAAAAGTGACTTCCCTTTGCCGGTGTATTTGAAAGGGTTAAATCTTACATTTTAAAAACCTATTGCACCATAGATTATAAGAATGTTTTTAATATTTAGAATATGTTTTTTGTTTGCCGGTACCTATAGAATTTCGCTTTGCTAAGGCAAAACCGCAATGAAAACGATCTGTTTTTATTGATTTCATCAAATTTTTCGCACATTTTATTTTCTAAAAAAATATTTCTATCGGTCCGAACTTTTCGAATTTTCTGTAGGGAGTATAAATTTGCTCTATTGAGAAGATTTTAAAAGATTGACTTGAAATATGTACATTAAAATAATTTTAGAATAGAAAAAATATCCTCTCTACGAGTCGCAAAATGACCTTCTTTTTCCAGTGTATTTGAAAGGGTTAAAATCCAAATATTTTAAAAGCAATTGCACCATCGATTAAAAGAAAGTTTCAACTTTAATATCTTTTATTTTGTTTGCTTACATTTTAAAAATTACACCATGAAAGAGCATTGACAAAAGAGAGAAAAATGGTTTTGGAAAAAACGACTTTTTTTGAATATTTCTTTTTAAATCGTTAACTTCAACATTATTTCGAATTGATTATAGCATTTGAAAGCTAAAAATATGATCTTTTGAAATATGTCTGTTAAGTTTAACTGTGCTGAGCAGTTCGGGTGATTTGGATTTAAACAAAATGATCCAAAAACAGAAATAAACGCCGATAAATGGTTCTTCTTTCATTTAGGTGCATAAAAGGGTTTGTGCAAAAGATTTCTTTCCCCGAACATTAAAAAAATGACTTTTTGAAGAAAGTGAGTTCCACTTCGTAATTAATATGTCTGAAATTAATCAAAATATTAAAATTCTGAGCTTCAGGTGCATCAGGAGAAATATTGGACTACTCTCATAAAAATTTTGAGCTTCGTACGTCCCATAGATTTCGCTAGCTATCGCACACACACAGACACAGACACACAGCCAGAGCGATTTGTTCTTTTATTAGTATAGATATAATATTATGTCATTAAGTAAAAGAATATCACTCATTTTAAAATGATATTATAACCTTAATTATAATAAATGAATTGTTGAAAAAGATAATTACGTAAGATGTAATCGTTAGCATATTTTAGTGGACACTTTCGAGACCTCTAACAAAAACAGAACATTGAGGATATGCTAATGGTATTAGCAGACAAAGGAAATGGTTAAAAGATAAGTAGAGAATAGTAGGATGTTACGTTTAGTTATAGTTATTTAGCAACTGTTGATGGAAAGTCATGAGCTAGAACTGATTGATACCTGCAAAACATGGGTTTAAAAGAATTAGATATGTGGGAATGCTACGTCATATAATTTGACAAAATAGTTATTTGCACGACTGTAATGGCTATTTGTTGGCAATAACAATTTAGGAAACAAAACTGTTGATTCATACATACAATACTTAATTTTAGCCATTACCTTAGATAAAGATTTCTGTCCTCAAATAAAGAAGCAATGACTAATTGAATGGAATAAAATAAGTAATATAATAAGTAAAAAAATAAGTATTATAATATAAATAAATAAAGTTATAATCAAATAAAGCTACGAATATCTATGAATTAACTTCGAGTTTTCTTTATTTTCATATTTTAATATCGTATTTGTTTTTAAGTATTGTTCTTTGAAGTTATTAGCTTTCATCTACGATCATATGTGATACATATTTGTGCTTAATTTTATTTGTTTATTGCTTTGTTTTTGTTTTCTAACATACTATTTACTTTCAAATAATGTGGAGCAGTGTTTTGGATATTAAAATTAAGTCTTTTAATGTACATGGTCTCCTAAAATCGACTAAATGTGTTTAAAATGTAATAATAAATAAATGGTGAAAACTAATGAAGGATACATATAGGAGAGTAATGTGTAAAATCAAAACGTCTTTACTATGCTATGTTTTTGTGCTAAATACCATCAGGAAATGAATTGTCTCAATCTGTAATGCTATTAAATGGTTCTTGAAATTTCAAAATATAAAATATTATTTTTTTAGTTTCACATTAAACAGAATGAAGATTAAAAGCTGGGTGAGCATAATTCCATAATTATACGTTAGTTTGAACATTTTAATGTAATATAAGAGCAAAATGCCATCCACTAATGATATTCGGAACTAAAACAAGCTAGCTTACTAAAGGAATTTTAACTTCACCCATTACTAAACTAGAAGAATAACTTTTACCTTTTATTTTCTATTGAATTGCAAAGCCCATTTTAGGTCCCCTTATGATCTTACTCCAAACACTCATTTCCTACAAAAAAAAAAAAAAAAAAAAAAAAAAAATTACTCTGGTGAGATACTATTTTTTGAACACGCCGTTCTCACAAAAACTCATTATATCATAAAATGGAAATGATTGTGGGTGATTAAAAATGCAGACAATTAAAAAATGTCTGTAAGTACTACAAAATACATTTCTAAACTCTGTAGAAACAAAAAGACTGAAAGATAATTTTCAAGCTAAACACTTTATATATATATATATATATAAAAACCCTAAGTGATTTATTAAAAATTTTAAAGTTTCGCTAGTCTGAAGCTAAAAATTTTTCAGATTTAAAGAAAATGCATTATTTTATAATTTCTAGATTTTCCAAACCATAAAAGGTTTTTAATAGATTTTTTTTTTCAATAACAACAAATGGCTTTTTTTTTCTTTTCAAACATGTTTAAAATTCAATAAATAAATAAACAAATAAAATAGTATCTGCACTGACCAAAAAATATATATATATTATTAATTTTACAAAGATTTAGTTACTTTGAAATAAAACAAAATTAAAATTGCCAAGAAATGGGATTATTTTCAGTTTATAATTTTTTTGTATTGTTTGTATTTTTCAAAATTATTATTAAAGCAACTGTATCATCTGAAATATACAGGAAAACAGCAAAAATTTTACTTCTAATTTATCCCGCAGTATTTCGACAAAATTCTTATTTATTTATTTTGGGTTGCCGTAGCGGTTTTGATTTTTCTTACATGTTTTGGGTGTAAGAATATAGGAAAAAAGAAAATTCATGAGAAAGAAAATTTTTATCTTATTTTTTTTTCTTTTTTCGATTAGAGGAGTTGAAGAGTACGAATTTGCATGTTTGAATAAAACAAAAGACTTCTAAAATCTTGCATAATTTTTCATGTTATTATTGATAACTTACAAATAGATTTTAACTGACAGCTAATGTATCCTTTCTAATATTTTTTTAACTGAGTACAGTGAAAATCACTGACATATTGGACAAAATACCACTTTATTGTAACATTAAAGTGAAGAAGAGAAGTCGATAACAATGTGGACTTTTGATATGTGTTATTACAACCATTCCCTAAAAATGAGCAGACAATTATCCTTTTTACCTGCATTCTAAAAAAAAGAATACCTATTCTCTCCGGAGGAGAGAATATTCACTGTATCATAGAGTCAAAATATGCCCAACCACTTTAGAGTGGCTATTCAATGACATTTCTCAGTAGCACTAATTGGCAAAATTTTCAGCAACTTGTGTTTCACAAAAGACTCTTTTCAAATTGACGAAAAATTGTTTCGCCATTTTTATGCATGTGGATATGAACCCTTTCGGGTGTGGTGTACTATTAATAGTACATCTCTTTTTCGTCGAGTATTATTTTGTTTGTACAAATACTTAGTTACTTCCAAAGAATAGAAACGACAGTATATAGTTATGTTTTTCTTATTATGACTTCATTTATGTTTTGACATTACATATAAATAATATAATTTTACTTAATTTTTTTTTGCACCGTTAGCAATTCCTTTATTTTATAGATGTATTTCACTCTTTCAATTTAAAATATAAATTACTTTTCTGAACAGGTTGTCTGTAATAAAACGCAAAAAAAAAACATTAGAAAGTTGTAGAACACTCTAAAATCCTATTGTAATATATTATTTTCCAAATGTGTTCAAAAATTCTTCCTTAACCTATCATCATATAAATATGAATTGAATAGTGCACAAAAATAAGTACATTCCTTAGATTTCAGATAATGAGATATTTTAAGTTCATTTGGATAGCTGTGATAAACGTTACTAAAATAAAAGTAATTTTGTTCTCAAAATCGAAAGAGTTCAATTCACCGTAATTGAGTTAAAGGGTTGCTTTTTTATCTCTTAAAAGATTTTAATCTTCTATAATAATAAAGAGAGAAGGATGTTTGTCTGTCAGCGCTATTCTGAAGAGACTGCTGCCCGTAGAGTTACAAAATTTGGAGGGAAGGTACTTTTGTACATGTAGTTTTGCACCTCGAAGCCCGATTTTCAATTTTTTGTTTCGATTTTTTTAAATAATTTTTTAGGCGATTTTTAGCGTTATTTTTGCGGTTTTATCCCATTAGTGAAAGGAATACGGTTTCATTCTTTTAACCCAAAATAGCAATTTTTTTTTCTCTTTTCAACAAAGTTTATTCGGAATTTGTACAGCGATTTTTGAATTTTTAACGAATTTTAATGCGATTTTTAATGTTTTTTTTCTCATTTTGCGGCTATTTTTTGAGATTGATAAAAAGAAAATCGTTTTAAATTTTTAGCCTAATGCCCTAAATTTTGTGTTTGTTACGATTTTTAGATTTTAACGATTTTTAATGCGATTTTCAATGCGATTTTTAACGTTTTTAAAGATTTTTGCGTTTAGCATCTAATTTTTTTCATAGTTGTTCTATCAAAAACTTGAGCCGTTGAGAATGCAATAAGTAGTATTTTTTGTGAAATCTATCTAAAATGTCAAAAATTTAGATACCACTATTTTCGAATAGCAATTTCATAAACTATCTTAAATTCTTGCTTAAGACCGCTACCCCCTCGAGTTATATATCACCTGATAGGTTATTTAACAGAGTATGGTTTTGATAAAGTTTTTGAAGAATAGAGTGCTCTACCTGGTGGTGGAAAATGGAACTAATAGAACGCTATTTTTTAAAATCTATAATAATAAAGAGACAAGTTTGTGTGTGTGTCAACGCTGTTCTGAAGAGTCTGCTGTACGTAGAGTTACAAAATATGGAGGGAAGGTATTTTTATACATGTAGTTTTGCACCTCGAAGCCCGATTTTCAACTTTTTGATTAGATTTTTTTGATAATTTTTTAGGCGATTTTTAGCGTTTTTTTTTTTTTGCAGTTTTTTTTTTTTTTTTTTTTTTTTTTTTTCAGTTTTTTTACAGTTTTATCCCATTAGTGAAAGAAATACGGTTTCATTCTTTTAACCCAATATAGCAATTTTTTTCTCTTTTCAGCAAAGTTTATTCGGAATTTGTACAGCGATTTTTGATTTTTTAGCGAACTTTTAATGCGTTTCTTTAGTGTTTTTCTCTAATTTTTTTTTTTTTTTTTTTTTTTTTTGAGATTAATAAAAAGAAAACCTTTTCAAACTTTTAGCCCTAAATGACTTTTAATGCGATTTTCAATGTGAATTTTAACGCTTTTTCAAGATTTTTTGCGTTTTGCATCTATTTTTTTCATAGTTGTTCTATCAATCTTGTACTGCTGAGAATGCAATAAGTAGTAATTTTTTTTGCGAAATTTACCTAAAATGTCAAAAAATTAGTTACCACTATTTTCGAATAGCAATTTCATAAAATATCTTAAATTCTTGCTTAAGACCGCTACCCCCTCGAGTAATATATCACCTGATAGGTTGTTTAACAGAGTATCGTTTTGATAATTTTTTTGAAGAATAGAGTGCGCTAGCTGGTGGTGAAAAATGGAACTAACAGAACGCGATTTTGTTAAAATTTGGAAATATAACAATGTAATTTATTTTAAATTTTAAAATGGTTTACAATACATGATAAAAAATGTAAACAAAGAATGGTGTGACACACACAGGGTGCATGAAAGGAGGGGCGCGAACAAAATTAGGAAATGTAATAAGGAGATCTGTTTTACACTTTAAGGTAGTTTATAACGCATGTTAAAATTTTTAAAGTATTAGCGATGCTCTGGAGAGACCGCTGAACGAAGTTATGTATGAAATTTTACACCTTGAAGGCCGATTTTCAGTTTTTTTAATTTAATTCGTATGCGAATTTTAGTGGGTTTCGAGGCGATTTTTCGACATTAGCGAAAAGGAAAGCGGTTTTATTCTTTCGACCTAAATTAGTGAATTTTGTTCTCTTTTCAATATAATTTATTTGGATTTCGTGCAACGATGTTTGGATTTTTAATGAATAATTTAATGTAAATTTTGCCGCTATTATTCGACATTAGTAAAAGGAATTTTGCTTAAAACTTTCAGGCTAATGTATTAAATTTTAGCTGTTAAGATTTATGAATTTCAGCTAATTTTAATGCGATTTGTCGAGATTTTTTGCGTTATATGTCGCATTTTTGTCATTCATGAGATATTTCCAATTACAACGTTTTACCCTATTAGAGTAAATTTTGACCCCTGTGATTTTTTAATATTAATTTTTAATGCACTTTTCAATGCAATTTTTAGACATTTTTCGAGTTTTATGGTGGTTTTTTGATATTTGGAAGTAAAAATTGATTTCAAACTTTTAATCCAATATAATTTTAGAGATTTTTAACGCGATTTTTCAAGAATTGTTGTATTTCGTGTCAATTTTTTATTATCTATAAAGGATTTCCTTTTACTACGTGATTATCCTGTCGACCAATTTTGCCAAATTATTTCAATCGTGAAACAAGCCAAATTATGCAAATAAATGTAATTTTTATGTTAAATAATGAAAGAAGAGATAATTTAGAAAAACATTAATACAAATACATTTAAAAATAAGAAGTAAAAACCACTTGATGACGTAACAAACATATGTAACATGTTCAATGTCAAGTGAATATGGAATTTACGATCCGCCATTATTCTAGTTTAATCTTATGGTTTGACCCAGATAGTTTCTTGGTCAACCGGATAATCAAATAGTTCAGATTTCCGATTAGAATGTTTTATCCGTTTGATGAAATTCTGATTACTGCGATTTAAAAAATAACTAGCGATATTTAGTGCATTTTTCAATGCGTTTTTAATGAACTTTTTAATGCGATTTAGTACTAATTTTTTCGATCCCCACCACAGTGGTGTTTTAACAATAAAAAAATTATTTTGGTTTCAAACTTTTAGCCTAATATAGTAAATTTCACCTTTTTCCTTTTTTTAATTTTGTCGATTTTCAATGTGATTTTTGATATATTTTGTGTTCTGCGTCGATTTTTTTGTAATTCACGTAAAAAAGAATGGTTGCTACGTTTTACATGACTAGAATATTTTTTTATTCACGGGATGTATTTACATTTAGCGATTTTTAATGAATTTTTCAATGATTTTGTATTGGTTTTTTTAATCTCACGGCTATTTTTTGAAATTTCGAAAAGGAAATTAATTTCAAACATTTACACTTCATTTACGAATTTTGAAATTTAGTGATTTTTTAATGCAATTTTAAGCAATGTTTTCATTATTTCCCACGCTTTGCGCTGATTTTTTCACTCGTATTTAAGAAATAATTCAGATTACACTATTTTACTCTATTAATGTAAATGTTGTACCCCGCTATTTTTAAATTTGAAACGATTTGTAATGATTTTTTCAATACAATTTTTAGATGTTTTCGAGTCCACGGCGATTTTTTCACAATTGGAAAAGAAATTTTTAAATAATTTGTAGCTTAATGTAGTAAATTTTGACATCAATGATTCAGATTTTTTGTGTATATTCATAAAATGTTTAGTAAGTTTTGTGTCGGTATTTTTTAACTAATGAAAGAGTTCAGATTTCAATGTTTTGTCCCATTATGGTAAATTATGTCCGCAGGAATTTAATATAAATGTTTATCTTACTATGGCAAATTTTGTCCGAATTTTTTAATTTTACTGATTTTTAATCTGTTTTATAGTGATTTTTCAAGTTCTGTGACAGTTGTTGACATCGGTAAAAGAATTTCGGTTTCTAACTTTTAGCATAAATAGTATAATTTGTTCTCCACGCTTTTATGAAGTTTGCCAATTTCTAATGCGATATTCAATGTAATTTTTAGTTAGTTTGGGGGATTTTAGGTGTTCCGTGTTGACTTTTCCTTATTCATGAACGATTTCCGATTACAATATTTTCGACTGAATATTAAATTTTTACAGCCATGACTTTTAAATATTCAGCGATTTTTAATATAGTTTTCGATACGATTTTTAGCTATTTTTTTATGTTCCTTGGCGATTTTCTGCCATTCAAAAACCAATTTTTATATCAAACATTTTGTTTAATGTAGTTATGTTTAGAATGCAATGTTTTATCTCTTAATATGATTTTGGCGTTCCATGCCTACATTTTGTAATTTATGAATGATTTCGATCATAACCTCCCCCCCCCCCTTCGCCCTGCTTTAATATTATTTTTTTAAGCATTGACTTCCAAATATTTAGCTATTTTTAATGCAAATTTCAATGTCATTTTTAGCCATTATTCAAGTTCCGTGGCGATTTTTTTACATCCGGAAATCGATTTCGATTTCAAACTTTTTGGTTAATATGGTTAATTTCTTGATTACAATATTTTATATTATAACAGTGAATTTTTATCCTAGGGATTTTTAAATGTTTTACGACTTTCATTACAATTTTCAATGCAATTTTTGGGCTTTCTCAGTCTTTTTTTAATTTTAACATTTTTCAAAGGAATTCGATTTTAAATTTCTAGACTAATAAGAGTTTGGTTTCAAACTTTTATCCTTTACGGTAATTGTTTTGCTCTCTTATTTTGATCTACAGTAATTTTTAATGCAATATGCTTTTTTTTTTTTTTTTTTTTTTTTTTTTTTTTTTTTTTTTTGAGTCTACGGCGATTTTTTTCAGATATGGAAAAGGAATTCGGTTTTTAATTTCTTTGCTAATATGATAAATTTTCTCCTGTGCGATTAAAGATTTTTATTGTAATTTTTTAGCAGTTTTTTTCGTATTTCAATGCTTTTTACATTATCAAATTAATTAGATTCAAAACATTTATCCAAGTAGTGTAAATTTTGAGTTCCGTGATTTTTGAAAATTTTGCCATTTTTAAAGCGATGTTTACGTTTCTTCGCGACCCGTTTCGATTTTTTAGAGGTTGAATTTTTGGCCGAATTTATTAAATTCTGATCTCTTTTCTTCAAAGTTTATTCGAATTTTGAAACACAATTTTTGAATTTTGTTTTATATTTTTATGAGATTTTTAATGTTTTTGGCGATTTGTAAGATTTTTCCACATTAGTAAAAATAATCCAACTTCAATTTTCTAGCCCATCTCTTTTGCACGAAGTTTAGACGAAATTCGTGCAGCATTTTTTTTTTAATTTTTCGAGGTTTTTACTATGTTTTTTAAAGTTTTTTCGCATTTCATGCTATTTTTTGATGAACCCGGGCAACGCCGGGCAGAACAGCTAGTTTGAAATAAACTAATTTGCAAGATCAAATCACATACATTTACAAAAAAATATTTCTGAATTAAAACGGCGTTTTCTTTTTTTTTTTCTATCGATTGAAACTGATATCTTAGCTGGTTTTTGTCCGTTGTGACCCACTCCATATTTCTTTACTGAATATTTATTACAAAGATAAACTCAAATGAATATTTAATAATATTAACTTTCGAAGTGACCGCACTTTATTTATTCCGTTCTAATTTAATACTAATATTATATTTAATAAACTGCTTTATATAAAATAAAAATGAAAACATATCTGTTTTCGTCATTATTCATTATCAACGTATTTACAAAACAACTAAAGACATTAAAGACTGGAAACGATTCTAACGTTATCATTAGAAAAGTTTATTCCATTCAGAATAGGCTGTGTGATATTTTCTTTTTACCGTCATTACAATATTTGTTTAAAGTTTGTTTTGTCACTGCTGATGGATATTATGCTAAACTAGGTTTTACAATAATTAGTAGTCAAGATGTTTGTAGTGATTGTAGATGATGTTTTGGAGTCTGTTTGTTACTCTAAAGTCTAAAGTGCCCTCTATCGACAATTTCTGAACGTAAAATTCAAAAATTTTTTAGAAAAAAATCGTGATATAAAAAATGATTTTAGCGAAAATCGCAAACGAATTGACCCTTTTTTCCGTTTTTTATCATCGTTTGAAATTTTGGACCTTAAAATTTAATGACACCTAGCTCCTACACAAGACGTTTGCGCCCCATGCTTTCCTATTTAATAATGTGTGTCTGCATGTCTACTATCACCCCTCAAAGTTTGTCGGTCTGGTAGTGAAACACCCTGTATATATATAACCATATTATATTTATATATATATAAATATATGTATATGTATATATATGATTTTTGTCATGCGATAACTATCGTATTTATGAACCGATTTGAATGAAACTTGGTATGTTCATACTACATACAAATATCTCGACAAAGTTCGTTGGTCAGCATCATCCGCCATCTTGTTTCAAAATGGCGACCATTTAAAATTTAAAAAAAAATAAAATTTAAAATTAAATGCGAAAAAATTAAAAGTTGAAAAATATTTTTATTTTATGCGTTAGACCTTAAAACATCAAATCCAGAAAACTTTTTACTTTGTCTATATCTTAAAAAATGATTGAGTTATAGCACTTTGAATTTTTCTTATGGCTGACATTTTGAAACGATCTGATTTTTGTCATGCTATAACTAACGTATTTATGAACCGATTTGAATTAAACTTGGTATGTACATAGTATATACAAATATCTCGACCGAGTTCGTTGGCCAGCATCATCCGCCATCTTGTTTCAAAATGGCGTCCATTTAAACTTTTTTTTAAATTTAAAAATTAAAATTAAATTTGAAAAAGTTAAAAGTTGAAAAATATTTCTATTTTATGTGTTAGATCCTAAAACACCGATTCTAGAACACTTTTTACTTTGCCTATATCTTAAAAAATGATTGAGTTATAGCACTTTGAATTTTTCTTATGGCTGACATTTTGAAACGATCTGATATTTGTCACGTGATAACACTAGTATTCTTAAATCGATTTGGATGTAACTTGGTGTGTACATAGTACATAATAAAGCCCGGACCGAGTTTGTTAATCAGTTCCATCCGCCATCATATTTGAAAATGTTGGCCATTTAATTTTTTTTAATTTAAAATTTGAAATTAGGTACAAAAAAGTGAGAAATTGAAAAAGATTTTTCTTTTATGCATTTGACTTTGATAAAAAGATTCCAAAGCATTTTTTGTTTCGTCTCTATCTTAAAAAAATGTCTGAGTTATACCCAGATAGAAAAAGTTTGTAAAAAAAGTGTAAAAAAAGTGCACAAAAAGTGAACGTATTTGGGACCACTGCTTATACACAAAAAGTACAAACCGAATAGTGGACAAAAAGTGTATACCTAAATTTCTCACTTTTTATGCACAATCAGAGGTGCGAAATACGCTCACTTTTTGTGCACCTATTTTTTATACTTTTTTTGCATACCTAAATTGTTCACTTTTTATGCACAATTACAGGCGCCAAATACGCTCACTTTTTGTGCACTTCCCAGGTAAAAAAAGTTTACACTTTGTTTGCAAAAAAGTTTAGACTGTACACAATTTGTGCACAAAAAGTGAATATTTTTGAATACTCCGAAAAGTATTTACTTTTTGTGAAAAATATTTTCATGTTTTATGCATACAAAAAAGTGAACATTATAAGTTATCAAAAACAGTGCACTTTTTTTGCATAAAATAAATAAATATTCCATGTGTGCAAAAATTGTGCATTTATTTGAAAAAAAAATTAAAGATTCCAATTTTGCAAATATTATGTACTATTTTTTATAGATGTGAAAATTAGATTTTTTCATTACAGGGATATTATTTCCATGCCTGGTGCCTTTTCTAAATTTGTGAAAATTTTCAAAAGTAAACTAATGTTATATTTAACTTGCATTCAATCGGAAGGAATAAACTGGATTATGTCTTAATAAGCCAAAATAAAATGAGTTAATTAAATTTCAAAATCGTGAAGTTGTGGGCCCTTTCTCAATAAAAGAAAATTCTCAGTTCGATTTTAATTTTAAGGTAAACAAATTAAATACATTTTAGTAGGCTTATCAAATTTGAAGAAAAACAAATTTAATTATTTAAATTTCAAAATCCAAAAATAGGGGTAATGAAATTCCCCCCCCCTCGCTTCATTACCGGAAACTTCCTTGAGATTATCTTATATTTTAAGTTGCTTAAAAATAATAAATTCTACTATCTTTTAACACATTCGCTGCCGCTTACTTGAAGATGTGATGATAGTTAATGCCGCACTGTAGAAGTGGGTTTTTCCCAGAAGCCGATTTATTTTTTATAACAAATAATCAGTGAAAGATTTTCTCGTACCAGCGCGTGACAGGCTATTTGACATCACCTCACATCACGCGCTGGCGCGTGATTGGCCCCTTAACGTTGGCGCCATATCACGCGCTGACGCGTGATCGGCAGCGAATGTGTTAAAAATAAGAAAAATAGAAATTTTGATTAATTATAAATTTTTAAACTTAAGGGAGGGGTAATGTTTTTAGTAAAACCCTCTAACTTTACGGAAATATTTAATTTCTCTTTTATTTTAAATTTCTCGAAGAGATATAATTTTACTATGTTTTTCAAAATCATTCAAAAATAAAATTCAATTGTATTTTAGACTAAATAATACTTAAATCAAATTTAAGGGAGGGGCAATGACTCTCATATGACCTCTTCCCCATAAAAATAATTTAATTTTAATTTACTTGAAATAAACATATTTTATTGGGCATTTCAAAACGAAAAAAAATAGTTAATTAAATTTTAAAATCCTGTTAAGGGCAAAATGTGCCTACCCCTAGAAAGAATAAATTTTGCTGAGTTTTTCAAAATCGTAGAAAAACAAAACTTAGTTAAATTTCAAAATCGAGAGAGGGGCAAAAGTCATTCTATGCCCCCTTCCCCCATTGCAAAATTTTAAATTTTTTTTTTAAGTTACTCGAAAATAATAAATTTGACTACGAATTTCAAAATAAGAGAAAAATAAATTTTAATTAATCAAATTTTAAAAAGATGGGGGGGGAGCAATTGCTCTCACATGCTTTCATCCCCCTATCAGAAAATATCTTACTTCCTTTTTTATTTTAAATTTCTCGAAAAGAATAAATTTTATGAAGTTTTTCAAAATTAAAAAAATTAAATAATTAAGTTTCAAAATCGAGGGAAGTGAAGTGCCCCCCACACACACACACACACCCATGCTCACAACACGCGCGCAAATACTACACTTTTTCAACAAGCTTACAATTTGCCCTTTTCCCTTATCAGGTATAGCTTCCAATTATTATGAAAATTACTTGCGCTTTCAAAAATCAGACGAATCCTTTTTAATAATTATTAATTTATTTATTATTCTTGCATGTACCGCTATAGCAATCTTTCCAACTCTAGGAACCAGAAGCATTAATACTTCTCAACACAGAGACTTGGAGCTGGTATGTTTACATGTGACGTCACTCGACCGAGAAGCGAGAGGAACGAACGGATACCACCGCGTGTTCCGCCGTTTTTTACTTTTATTATTTCTAATTTAAATTATAGCGTTTATACCAAAGTTAATTTTTCACAAGTATCTCTGTAAAAGTTTCAGATGACTCAGTCATTTGTAAGCACAGGCAAACCCTGTGGAATCGATCGGGATCGAAAAAAAAATTTCGTCTTTTGCTCCAAGTTTATTAATTTGCAGGGACTTGAAAATCTTTCCGAATTAGATAGCTCTACAAATATAGCGTTATAGTTTTATGGGAGGTAAGGGAGCTCTGACGAATGATATCGTAAGGTATCTCTAGAGGGAGGAGGTGGTTTGGCTTTTGGAATTAATATCATTTTTTATTCTGAAATTTGATAACAGTACTAAACAAAATAAAAAATTATAGAATATTGCTTTGATTAAAAAATTGAAAATAGTTGGGGGTGAAATGAAAATTTTACATTACTCATTAATGCATGGTTATTGTTTGTAATAACAACCACACATTATTAATTTAATTGTTGATGTTAATTTATTCATTGATATTGATTTAATCACTGATATTAATTTAATTTGCTGATTATTTGACATTTACTACATGCTTAGATTGTTTACACCACAGGTAAGTGACTGTTTGATTAATTAATGCTTCAATCGTAAAAATATTTTACCTGCAGATTATTTTTTGGCCCTGAAGTATTTGCTGCAGATACTTGGAGAATTTTCTGCTGCTGGGTCGGACAGTAATTTTAAAAAAATGTTACATTGTTCTCAAAATGGGCACTTTTATATCACTTTTTGTGATTTTTGCAAATGAAAAATAGTTGCTGAGAAAACAAAAGGTGATCCCTTGGTTAGAAAATTCTCTGACTGAGCATTCATCTTGGATGGCAAATGCATATCATATTTCGCACTCATTCACTTCACTTTTAACAATAAAAAGTGGTACTTTACATCTGACTTCTCAATGTCACAACTGAAAGTCTAGGTTCACTGTCAATGGACAATGGTGTATAAATAACTGCATTTTCCATTATAATTTTTTTTTATTTAGTTTTTTGCCATTGTCATATGCAATACCCATATATATGCATGGGTCATTCTAAAATAAAGTTTCCTTTGGGAATTTTTTTCCATTAAACACAAAGTAAAAAAAAAATCATTTGATAGGATTATATGAATCTCTAATAATAGAAATTGAATACAGACATGTTACTTTTCTGCAGAAACATGGATTTCTGCTTTTTCGCCGATGAATTTTATTATCTCTGGGATTGATGGGAGTATGCATTAAAATTTGTCATTTTTATATGGGGGAGGTAACAGATGAAATACAACAAAAATGCCAAGTACAAACCTCACTGTGTTGGGTAAATTTCTTCAAAGGATTGCTGGAAAAGTGTAAATTTCTCCTAATGATCGTGGTAAAAAATGTAATTCGTCAAAAATTACTAATAAAAAGTAGCAATCTTTTCTTGTTGACAACAAAAATAAGATTTTTACAAAATGAATCGACAAAATGTGTGATTTTTATGAAGCTGGTCAACAAAATTATCTATTTTTACAAAGCCGATTAAGAAAATTCACAATTTTTCTGCACCAATCAACAAATTTCGTGATTTTTACAAAGACAGTTGCCAAAATTCACAATTTTTTCTGCGTCTGATCAATAAAATTTCTGGTTTTTATGAAACCGACTGACAAAAATCGAGATTTTTATAAAGCAATCGACAGAATTCATGATTTTTACAGAGCCAATCAACGGAATTTGCAATTGTTTTCACATGATCGGTAAAATTAGCAATTTTTCTACAGCTGATCAACAAAATTATCGATTTTTTCTTGTTTGACAACAAAAATAAGATTTTTACAAAATGAATCGACAAAATGTGCGATTTTTATGAAGCTGATCGATGGAATTTATGATTTTTTGAGTCTGGTCAACAAAATTATTGATTTTTACATGACCGATCGAGAAAATTCACAATTTTTCTATGCTTGATCAAAAAAATTTATGATTTTTTTCGAAACCGATCTACGAAAATTAAAATTTTTAAAAGCAATTGACAAAATTCATGATTTTTACAAAGCCAATCGACGAAATTTGCAATCTTTCTTCACATGATTGGTAAAATACACAATTTTTCCGCAACTGATTGATGAAGTGAACAAAAATTATGATTTTTAAGAAATGGGTTGACAAAATATGCAATTTTTATAAAGCCGATCAATCTAGTTTACGATTTTTCGAGTCTGGTCGACGAAAATATCAATTTTTAAGTAAATGATTGAGAAAATTCACAATTTTTCTTCATTTGATCAATAAAATTTGATTTTTACGAAACTGATTGAAGAAAATCGCAATTGTTTTTCACATGATCGGTAAAATTCGCAATTTTTCCACAGCTGATCAACAAAATTATCGATTTTTTCTTGTTTGACAACAAAAATAAGATTTTTATAAAATGAATCGACAAAATGTCCGATTTTTATGAAGCTGATCGATGGAATTTATGACTTTTTGAGTCTGGCCCAGGCAGCACAGAACTATGGGCCCATGTGGGCTCAGTATGGGTCCAATATGGACAGATGGGCTTTAGCTGGGCCCATTTGCCCATTAGAAACCCAGATACATCCATATAAGTTAATTTTGTAGCATATTGTTCGAAGCGCATTTATTCTGCATTTATATTAATGTTAGAAGTATATCAGCTTACCGTTGGATTAAATTAACCTTAAAAAGTAAGAAAATGTTGAAATTGTTATATATGTACAGCATTCAGAAAATCTGTGTAGATTTGTATAAATCGATATGGGTTATCTATATAGATCTTGATAGAAATTCTATCAGAATGTGGAAACAACTTTTTAGTGTTACTACAGCGTTTTTAAGTAATTTTAAATAAGATTTAATCATAATATAAATAATACGGAATTTTTTATAGTACAATTAATTATTATTATTATTATTATTATTATTATATAATGACAATAAAATATCGATATAAATTAATTTTGTAGTATGCATTTCGTGGCATATATACTATGCGTTTATTTTAATAATACATGTGTACTATTTATTCAACTAGTAAATTAATTGTGAAAATGTTGAACTGTAATATCCGTACAGCATTCAGAAAATGTATGTAGATTTCTGTAGATCGATATGGGCCACCTATATAGATCTTGATAGAAAATCTATCAGAATCCAGGGACAGCTTTTTTACTTTACCATAGCGTTTTTAAAGTAAATTTAAATAAAATTTATCCTTAGTATACATAATATGTAATTATGTATACCATAATTAATTATTGTTATTATTATACAATGCTAATAAAATATCTATATAAATTAATTTTGTAGTATGCATTTTGAAGCATACTTATTATTTAATTTAAGGACACATTTAAGGACGTTTAATTTAAGGACACATGTATATTATTTTATTAATCTATTAAATTATTCGTATAAATGTTGAATTAGCATTCAATAACACTTGGTAGATTTGTGTGGACTGATATGGGCCACCTATGTAGATCTTCAAAAACGTCTGTCTGACTTTGGTGACAACAGTTTAGCGATCCTATATTTTATTCCGATTTTTTGGAAAATATTTTTAATGTAAGAGTAGGAAAATTTGAATTTTAATAAATTTTTATTTAATTATTAAAAAAAAGCTGATATGAATTTATAAAATATATTTTAATTATTAAATTTTTTTTAAAAAAATATGTAAAAGAATATAAAAAAAAATTTAAACTATTTTTAATTTGATTTTGTATCCTTACTTTTTAGTAAAATCTAATTTAATTATGTAACTGAGAATTTTAAAAAAATGCAAAGCAACTGATTTTTATATGTTTATAAATATTCTTTATTAACTAATTCAATAACGATAAAAAAAAAAAAGAAAAAATCCTCTACAATAGATAAGACAGTAGTAAGTATAAAAATTTTAAAATCTTCTTCTTGCCTCTCTTTCAACAAAGTTTTTCGGAAAACGCCCCAAAACAGAATTGCGCGAAGGTTTGATTTCGCTTCGAGAGGAAATTCGAATTGGAGAGACGCCTGTCCTTGTGAAACATCAACCCCAACCAACCAAACGCAAACAGGCGATGGCGTTGGTTTGTTGTCATTCTCGGAATTAATGGCGGCGATCGGCGGGATTTTTATTACTTCTTCATTTCCGAAAAGCAAGGTAAGCTATATAATATATGCATGCTTTTGTTTATACTGTATTGTCTTTTCTCGTTCTACATCAAATTTCTGTTTGTATGTAGAATTTTTTTAATTTTAACTGCATCTAATCAGATGCATAAGTAAGCCGTTAGCCTAAAAATGTTAGAGTTCCGATTATGTTAGAAAAATGGTAAAAGTAACCGTTTTAAAGATGTTATATCTAAGAAAATATTTAATAATTAAATGCCATATTGTCTTAAAAAACTTGATAATACGTTATTCTAGTATTCTATAAAAAACAAAAGTTGCGGTAGAAAGTACTTTTTGTTGACATTTGTCAGTTACTTATTTTTTTAAATAGTGTAATGAAACGTTAAATTTTTGTTTGACACCTTGTTTAACACGTAGTTTAATGTTTTTAAAAGTTTAATTGAAAAAATAATTTATGACTGATAAAAATACTTTAATCATTAAAATAATATTGAAAAAGAATGATTTACTAAGTGCAGTTCTTATTATATGTTTATTTTTCTGATACATCCCAGAACTTTTTTCATAAAATGTCATTATGATTAGTAAAAAGTATTCCAGAGCGTCTTTTGTAAATTTTATGTATGGAAAACTATTATTTGGTTTAAAAAACATTGCATTTGCATGCATATCATTTATTGTAGTGATATTTAAATGTGTTGTTAATTTGCTTTTCTAAAAGCTTTCTCACTCATTATGATATCATTTTGATAAACTTTTTGCTTAATTTTTAAAAGCATAAAATATGCTGGCATGATTATGATTATTTATATTGTTTGTATAATTTGTTGTTGTTAAATAAATGACATTTATAGTATGTAAATAATTATTTGCAGTGTTTAATTCAGACACTTTTCTCTGGGAGAGATTTCTGTATCTTCAGGGTGTGTGTGTGTGGGGGGGGGGGGAATTGCACTTTTTGATAATTGAAAAAAAATCATTTTTTTTGGGGGGGGTGAGAGGGGAATGCCTTCTCCCAATTTGAATGCACCCCCCATGTAATATATTGATAGAAAACTCTATTAAAACTTATTCTGCAAATCGATGGCCCTCCCTCCACACACACTTTGTCCCATATGCACTTTTAGAAAGTTTAAGCATACACCATGTGCAACATCTCATTAGACAGGTCTATAAAGAATTATTCGTATTATGCACATGTAACGTACCAGATCAGGTGCCTATTTATGCAAGTAATTATTAATTTTCTATTAACAATTTTTGTTTCATAACTTAAGGATAAAGTCTTTTAAAAGAAATATTAAACAAAACCCTCTGTGCCATCTGCGTTCACACTCACCCACTTGTTTTTTTTTGTTAGCCATGTGACTGGCATTAATTTTACCGTTAAATTCTTTCTAGTCATTCTAACTTTTGATAAAATTTTATAAAATTGTATGTATGTCCGGACAGTGGCGCCGACTTCTGGGTCTGCGGGTCTGCCGCGCAGACCCTGGAAAATTTCTGCAGACCTTGCAATATCTTGGCAGACTCTGAAAAATGCAGGCATGAGATTTTTCCGCAAATTAGCGATTTTCCAATTTTTTTTTTTTTTTTTTTTTTTTTTTTTTTTTTTTTTTTTGCCACTGTTTGCGGGAGTGATTTATTCTGAAAATTAAGAAAAAATGTCATCAATCCGAAAATCAGAAATAAGATCACGAAAAAACTCAATTTTGTCAACAGATCGCGTAATAAATGAGAACAGTATAAAAAAATAGCTGGGGGAAAATTGCCAATTTCATCAAAAGATCACGAAAAACACCAATTTTGTCAAAGGATCGTGGAAAAAACACCAGTTTCATCAAAGGTTCGCGAAAAAAGATCAATTTTGTTAAAGAATTGTGGAAAAAACATGAAAATCATCAAAAGATCATGGAAAATTACGTCAAAAAATAGTTTGAAAAACGCACATTCTGTCAAAGAATCACAAAAAACACGAATTTATTCTAAGATAGGGAAGGAAAACGCAAATTCTGTTAAAATATCGAGAGATAAATGCGGATTTTCACAAAAGATTGCAGAAAATTATGAATTTCGCAATTAATAGCAGGAAAAAAGCTGTATCGTTCAAAGAATCACTGAAAAAATTGCATATTCTGTCGAAAAAGCATGAGGAATTTGCAGATTTTGGCAAGTCTAAAAAAATCATGGAAAAGACTCAAATTTCACCAAAAAATAGTCATGAAAACGCAAATAATCGCGAAAAAAACTTTAATTTCGTTTAAAGATATCAGAAAAAAAGAAAATTCTGTCAAAGGATAGTGGGGAAAATGGGAATTTCGGCAAAGGATTGCGAGGAAAAACGCAAATTTCAAAAATCAGCCATTTTTGCAAAGTATAGAGTAAAAAAACTCGAATTTTGCTCAAAGATAGCAGCGATAAAGCAGAAATAAAATGAAATTATGATAAAACTTGAATAATTTCATTTACTGTAATTTATACTTCTATCTTCAATGTAGTTTGTATTGCACTATTCTTTGAGTTTTTAAAAATATTCTTTAAGATACTTTTATTTGATTTGATATTTATTCCTGCGATGATAGAGCAAACTGTTATTTTCAGGTGTAATAAACCAAATTTTTTGTCTCATACCCATTTTTTTGCAGTTTATGTGTTAAACTAGGAATGTGCAACCTGTAGCCTGCGATGGGTTAACGCATGGCCCGTGAATTTCGTCAATTTACAACTGGAAAAAATTGCAATTTTTGTGCATATGTTGCAGGAAAAAATCATAAATTTCGTCACTTTATCGCAGGAAAACATAAAATTTTGTCACTTAAGAATCGCACATTTCATTGATCGGCACGAATTAAAACGCGAAATTCATTGATCATGTGCGTAAAAAGCGAGTTTTATTGATATGGCTCTGAAAAATCGCAGGTTTCGCTTATCAGATATGGAAAAATCAAGAATTTTGCCCGTGAGGCTTGGAAAAAAATTAATTTGCCGGATCTGAACAGAAAAATCGCAAGTTTTGTCGACCGGGCACGGAAAAATCTCACATTTCGTTGATCGTGCAAGATAAAAATCTTTAGTTGTTTATGATGCTCGAAAAAATTGCGAGTTAAATTCATCGGTTGCAAAAAAGGTATGTTTTCTCGATTTATCACGAGAAAAAATGCGATTTTCGTTGATCAGACACAAAAAAAATGTCAAATTTTGTTGATCTGGGACAAAATAATCACAAATTTCATTGATAAAGGCCCGGAAAAATCACAAACTTGACGATGTCGCCCAGAAAATTTTAATATTCCCTTGATCGGCTGCAAAAGCATTGTGAATTTCGCCAATTTATCCAGAGAAAAAATTGTGAGTTTCATCATGTCACGTAACAAATGCAGATTTCTTCAGATTTAGTACAAAAATCTTGAATTTCGTTGTTCGGGCGCGGAAAATTGCATCTTTCGTCACTTAAAGCTGGAAAAAGCTCGAATTCTGTAGATTGGATTTTAAAAAATTACAAATTTCGTTAGTCCGTGACGAGAATATTGCGAGTTTTGTTGATTAGACATAGAAAAATTCCTAAACGTATCAATCAGGCTATAAAAAATTCAAAATTTCGTCGATCAGGTGCGGAAAAATTGAGAAATTTGGCGATCCGCTTCGTAAAAATTGTGAATTATTTCGTCGATTAGCTTTGTAAAAATCGCAAATTTCCTGGATCAGCTTTGTAAAATACGCAAATTTCGTCGATCAACTTTGTAAAAAATGCAAATTTTATTGAGATCAGATTCATCAGATGTGGGAAAATCGCAAATTTTGTCAATCAGACGTGGAAAATGTGAATTTTATTCATTATGCGAGTAAAAATTGCGAACTTTCTTGATAAGCTTTGAAAAATCGCAAATATCGACGATCGGATTCGTAAAAATTTTGAATCTTTTGATTGGGAATAAAAGATTTCGACTATCATGCGAAGGGAAATCATGAATTTTGTCAATCAAGTGAAGAAAAATCGTAAATTTCATCAATAAGTCTTGTAAAAATCACGAATTTCGTCAATTAGTCGTTGAAAAATCACAAATTTCGTCAATCAGCTTCGTAAAAATCGTGAATTTTTTGGTCAGACGTGAAAAAAATCGCAAATTTTGCCGATCGGCTTCGTAAAAATTGCGAATTCCGTCGATCAAGCGCAGAAAAATAGCAAATTCTGTCGATCAAGTGCAGAAAATCATAAGTTTTGCTGATCAAGTGAGAAAAAATCGCGAATTTTGACGATCATGCTAAGAAGAATTGTAAATTTCGTCGATCATGCGAAGGAAAATCTCGAATTTTGTTTTAAAGTGGTAAGAAGTCTAAAGTGCTCTGAATTTGCATTAAAATGCTCAAATTGCATCAGCTTCCGGGACTATGACATAGACCCCCTAGTTTATTGAACTCGCTTTTTTGCCTTGCACATCACGTGTTCAACCCTCAAACAACTGCCCTTGTGGCCCTGCTTTGGGACCAAAGTTGGCTCCTATGTGTTCAGATAAAAGGTTCCGAAGAGTCCGGATAAAAGGTCAACTGACTTATTTTGTTTTTTGAAAATTTTGAAGTGTTTATAAATTTGCTTACTCAAAAGCTCTTATGGAAGATTATTTCTAGTTATGCAATAATCTAAAAAGTTAAACATAATGTTGATTCCTGATCTTCTATAAATGATAATAAATAAGAATTCCTTTAATAATACTGCTAACATTTTCAACTACATTTTTTTTTTAAAGCTTTAAAATTTTAGTTTATTGCACAAAAGAAATTCAGAACAATATGTATTAAAAATGAAATTTAAATATTCAAATTTAGTATATTATTATATATGCATTTTGATTTCCATAGGATTTACTATCAAGTTTGACCCTTAGCCTCATAGCCATCTTAATTTCTCAGTTTATTCTTAAAAGAATGTTCAGCTACATTTAATTTATGTAAGTACATTTTATTTTATTTGAAGTTTTATGAATTAAATGCTATTACCATAAAATCTGGCTAATTGCTCTCATCCCCCCCCAAAAAAATTATTTTACATGTATTTAAAATGAAATCTCTCTGTAGCATGTATCTTGGCATGTAGGTAATTCTGCTTTATAAAACAAATGTTTAGAAAATTGACAATCGAGGGACATTGAAATTTTTTTTTTATACGTATTAAAAAATTTCGAATTTTAATTTTTTAAAATTGAATGTTATCTATTAAATTGAAATTATAACTTTGTTAAATGGAAAGAAGAATACGAAAAATTCCTTAAATTGAGAGATTTAATAAATTGAGATTTGTTAAATCAAAGTTCAACTACATTTTGAAATCATAGTTGCATCCACAGTTGTATAATATAGACGCAAGCTGTGCACAAAAAATTTTAGGAAAAGAACAATTTTTTTTAAACTTTTTTTAAGTACCAGAAAATTAAAAATATTCCCCTAATTTTATGTACAAATTATTTACTGTTACCGCACAATTAAAAGCAGAGCCGATTTTCGAATTTTCCAAAAATATAAGACATTTTATGCCAAAAACATTAAAAATTAATCAGTCCAAAACAGGGTTGGCAAGTTTTTAACATGCGACAGTTTTTGACGGTTTAAACCATGGTTTAAACTGTCATGTCAAAAACCTACATTTATATGTAAATAAAAATATTTATTTACATATATATATATATATATATATATATATATATATATATATATATATCTTCATATATTTATATTTAATAAGTATAATTTATTTGCTTTTAATAAAGAAAATGTTTCTAAATATATTCTAGAAAAAATAAATTTAAATTTTTGAAAAAACATATTTTGAATAGTAAACAAAATCTTAGAAGACTATAATAAACAAATGCAAATTTTTCAAGTCTAGTCCAGCTTCTGATTTAATAGAATTAGCCGAACAACTTTTATCATGTCCTGCCAGTGCTGCTGCAATAGAATGAGTGTTTTCCAATTTCGGACTAATTCATTCAAAACTCCGTAATTGATTAGGAACAGAAAAGGTTTCAAAACTGGTTATTTGCTACCTTATGCTATGTGAGCAAATGAATTGGATTATTGTACTAAATCTCTAATTTGATAATTTTCATTTGGATTGATTTTCATTATGTAATCAAATTAATTGGAAATATTTATTCAATGTTTTATTTGTTAAAATTACGTATTTAATTAGATAATAATAATAAAAAAAACCATCCAATATTTTTTGTTATAAAAGTATTCATAGATCAGTGTAATATTTTTTCTGTTTTGACTTTTACAATTGTTAGTTAGTTTTTCAGAAAAATTGGTAAATTTTAAATCGTCAGTTTTTTTGAATTTTTAACTAAAATAAAGATAATAAAAAAATATCTGAATATCTGTTTACAATATTCAGCCTATTTACGTACTATGCTGAAAAATTATAGTTTATACAAATACTTTTTTTTTTTTTTTTCCACTGAGTACTATAAAATTTTATTAAATATCTTAAGTATTCAGTTGTTGAATAATTGCTTCTTGTCTTATCTTCCTTTGAAAGTAAACATTATTTATATTCTTAGTACACTATTAATGTGTGTGTGTTGAGGGGGGGGGATACAGATAAAAAATGGTCTATAATGATGTGTAATAATCATAAATATAATAAATAATATGCATTATATTTAAATTCAAATTAACCTGCTGGATATTATGTATATAATGTGTATAGCATTAAAATATATATATATATATTAAACACGTGTATAAAGTTTGACACTTTTAGAAATCCTGTATTTGTGACACTTAACTTGTTCGTTATAAATATTAGCTATGTCAAAATGCACACTAAATAACTTTAAATTTTTTTAAGTATTAAAATAATAATAATAATAAATAAACAAGATTTTTAAACATAATTTTTCTGCAAATATTTCTACATGTCCATTTTGAGATAAATTTCTGAGATTTGAAATCTGACATTTTTACCTAATTTTTATTAATTAAAAGTATTTTAAGACCTGCTAATTACCCATAATATAATTAAATTTCAACATAATGTATGGCAACTGTTGCTAGTTTTAAAATTTGTTTCCTCAACAAATTCTAACACACTGCAGCAGATTGCAACTCTATGGGTTTTTGACAGTTTTAACCGGTTTAAACCTTTGTCACGTCAAAAACCCTTTTTTGACGTCAAAAACCCAACCCTGGTCCAAAATTTCAGATACTAAAAATTGCGAATATTGACAGTCGGTTGTCATAAAAAATCTATTTCATCAATCGTTCACAGAAAAAATCTCCAATTTTGTCAAAATATCATGAAAAAAAAACACATATTTCGTCAAAGTTTTGCAGAAAAAACAGGAAAATCATCGACAGGCCAAGAAAAAAAAATGGAAATTTTGTCAAAAAGTACTGAAAAAAATGAAATTTCATCACAAGATCTTGAAAAAAATTCGAATTTCGTCAAAATACTTCAGAAAAATCATGAATTTCAACAAAGAATCACATAAAGAAGAGGGTTTCAACAAAGAATCTTGTAAAAAATAGAAATATTAGCCAAAGACTGCAAAAAACATGAATTTTGTTCATGAGTCATGTAAAAAACTCAATTTCTTTATGAATTGTGTAAAAAAAAAAAAAAAAAAAAAAGTTAATTTTGTCCATGAATTGCATAAAAAAAACTAATTTCGTCAACAGATCACTTTAAAAACGCAAATTTCATCCATGTCAAAATATTGTAACACGTAATTTTATTAAACATTAAATTAATTTGCAGAAGGATGCAATAGGTGTCATCTTTATTTTTCTTTATAATGAATATTTGATCATACATCATTGATTATTAACTTGATGTTTGCTTTTAATATGTTAATCATTTTTAAAAATCATCTAAATTTTTATTACTTTAGTTTATTACTTATTTTAATATTGTGTTATATTTTAAGTACTCATTATAATTTTGATTGCATTATTAATTATGTTGAAATTACTGTTTAAAAAAAGTAAAAAAAAAAAAAAAAAAAAAAAAAAAAAAAAAAAAACCAGAAATCCACACAATCTGGTCTGACGCTGTGTAGATTTGAGGAAGTCAACTGTACTACTTATATTTGGAGTGCACAACCTTTTCAAGAGAAGGGCCACTTACAAATATGTCTGGGTGATCGAAGGCCAAATCTAGGTTTATCCCTCTACGTTCACTTACCCAGTCAAAATATCCAATCCTGTTGGTAAGGATATATCAACAGTTTTTACGTTTGTACATACAACAGATATTGTAAGGACTGTTTCCTAGATGCAATAATATTCCTTAATTTTTTTAAGACTAATTTTTGTTTTATTAAAAGTGTTAAAAAACAAACATAAGTGGCCAAACATAAGTGGGTAAGCAAAATGTGAATTTTATTAACGAAGGCGAGTGTAGGAATTGATAAAGAAGATTTTTCAACAAAATTTGAAATTTTTTTTTCCCTACCTAATCAACCAAATTTGTGCTTTTACAAAGCTGATCAAGAAAATTCACAATTTTTCCACACCTGATTCACAAAATTTACAGTTTTTTCACACATGATCGATGAAATTCATGATTTTTCCAAAACTGATAGAAAACGTTACGATTATTCAGAAGATGATCAGTGAAATTCACAGTGTTAACAAGCTTGATCGACAAAATTGTCGATTTTTTCTAACCTAATCGACAAAATTTGAGATTTTTCATGATCTGATCGACGAAATTTAAGATTTTTCCACGAATGTTTGGCGAAATTTGTGATTTTTCTTCATTATGCGTGATCCACATTATTCATAAATTTTCTGTGCTTGATCGAAGGAATTTGTGCTTTTTTTGCCCTTGATAGATGAAACACGCATTTTTCTGTAATGAAATTCGAGATTCTTAACTGATACTGCATTTTTCCTCGGTGCTAATTGATGAAATCTGCAATTTTTTCTCATGATAAACTGGTGAAACTCGCGATTGTTCTGCTGCCGATTAAAGAAATTTTCATTTTTTTCAAATTACGTCCATGAATTGCATAATAAAAGCAAATTTCGTCCATACTGAAATAATATAATGCATATTTTATTAGACATTATATTAACTTGCAGAAAGTTTTTGACCCAATATTACGTGCGCAGAAAGTTTTTGATTTTATACAAGTCTGATAAGTACTTAATATTTCATCTCACTCTTTTTTGGTTTCTTTAAAATATGATATGAAAGGAAGGTTGGAAAATGCCACCATTCATAAGAAAAGAAAACTATGAGCTAGACACTCCTTTAATCAGAATTAAGTTTAAAGTATTTGTATTTTATATTGAAAAAATTTTGCCTTGAGTTATTTAAAAAGGACAATTATGAGACTAAATTTTTTCGTTGACCATTTTTTCATTATTTCACTTCGATTTCAAAATATTTGTTTTAATTCATAGAATAAACCATGAAATTTAAAATTTTATTAATTAACAAAGTCTTATGATTGTGCTTCTTAAAAAACTCACAGCAATTTTTTTTCAACTCTAAATGCTCTATAAAAAGCTTTTAGTTTATCAAAATATAAGTTTCTTTTATTAAATATTAAGTAAAATTGTTTAAAAAGTAACGTTTTAATACCTTTAAACTTTGAAACATAAAAAGTATTTGAAAAGCCAAATATTCGGTATTCGGCTGGCCAAATATTCAGTATTCGGTCCGACAATTACTATTTGGGTAGTCGAATATTCGGTATTCAGCCAAAAGCACTATTCGGTGCATACCTAGTAATTTCTTAGGTCCCCCAGGTATTGTATGAATAACAAAACAATTTTCCAGATTCCAGCTACTGCTAAGTTTGAATTTCAATTTCCTTCTTTAGGCCTTTATTGCAATTTCTTTAACAATTCTCTAATTGTATTGAAATTTTCTTTGACAGTTCTAGCATTCTTTAACTGCTTTTAAGTCACTAAAAATTTTTCTTATAGCCAGCTACATTCCTGTTAATACACCTTTGTCCCCTATGCCTGGTCCTTCTTTATACTTCAGCTGCCACCTGTTTTGTGTACATTTTGAATACTGCCAGTGTTTTCGAAAAGTTATGTTTACTCACTGCAGCTGAAAATTAAAAATCACATAATTTTAGATTAGAAATTTCATCCATTTATTAAACATCATGTTAATAGTAATTCATTAAATTTACAGGGGGGAGGGGCACTTTCCATCACTGGAGGATACATTCTTTCTCACATTTCTAAGGACCCAATTTTAACATATTTGGTTCATTCAACTTAGATTACAATTCAGCTGCTTTCTGTATTATAAAAGTTTATCTTAAACTTTGGTGACCAACTTTTTAAAAACTTTAATAAGGCATTAGTTTTTTTTATTCTATGGATTACTAAGAGGTTTGGTTCATTCAACTTTGTTTTTGATAGTCTCTGATAAATGCAGAACATTTTCAGTACATGCTGCATTCATAGTGGGGACCCATGTAACAGGTTAGTTCAGAAAAAAGGTTTATTACAAATGCACTAGACTCAGCAGAAGGTCCCTGAAGCTAGGTTTAAAGATTTTTTTTTAAATATTAAATCATACAAAGTTTTAAGTTTTATTTAAGGAACTGTCACTGGACAACGTCAAGCAGATCAGCTCGTTTATTTATAAATTCATTAAATATGCAATGCCTCATAGCAGTTGATCTATAAATGAAAAAAAAATCATTCATTGTCGTCTTAATTTTTAAAATAAACTGTGAAATTAAAGTGGAAATAATAAATAAAAAAGATGAATTACAGTTCAAAACTATTACTTTTAACTATCTAGGTACATTATATTTTTGTTATGAAATCCCATGGTAGTCAAATAAGAATACTCTTAAGTCGTAAATTAAAATTGTTTTTCTGGGTACATTCTTTTTCATATATTTATATATTTTTTTTCTTTGCATATAGATATCAGATCTCTTTTACTGGGTATCTTTTTATTTTTTCAATTTTGATTGCACTTTTTAAAAGATTTTTTTTTTTTTTAACCACTTAAAAAATACAAATTGAAGCTTAGTGAAATATACATATATATCTTGTATAAATATTGAAATGTAAATGGAAATTTGGAAAGAATGCTGCCATAGGTTTAATATTAGCTTAAGTGTGGTTGTGTTACTTGCTCCAACACAATTTCACATTTAAAAAAGGAGAAAAAAAATCTGTTCCTGGTGAATTTATTGGTTTTTAATGCATCAATTTTTCACTGAAGCTTTTGCCTTGCAAAACTGAATTAAATGGATAGTGTTACTGTTATAATTGACTGTTTCTACTGTGTAAAATGGTTTTATTATTATTATTATTATTATTATTATTATTATATTTCTTCATTTTTAGATAAAATTATTTCTGCACAAACAATTTTATATCTTAAAAATTTAATCCTTATATTTTAAAAATAGGTGGAGACATTAACCGGATGCTTGGAGCAATTCATTTGTACCTGACATGGAATCTTGATTCAAATTTACACGAAGCTGAAGAATCCTGCATTGATGATCTTGAATGTAAAGTTATGCATTTGAAGAGGGAAAAGAATGTTTGTTTATACTTCATGAACTTTCTTCTGCAATGATGCATATTGTTTGTAAATATTCAAATAACTATATCTATTGACTTTCTCATAGAAGTAAAGAAGAGCAGAGTGCTTGCTCATAGGATTTTAGATTCTTATAGGAATTTTTCTCCTTTTATAGAGGCTAAATGAAACTACAGAGAGGGTGCAGCACCCATCTAAAACTGTATGAAAAATAGAATTATGCTACAAGATAACTATTCTTATATAGTCTATAGAAATACATGTATATGAATATATAAATTGTATTTTCAATAAATGGAGTGGCATACCATAAACCAAGTTAATTGTGCTACTATTTTATTTTGTCTGTTTCATTTTTGTTTCAAATTTACATGACTGCCATTGGTAATTATTTTCTCTCTGTTTCAACACACTATTTTAACAAATTAATATTCAAAGTAAATTATTATTTAGAAGTATTGAATAATAATTAAAAAAAATCATCAGTGAGAATCCTGTCATTGGTAAATTAAGGTTAGCAAAGTAAGTATTGTATGGAAAAGCAATATTTTCATATTAGCTGCATGCTAAAGATATTACTGTGCTCTTATTTTGTAAAGTGCTTATTTATGGAATATCAGTCAGAGCTACTGAACTGTTTATATTGTTGTGCGTACATGTAAATTAATCTTCTGGGAATTGAATTATATGCAATAAATGTTTTTCATTATGTTTAAATTATTTTAACTTAAATAAAAAGTAAATTGGAATATGGGTTTTAAACAAATTTGATAGTATTTTTTATTTGATGATTGAAAAATTATGTACCGTTTAGAAACAATTATATTTGTGAAAAAATATAAATGAATTTATTGCAAACATATATTGTTTAAAATTGTACTACTAAAATGCATAAAGCCTAAAATATTAAAATTGTAAGACATTTCATGTGTAACTATGTACTTACATTAACCATAAAATCACAAGATCTGGGGAAGCTTGTGACCCCAGAAGGGAAATTTTGTGCATGGAGGTTAATAGCCATGTTCACTTGCCCCAAGTAGTCATCAGTAATGTAATCGTTAAAAAAAAACAAAAAAAAAAAAAAAAAAAAAAAAAAAAAAAAACAGAGGGCATATGTTTTAAGCAGAGGATATGCTCAAAACAGAGGGTATACCCTGAAGTGTATTTACTATGGCTTTTCTTGAGAAACAGAGGGTATATGGTGTTCCTTAAAAAAATCCAGAAGGTATACAGCATATACCATCCACTACATCCCTGGTTGTCAGTCTCTCTTTCATTACAGTATTTGTGAAGCTTTCAAGATCACTAGGATGTTGAATGTCTCTTTTTTGGTTTTCACAAAACAGGTAAGAGAAATAAAGATAATGGGTCATTGGTGACCTACCTTGGTTGATTTATTTTAGTAAAAAAGTAACATTTTAAATTTCTTAAGTGTGTATGACATGTACACTGTATGATCCAGTAGACAAAATTCTTAGACTGTGCAGTTCATACATGATTTGCATTTATAAAATTTATTGAGCTGCAGTAGCTTATTAAGCTAAAGTTGATAAAGAAAATTTGATTATTTTTCAGCTAATTCCATAATACTTTGATAATTTGTTTTGTTCAAGTTTTACATCATATCTTGCTTCGTGTTCAAATTTTACTTAGTTTACTGCTAGTCACTTGTTAAAATTTTTTATCAACAAAGAAATATAAATTCAGTGTGGAGATAAATTAATTTATTAAATGCAGAAAGTCTGAATAACAATTTATAAATTAATTTGATCTATAATGTTCCTGAGAGGTACTATTGCTATAAAGTTAGAATTTTTTAAAATTTTTAATTCCAATTTTCAATGATAGAACATACATAAACCTGCAATAATTGTCTGTTGCAAATTAAAAAAAAAAAAAAAAAAAAAACCTTTATTTTTGAAAACGGTTTTGAAAATGAAAGTACATTTATTAAGAAATCTGTAACCAAAATTTTAAAAAAAATTACAAAATAGTCCTATTAGAAAACAAGTTCAGCTATCCTATATGCAGAAAAGAAATATTTAAGTGAAATTCAAAAACAGTTTGCCCATAAATTTAACATTATGGAGCGGGTTTTTTAAAATGAGTGACGAGTCCCCCTTCATTTACTTGAAAATATCGGCTTTCTAATGTTATGGACAGGTTATTTTTGAATTTCTCGTTTAAATTTAAATATTTTTAAAATGACTTTTTCTGCGTAGGAAACTGACGTCAATCTCTAATATCATATCACTAGTTTTACTTCTTGGATTTTGGTTGCAAATTTTTTTTAGTAAAGGTATTTACACTTTCGGAACCGGTTTCGCAGATAAGTACCTTTAAAAAATTACAAACAAAATTGAAAAAATACAAAATGGTCCCATTAGAGATTGAGTTCAGCTATACAATGCAGAAAGAAAACGTTTAAAAATATTCAAATTTAAATGAGAAATTAAACTAGTCGTTGGGGGCCAGCGTAATACTTACCCATCATGGATATGTATATGAAAATAAAACATGTGAAACTATTTATACAATGCATTGCAATTCTTAAACAAAATTTAAATATTGTTAATATACATAGTAATGCTATATTAAAGAACTGCTGATGTACCAATTTCGACAAATTATATAAAACGCCAAACTACTCAAGTAGTACCGAACTGCGTAAAAGAAATATCCGTATAAGTCCAAAAATAATAATTCTATTAACGAACAATTAACTGCGTCGGATTAAGCGTCTCATTTCCAATTAAAATATACTTCTGAATTGAAATTTGAATGAAATACAGGGTCATGAAAAATCGAAGAATGTGGAAAACAAGATTACAAATATATCGGCAACTAATTATCCGATCGACTTCGTTCTATATGCAAAATATGTGTTATTTTATTGCCTTTTACGTCCATTCCTTAGAACAAAAAAAATCGAAAATTTTTATATACCTTTCATCAGAACGAATTTTTCGAGAGTCCGAAAAAAATAGTTCCGAATAATCGAGGTTGCTGATATTAAATAGGGTTCGTCCCATTCTTACATACTAACAACACACAAAATTTCAAGTCTCTATCTCAATTTGTTCGGGAGATAGAGCGTTTACAGACAGACAGACAGACGGACGGCAAATTTTTTTTTCTAAAAATAGGTTTTTCGGAATCTACACTATCTAAAACGTGTAAATCCGTCAAAAAAAATTTTCGATTTTCAAAACGATTGCAAGACTTAACCTATACTACGTATGATGGGTAAGTAAAAACTTAGGTTTAACATTACGGAACAGATGTTTTCAAATAAGTAAAGTGTCTTCTTAAATCAGTGACCTATAGATTTATAAAGATACCTTTATAAATCCTTATTGATCTATGTAAACAGCTTAAATGGGCCTATATGGAAAAAAAGGTGGACATTCTATGCGGGTACATATAGATATCATTATAGATCTACATGTGCATCCAAATAGACCCATATAGATACCTTTATAGATCGACATATGCACCCATGTAGATACATAAAAATAACCCATATGGACCCATATGGAAAAAAAGTGGACATTCTATGCGGGCCCATATAGATGTCATTATAGATCTACATGTGCATCCACATAGATCTATATAGATATATCTTTATAGATGGTCATAGACATCCATATAGATATATAAAGATAACCCTTGCGAGCCCACATGGAAAAAAAAGTGGACATTCTACGCGGGCCCATATAGATATCATTATAGATCTACATAGGCATCCACATAGATCCATGTAGATATCTTTACAGATCGACATAGGCATCCATATAGATATATATAAATAACCCATATGGGCCCATATAGAAAAAAATATTGGACATTCTATGCGGGCCCATATGGATAGTCTTTATAGATCTATATCCCTGACCCACTTTTGCCCTTATGGGCCCATATGGATGTGCTGCCTGGGGGTCAACAAAATTATTGATTTTTACAAAGCCGATTAAGAAAATTCGCAATTTTTCTGCACCAACCAACAAAATTCGTGATTTTTACAAAGACAGTTGCCAAAATTCACAATTTTTTCTGCGTCTGATCAACAAAATTTCTGATTTTGATGAAACCAATTGACGAAAATCACCATTTTTACAAAGCAATCGACAGAATTCGTGATTTTTACAGAGCCAATCGGCAGAATTTGCAATTGTTTTTCACATGATCGATAAAATTCACAATTTTTCCACAGCTGATAAACAAGATTCAGAGTTTCCCCCAGGTTTAAAAAGGGTCAGGGCGCTACTGTTCTGAAAAGGGCACTTTTTACATTCGTCAGGGCACTTTTTTGATTTTTAAGGGCACTTTTTATACAATCGAATCTAGAATTTAGCGGTTCAAAAAATCGTGAAAAAACAGAAATTTTGTCAAAAAATCGAAAAAGAACGAAAATTTCGCCAAAAAATTGAGCAAAAAGAAAAAACCATAAATTTTGGTAAAAGATTGCGAAAAACAGCAGATTTTGCTAAAAAATCACGAAAAACTGACAAATTTTGTTAAAGAGCGCGAAAAAAAGGCAAATTTTGTTAAAAGATCGCGTAAAAACGGCCGATTTTGTTAAAAGATTTTTAAGGGGCAGGCCTGACTTATTGAAAAAGATATATTTTTTTTTTGAGAAAAAAGAATACTTTTGTTCAATAAAGGGTCCTTTTTGGTTTCCTAAACAGGTGCTTTCAGGATTCACATTTAGAAAGTTTTGTACAGTCAAAAGAGGATTGTGAACAGAGGGGGGGGGGAGAAGGTCGCCTCGGGCTCGGAAATTTAGAGGGTGCCAAATTTATGCTACAAACGTCATTTTTGGGCTGTCACAAGAAAAAGTTGGGAGGGGGGGAGGCCTCAAATTCTAATTATGCCCCAGGAGTAATTTTCCCTTCACACGCCTAGATCGTGAAGTAGGAAAATCTGCTTTTTGAGCATTAAAAACACAATTTTGAAGCAGGAAAATTAGTTTGTAGAACAGAAAAATTCACTTCTGGCATTAACTTTTTTTGTGTGTGTGTCTCTATGAGGAAATTTGCATTTTTTTTACAATTTTTTGACAAAATCTGTCGTCTTTTCGAGATATTTTGCGTTTTTTCGCGAACTTTTGGTAAAATTAGCTGTTTTTCGGAAATTTTTTGACAGAATTTTCCATCCTTATTGTGATTTTTTGACGAAAATTTGCTTTTTTTGGCAAATCTTTTGACGACATCTGCCGTTTTATCGCAATTTTTTGACGAAAATTGCCGTTTTTCGAGAATCGTTTGACAATTTTTTCCGTTTTATCGTACTTTTTGCATGAAAATTGGCTTTTTTTACGATCTTTTAAGGAAACCTGCCATTTTTATGGGATTTTGTGACGAAATTAGCCATTTTGTCGTGAATTTTGCTAGAAATGAGTCTTTATTTCGTGATTTTTTTAGTGAAATTTGACGTTTTTTTTCGCAATTTTTTGATGAAATTACACGTCCTGTGGGATGCTTAAGAGCTATTTTTTTGTGTTCCGTCGCCAATTTTTTATGTAATTTATGCGTTATAGCGCGTCTGCATCATCGCTGAAATTCTGTGTTTTCTCAAATGTGGGGCAAGAAGGTCGATATTTTTTTTCAATGAACGACAAGAGGGGCGCTAGTTTTTGGATGAAGGGCAAAAAGGGTGGTATTTTTTAAACTAAAGGGCAAGAGGGTCTGAGCGCCCCCCTGAAACCCTCTGGGGGAAACTCTGCGAGATTATCGATTTTTTCTTGTTTGACAACAAAAATAAGATTTTTACAAAATGAATCGACAAAATGTGCGATTTTTATGAAGCTGATCGATGGAATTTACGATTTTTCGAGTCTGGTCGACAAAATTATCTACTTTTACAAAGCCGATTAAGAAAATTTGCAATTTTTCTGCACCAATCAACAAAATTCGTGATTTTTACAAAGACAGTTGCCAAAATTCACAATTTTTCTGCGTCTGATCAATAAAATTTCTGATTTTTATGAAACCAATTGACGAAAATCGCGATTTTTACAAAGCAATCTACAAAATTCGTGACTTTTAAAAAGCCAATCGACGAAATTTGCATTTTTTTTCACATTATCAGTAAAATTCACAATTTTTCCACAGCTGTTCCACAAAATCATCGATTTTTTCTTGTTTGAAAACAAAAATAAGATTTTTACAAAATAGATCAACAAAATGTGCGATTTTTTGAGTCTGGTCGACAAAACGGTTTCGAACAAAAATATCGATTTTTAAAAGCTATCAACATAATTCGTGACTTACAAAGCCAATTGATGAAATTTGCAATTTTTTTTTTCACACGATAGATAAAATTCTCAACTTTTCCACAGCCGATCAACAAAATTATTGATTTTTTTCTTGTTTGACAACAAAAATAAGATTTTTACGAATTGGATCGACAAAATGCGTGGTTTTTACGAAACTGATCGATGAAATTTATGATTTTTCGAGTCTGGTCGACAAAATTATCGATTTTTACAAAGCCGATTGAGAAAATTTGCAATTTTTCTGCACCTATCAACAAAATTCGTGATTTTTACAAAGACAGTTGCCAAAATTCACAATTTTTCTGCATCTAATCAATAAAATTTATGATTTTTATGAAACCGATTGACGAAAATCGCAAGTTTTACAAAGCTATCGACATAATTCGTGATTTTTACAAAGCCAGTTGATGAAATTTGCAATTTTTTTTCACATGATAGGTAAAATTCGCAACTTTTCCACAGCCGATTAACAAAATTATTGATTTTTTTCTTGTTTGACAACAAAAATAAGATTTTTACGAATTGGATCAACAAAATGCGTGATTTTTACGAAGCCGATCGATGAAATTTATGATTTTTCGAGTTTGGTCGACAAAATTATCGATTTTTGCAAAGGCAATCAAGAAAATTCTCAAATTTTTTATACCTATAAACCAATGCAACCGTGCAAAAAACCTATAAATTTGTCAAACGATCCTGGAAAAAAACTATTTTCTTCAAAAAAATGCGGGAGGTAACACTTTCCATCGTAGGATTTCGGAAAAAGCGCGACTTCGGTCAAAGGATTGTGGAAAAAGTTGCGGCTTTTGTTAAAGCATTACGAAAATACTCTAATTTTCCAAGGTAATCGTGAAAAATACTCTACTTTTTGTCGAAGATCGCGGTAAATACTCTACTTTTTGTGGAAAGATCGTGGAAAATACTCTAATTTTCTCGAAAGATCGAAGAAGTGTTCTAATTTTGTCAAAAAATTGAGGAAAATATGTAGAGTTTGTCGAAATATCAGGAGAAATATGCGAATTTTGCCGAAAGATTGCAGAAAATATGTGAATTTTTCCAAATGATCGCAAAAAATATCCAAATTTTTCCCCAAGATCACGAAAAATACCCGAATTTTTCCGAAAGATCGTAGAAAATATGTAAATTTTGCCGAAAAATATGAGAAATTTGTTGTAAGATTGACGTAAATAGAAGTATTTTGTAGAAAGATAGCAGGAAATCGCTAATTTTGACGAAAGATTGGAGGAAAATCGCAATTTTTTTTGAAAGATCGAAGAAAAATCGCAAATTTGTCGAAAGATCACAGAAAATGAGACAATTTTCTAGAAGGATCGTAGAAAACATGAGAGTTTTTTCAAAAGATCACATAAAAAAGTGTATTTTGGCAAAAGGTAGCAGGAAATACGAAAGATCATGGAAAATACACGAGTTTAGACGAAGGATAGCAGTAAATGTGCAAATTTTCTCAAAAGATCGTGGAAAGTATCTGAATTTTATAAAAAAGGATGAGAAAAACTACGAATATTTCTAAAGGATCATGGATAAATGCAAATGTCATTGAAAAAACAGTGGAAAAAAGTGCGATTTTTGTAAGAAGTTCGCAAAAAACGCTAATTTTGTTAAAAAATTACAGAAGAGTTCTAATTTTGTCAAATGTCCTTGAAAGTTCAGCTTTTTTTTCTGAGGCTGTACAAAGTCTGATTTTTGTCAAAAGTAGCAAATTTTGGCAAAAGATCGTACAAAAATGCCAATAAGATCGGGGGGGGGGGATTTCATCATAGGGTTGTGGGTAAAAATGCAAGCTACGTGTGTGTGTAGATGTTCACTCAGACCCAGTTAGGAGGGGGGAATTCAAAATATTTTCAGTCTTGGTAAAATTTCAAACTTGCACCCATGGTTCTTTATCTTAAAAGTATGGGAACAAAGATTTTTCGATTAAGAGGGGTTCCATAGGTTGCTTTGGATAACCGGCGTTCCATAGCATTTTTTTAATAACTGAGAAGCTTATGGTGAAAAGCTTGATAGTTAGTACAGTGCTGTAATAAAAATGTTGTAACGTATTACAGATTATGTGGTAGATCTGGAACAGGATTACACACAGTGAGGCTACTGAGATCAAAAATGTGTCACTTATGAGATATTGAAGTACAAGAAGATGCAACAACAAATGTGTTGTTATTTAAAAGATGGTGTGATAAATCAACATTGATACCATGCAAAGTTGAAAATAAAAAGAAAATCACAACATATTATGTAAAGTAATGAAGTATTTTACATATATATATAATAAAGAGCTCAAAATTATTCAATGGACCAAATAAGTAAGTTAACTCTGTTTATTTAATAAAAAAACATGTTTTTTTTTTTTTTTTTTTTTTTTTTTTTTTTTTTTTTTTTTTAACACTATTTCTACTAGTGTCCTAAAGCACCTTTCAAAGTTCTGATTTTTTCTTCTAATTTTTAAAGCTAATTAAAACAAATTTCAATGTATTAAAAATGATTCGGAATTGTTTTGGTGTAAAACCTACAAATAAAACAGTAATCATAAATCAAAATATGTTGAAAGGTGTCAATTGACATCGGTAAAAATAGTTTGACAGTAAATTTTTTTACATTTAAAAAGGACTTGGAATTTTAAGATCTTTTGGTTAAGTCAATTTTCGGATAACCGGAGTGCTACTGTAAATACAGTCGGCTCTCGTTAGTTCGAACTCGTCGGGACCACAAGAAATGTTCGAATTATGGAAAGTATTAAATGAGAACATGTTTAATATGGTACTTTTACAAAGGAATTAATGTCATCGTGCTTTTTAAATTTATTATATCTGTTATCATCAGAATATGACTTAATATTAAATTGCAATGTATAAATACATAAACTAATTAAGAGATTAGTAACAAGCACAATGGAATTAAAATTTGAAGCGTCACTGATGGACAGACGGGATACTTAGAAAGTGGATATCAAATGCACGGGATTATATGTATACTTGTTCGGAAAAATTCTTACAAAACCAAAGAAAGAAAGTTATTCAAATGATCTGAAATCCGTGAGAAAGTTAAGGAAAATAAAAAATCGGAATTCTCGTTAGTTCGAATTAAACGATGTCAAGAGAAAATGAGTTCGAATTAATGAAAAGGTTTAACATTATTTTGCCATTGAAAATTTCGGGACTTCATGTTTAGTTCGAATTAAGCGAAGATTCGAATTATCCGATATCGAATTAACGAGAGTCGACTGTATATGCATATTGGTCATTCTTAAAAAAAGGTCCCTTTGGGGATTTTTTTTTCATTAAAAGCAAAGTAAAAAAAAAATAATATTTGAGAGGACTGTATGCATCTCCAAGAACAGAAATTGAATATCAGCAACATGCATTTAAAATAATATTTATTACACTTCAATGCTGTAATCAGTATATACTGTTGTTTTTCATTTTTATACAGGGTTTTCATTCCTTTAACAGTATAAGCAAAATTCAGAAATAGGAGTACTAAAAAATAAGCACTTTTATGCATCCTGTGTATGAACTAGCTCAAGTTCTCACTAAGTCACTGAATGTAGATTAAATATTTTGATAAATTTCTATGAATATACATGTAACAGGTAAAATAAATGAAATAATTGCATGTTTACATTCAACGGTTTTTATTATGGCCTATAAACAAATATGATATTACTATCTGGTAGCAATAAATAATTTTAAAAAGTTTCCAGTGAGTGTACTTGTTATGAAAGTGCTATACTAAGTGTTGGTAGTGGGGAGCTTATATGTGAGTGTGGAAAATAAAAATTGCTTGAAAGCAGTGTTCTCGCTGACATTTGACTAACATTAGTAATTTGGCGAATTAAAAATAAAATACATTCGCCAAATGAAAAAAGTATTAGCAAAATAGATTCGCCGTGTAGTTCAAACTGTGACAGCGTTTGTTATTAATCTAATTTCAACTATGCACTACAAATATAAAAAATATGTATATATTATATAGATATATATACAGTAGACTTCCTGAAATCCACAAACCAGAAATCCGCAACTCTCTAAAATCCGCACACATTTTATGGATGTAAACAATGAAAATTTCAGTTTGGATATTTGGACAAAATGTGATTTTTTCTTAGTTTTGTATCAATTACATATATTTTTTAATTTGTAATTTTCTTAATACTCTATTCATGTTTGTTTTTTTTTCATAAAGAAATATATATGTATATATATATATATATATATATATATATATATATATATGTATATATATTTAATTCAAGATATTACTGATAATTACAATCTTCTTACCAAATATATTATGCATTATCAAGATATTTTGGTTATTAAGCTTGGCTAAACTTGAAAAAAAAAATCCTTATTTTATGATTTTTATGTGAATTACTAATGTACTTTTATGAGGCAAGTTTTGTTGAATAATTTTGGAAGAATATTAATCTTTATAATGAATATTTAATCATACACTATTGATAATTAACTTGACCTTTGCTATTAGAACTTTAATCATTTAAAAAATTATCTAAATTTTTATTATTTTTAGTTCATTACTTATTTTAATATTTTATTATATTGTAAGCATTCATTATAGTTGCGAATGCACTATAAATTACATTCAAATTACTGTTTAAAAAATGTAAACAAAACAATGACCAGAAATCCGAAAAATTCTAAAATTCACACAACCCCTGGTCCCAAGCTGTGCGGATTTGAGGGAGTCTACTATATATGCATATGTATGAAAAACGAAAAAGAAAAAGCAAAAATTGAACACTAGCAATTTGGCGAATCTAATCGCTTGTTCACTCGCGAAATTAAGAATTTAATCGCAATTCGACACATTGGCAAGCAACAGCGAGAACACTGCTTGAAAGTATGAAGGGATGCTTACAATCAGGATTTTACAGTAATAATGGAGTTGGGGAAAAAAAACTAACATGATTTCAATAAAACCAACTTTTATTGTAAAAAAAAAAAAAAAGGAAAATGACCAGATAAAATTGTTAAACTAGGATTATGCCTAATCTTGATTTAGTTTTTGTTGATAAAATTAGTAGTTATTACCTTCGAAATCTAGATCTACCTGCGGCTGTTAGATGATCTGGCGGGGATTTTTTGGAATTATCCTGATGAGCCTACAACTAGTTATGTGACAACTCTTAAAATCTAATGTTAAACAAATAGAAGCCTCCTTTACAAATTTTTTACTTGCTTTTTTTTTTTTTTTTTTTTTTTTTTTTTTTTTTTTTTTTTTTTGCTATGTTTTGCATTTTAACAAGCACACATAGAATTATCATTCGATAACTAAAGTAAAATCAATTGTCACGTCCTTTTCAAAATTTTCTGCCAGACGATCTTTTTTCCCCTGTAGATTTGAAATAATTATTTGACTGAGCATTTTTTATGATATTTCAATTTTCATTGCAGGTTTATTTACTTAATGTATGCTTTTGTTCACAATCTAAAATTTATATGCATTTTTATAGATATAAGTTTTATTTCTGCAGATTTTAATTATTTAGCCGAAAAAAAAAAACCTGCGTATATTTTTTCTTTGCACCTCTGATTATGTATAAAAAGTGTACAGTGTAAGACTATTTGGTATGTAAAAGGAAAAGCGCACAAAATCAGTGTATTTGGCATTTCCGATTATTCACATAATGTATACAATTTAGGGCTATTCAGTATGCAAAGAAGTGTACAAAAAATGCGCACAAAATCTGAGCGTATTTGGCACCTCTGTGCATAAAAAGTGTACAATTTAGGTAAACAAAAAAATATAAAAAAATAAGTTCACAAAAAGTGAGCGTATTTGGCACCTCTGATTGTGCATAAAAAGTGAACAATTTACGTATACACTTTTTGTCCACAATTTGGTTTGTACTTTTTGTGTATAAGCAGAGGTGCCAAATACGCTCACTTTTTGTGCACTTTTTTTACACTTTTTTTACAAACTTTTTCTAGCTGGGTTATTTTTTATATTTTTTTATATACCTAAATTGTACACTTTTTATGCACAATCAGAGGTGCCAAATATGCTCAGATTTTGTGCGCATTTTTTTGTACACTTCTTTGCATACTAAATAGCCCTAAATTGTATACATTATGTGAATAATCAGAGATGCCAAATACACTGATTTTGTGCGCTTTTCCTTTTACATACCAAATAGTCTTACACTGTACACTTTTTATACATAATCAGAGGTGCAAAGAAAAAATATACGCAGGTTTTTTTTTCTGCTAAATAATTAAAATCTGCAGAAATTAAACTTATATCTATAAAAAAGCATATAAATTTTAGATTGTGAACAAAAGCATACATTAAGTAAATAAACCTGCAATGAAAATTGGAGTATCATAAAAAATGCTCAGTCAAATAATTATTTCAAACACTCTAAAAAATAAAAGTGTAAATTAGACAAATTTACATATATATGTGTGTAAATTCCTAAAATTACACACCTGACATGAAAATTACTCACTTTTTGCAAAGTTTTACCTGTTTTTATGTGCATTTTAGCTTAACAAACTAAGTGTGTATTTTGTTATCACTTGAAAAACATAAATAAATGTGTAAATGCTGGAAAATGTCTGAATTTACACAAATTGGTAAGTTATTGTAATTTACACATAATGATAAACACATAGGTAAGAGTGTAAATTTCTAAAGTCACCTACTTGTCATAAAAAATACCTATTTTAATGTGTGTTTAGTTTATGGCATTAAGTTTGTAAGTCTGTTATCAGTGCATAAACTCATAAAAATGTGTAAATGTAGATTACTCCTGAAATTACACTAATTATTGTGTTGAAAAAATTATAAATGCGTGAATTTTAAAGTAGACGTTACGAAAGGGATAGGAGGCTTACATATTATTCAGAGCTACATTTCTTATTTTAGTAAACTCATTCCATAAATAACATGGTGTGATTGCATTGCTGTAACAGTATTTTTAAGTAATAAATTAATATATTTATTTATTTTTATAAGATACTCTGACCACCTCCTTCACTCTCCCCGTTTTAGCAGCACGTGAACATTTAAAAGTTAAAAAAATTTAATCTCGACACATGTAACAAATGTAACAAATATTTTGTTGCATGTAACGTAAAATTTTATTCATTTAATTAGTAAATTTTAATTTCGTTTTCCGAATTCCCTTTTAAAATTTGTACATCAAATATAAGAATGCTTTATTGTATAATTCTAGGTTTTGATTAAATCGTGATTTCTTTCAGCCATCGCACAGACTGCTGTTTTTCACAATTTTACTTGTAATTTTCAGTAATAGTGCTAGATTTCATTCTTAAAGCGACATTACGAAGACTTCATAACGAGGCATTATAATAGAAATATAATCCCACTTTATGCTTATTCATAAAATTAAATTATATTTTTTGTACTGTTGGTATTCTTTTTTGTTGCCCCCCCCCCCCCTTTAATTAAAAGGATAGTAGTTTAATCTTCAGTAAAATCTTAAAACTATTTCGAATTCATTTAATATGTAATATAAAATATAATTCATGTAATTAAGATAATTCTAAATTCGTATCCTGAGTTATTTATACATTTTGCACATCAAATATAAGTATGCTTGATTTTACCCTAAATTATTTGAGCCTTCTGGTAGCTTGTAAACTTTTATCCATTTCAAAGTTTAACTTGTAATTTTAGTTTAACTTCAGTTCTCAGTGCAATTGATGGTTGTATTCAGGAACTACTTCAACCCCGAGTTACACGCGAATCTAGCACAGAAAACTACAATCGTAATCTTCGTTGACTTGGCTTCATCATGTTTAAGTTGAAAATTAATGGTGGATCCAGCTGATTGCAAGCGCTCTCGTTCAGTAAAATATAGTATATAATAAGTTATTCTCTTATAAAATATAAGGTATGTAATGTCATACGTCCGTATTACCTCCAATTCTTTTTATCTGATTTGTTTATGTTTATGTATAAATGTATATGATACATGTTGGATTGTTTTTTACGTATAAGAATTTTTTACACGTATAATTTACTTGCCTTAAAAAATGTCAACATTATATAACTCCTGATAAATGTCTATTAAAATAACAACTGTTGTATCTAAAGTCATTTATTTCTTGAAAAATTTTCATCTTAAAAAGAATTTATGAATGTATGTTAACAGTAGAAAAATAAACATTAACATCCTTTTTTTTTGGGGGGGGGGGGGGATGTTAAATTTTGGTTCGGATGTGTGGAAGATATTATCGTTTATTTATAAACTATTATACAAATGTATACCATATCTATAAATTATATATTCTGATTTATAAGTTAAACAATTCATCTGAGTTTTATTTATTTACTGATTTTTTTTTTAAATTATGCAACTTGTATTGTTAACTAAGTTTATCATCGATTAAAAATATAGCGTTGCTTTTGAGTTTCTACGTTACATTTCCTAATTTTGAGAAATTAATTTTTTTAATTTTTTATCTTAATTACATTAAATTTTCAGCTGTGTTTTAATTTGAAAATATTACATCGGAAGAACTATGTTCCACTAAAATAGTCATAGTAAAGAACACATAATTTTTTCTTGTTAATTATAGATTTAATAAAAATACACAGAAGTAAATTGCAAAAGGGCGCAAATACGTTGATTTAAAATAACTCCAGATCAAAAATTCTGAAGAAAATTTATATTAAAGTAATGGCTTTTTCTTCAAATATGCATTTTTCCATTCCAATTTTCCCTATTATTACAGAACTTATATGGCATAAAACATATGATTGTATGTATATAAAAAAAATATAACAGTTGTGTCATAATAAATATTCAAAATCGAACTTATCATTCTCTCCCCCCCCCCTCTATATAAATATCCCCCGCCGGGTGAGTTTTATACACTTAAGACACAAATGTAATTATCAAATAAATTCTACGAGCTTTAATTTCGAAAATTTATAAGAGTCAATTGATATTTGGATATAGACACAGTATTTCTCGTTTTATTTTTTACTATAGCTGATAAATGAAAATACACATTAGTTTGACATCTAAAATTTTAATTAGAATATCTGAAATTTTCATTTATGAAGATAGGATTAATTTCATTAATGTTAAAATATATTTGTATTTTTTTTTTTTTTTTTTTTTTTTTTTTTTTTAAGACACAAATTTCTAAATATAAATGTAATGCAAAATATGTTACTTTAATTATTCAACAGCTTTTTCGATAGTCCTGATAATAATTTATATGGCAAATTCTTTGTAATGATGAATATATATAAAAAGAAAACAATTCAACATGTAATATAGGTGATTTATGTATATATAAACAAATCAGCTAAAATATTTGCAGGTAATATGTGTGTGTGTGAGATGAAGTTTACATAACTTTTTTCTATTTTTTTTATAGTATTTTAAATTTTACTTTTATAACTGTATGTAACACAGTGCCTTTAATATAATTAATTGACTTTGTATCTTGAGTCTGAAAAATAAAAAATGAAAAATTGAGTCTGAACTCTGAAAATAAAAAGTGTGGAGATTGCAACTTTACCAACTATGATTATTCCATCTGATTAGTCTAAAATCTATCATTAATTAATTATTTATTTTTCTTTATCTTAATTTTTAATTGCATGTTCTGAATAATACATAAATGAGGGGAAAATATAAAATTAAGAAGCAAGGAAGAATATAGAAAATATAACAGCAGTTTTTTATGTGTATATTTAGAGGAGAGTGGGGAGGAATGGGACACTTTTTACAAAAATAATAAAATCAAATTTACTTGACACAAATACAAAAACTTTGATTTATAGAATACAAAATGAAACACTTTCTAATGTCCTTGAGCAATATAGAAACATAATTTGAAGAATCAATTTTATAATTAAAGAAAGTGAAAATTTTACAATGTGTCCCATACTTCCCCACTAACAGAGAAGTAATATTTGTACTATGATGGTTGATGAGGAATATCAAAAACTAATGTCTTAAATGGCTATATGCTGAATTTTAGATCCCTAGCTGCTATAGTAGCATAGTTTTAAAAGGAGGGGTAAAGTTCTAAAAACCTATTTATAGGGAGTTTTAAGAGGAGGGGAGTGAGTGTGATAGGCTGATTTGGAGCTTATGATGCTACACTTGTGATAGTGGATGAGAAGTGTGTACATCACTATGATCCCGAGTCCAAACAACACTTTTTTATCGCATCCACTATCACAAATCTAGCCCCATAAGCTAATAATCAGACTTTCAACTATCCCCCTCCCATTTTACTCCTCCATACAAAACTAAATGAATATTGCAGCTACGGTTCTGAAACTAAGCATAAATATATCCATATTCTTCATCAACCCGTTGCAGTACAGATATTTCATATACACTAGACACAATAGTTATTGAACCTCCATCGAATATGCGTATTTTGCATATTACGCAAAGAACTGTGTAAATTACAATAACACAATAATATGTTTTTTGCTGTGTTTACATACATAGTGTGTAATACATATTTATCAGTGTAATCACAGAAGATTACACAGATAAATGAGTAAGAATATAACACAGATATATGTGTATTCTTGCGTAATTTACACATTAATGTGGGCATTTCATGAGTGATCACCATAACTTTTACACACTTAGTGTTATCATCAAATTACACACTGAAATGTGTATTTTGAAATTTACACATTAGGCGTGTATTTTGGAATTTACACACAAAATTACACATATAAACAAATCGTTTTTGTATAATCGATTTACACATTTTTGTGTGTAAATTTACACTTTTATTTTTTAGAGTGAATCTACAGGGGAAAAAAATAGTTTGGCAGAAAATTTTGAAAAGGACGTGACAACTGATTTTACTTTAGTTATCGAATGATAATTATGTGTGTGCTTGTTAAAATGCAAAACATAGCCAAAAAAAAAAAAAAAAGAGAAAGAAATGCAAGTAAAAAAATATGTAAAGGATGCTTCTATTTGTTTAACATTAGATTTTAAGAGTTGTCACATAACTAGTTGTAGGCTCATCAGGATAATTCCAAAAAATCCCCGCCAGATCATCTAACAGCCGCAGGTAGATCTAGATTTCGAAGGTACTAATTTTATCAACAAAAACTAAATCAAGATTAGGCATAATCCTAGTTTAACAATTTTATCTGGTCATTTACCATGAGGTTTTTTTTTTTTTTTTTTTTTTTTTTTTTTATAAAAGTTGGTTTTATTGGAATCATGTTAGTTTTTTTTTCAACTCTATTATTACCGTAAAATCCTGATTGTAAGCATCCCTTCATACTTTCAAGCAGTGTTCTCGCTGTCACTCGCGAATGCGCCAAATTGCGACTAAATTCTTAATTTCGCAAGTGAACAAGCGATTAGATTCGCCAAATTGCTAGTGCTCAATTTTTGCTTTTTCTTTTTCGTTTTTCATACATGTGCATATATATATATTTCATATATACATATTTTTTATATTTGTAGCGCATAGTTGAAATTAGATTAATGGCAATCGCTGTCACAGTTATAAAAACTTAGATTATTTTAGAACATATTGAAAAAAAAGGGTACATTAAAGGATTAACGATATTTTTTTTCAGCTACACGGCGAATCTATTTTGCTAATACTTTTTTCATTTGGCGAATGTACTTTATTTTTAATTCGCCAAACTACTAATGTTGGTCAAATGTCAGCGAGAACACTGCTTTCAAGCAATTTTTATTTTCCACACTCACATACAAGCCCCTCCCCCCTCCCACTCACACACACACCTCTTTTGTGGTAAAAAAAATATTTAAAAATCTAAGTGTTAAACTGCACTCTAAAAAATAAAAGTGTAAATTAGGCAAATTTACATATATATGTGTGTAAATTCCTAAAATTACACACCTGACATGAAAATTACCCATTTTTTGCAAAGTTTTACCTGTTTTTATGTGCATTTTAGCTTAACAAACTAAGTGTGTATTTTGTTATTACTTGAAAAACATAAATAAATGTGTAAATGCTGAAAAATGTCTGAATTTACACAAATTGGTAAGTTATTGTAATTTACACATAATGATAAACACATAGGTAAGAGTGTAAATTTCTAAAGTCACCTACTTGTCATAAAAAATACCTATTTTAATGTGTGTTTAGTTTATGGCATTAAGTTTGTAAGTCTGTTATCAGTGCATAAACTCATAAAAATGTGTAAATGTAGATTACTCCTGAAATTACACTAATTATTGTGTTGAAAAAATTATAAATGCGTGAATTTTAAAGTAGAAGTTACGAAAGGGATAGGAGCTTGTAAACTTTTATCCATTTCAAAGTTTAATTTGTAATTTTAGTTTAACTTCAGTTCGCAGTGCAATTGATGGTTGTATTCAGGAACTACTTCAACCCCGAGTTAGACGCGAATCTAACATATAAAACTGTAAAATCGTAATCTTCGTTGACTTGGCTTCATCATGTTTACGTTGAAAATTAATCGTCGGTCCAGCTGATTGCAAGCGCTCTCGTTCAGAAAAATATAGTATATAACAAGTTATTCTCTTATAAAATATAAGATATGTAATGTCATACGTCCGTATTACCTCCAATTCTTTTTATCTGATTTGTTTATATTTATGTATAAATGTATATGATACATGTTGGATTGTTTTTTACGTATAAGAATTTTTTACACGTATAATTTACTTGCCTTAAAAAATGTCAACATTGCATAACTCCTGATAAATGTCTATTAAAATAACAACTGTTGTATCTAAAGTCATTTATTTCTTGAAAATTTTTCATCTTAAAAAGAATTTATGAATGCACTGCAAATCTTAAAACACTTTTCAGAACACTTTTTAGAACACTTATTTTGTCTCCTTTTTTAGAACACTTTTTAGCGCACTTTTTGGAACAGTTTTTAGAATACTTCTCAGAACACTTAAGGAACACATTTGAGAATGCTTTTCGGAACACGTATTTGTCTCCTTTTTTAGAACACTTTTCAGCGCACTTTTTGGAACACATTTTTAGAACACATATGGAACGCTTATTTCTTTCCAGCGCACTTTCTAGAACACATTTGAGAACACTTTTTGGAATACGTTTTGTCACCTTTTTAGGAACACTTTTCAGCGCATTTTCTGGAACACTTTTTAGAACACATATGGAACAGTTTTTATAATGCTTATGGAACACTTTTTAGAATGCTTGTGGAAAACTGATCTTTTTCTAGTACACATTCAAGCACATTTCTCAGAATATATTTAAAAAAATTTTCTTTTACACATAGTTTCTGCAGGCAGTGGCGTAGCTATATTTTGGCCTATCCTATGGCGCCCGGGGCCAGCAAGAAATTTTGCGCCCCCACCCCAATGTAGATATATAACAATTTGTCTCAATTTGGCTCCCCTAGGCCTCGGCGCCCGGGGCAGACGCCCCCCTTGCCCCCCCTTAGCTACGCCACTGTCTGCAGGTGCACATATATTTTCAATGAAGTTTTTTTATGACCAAAAATATTTACACATTAACCATTTCAGACAATTTGTTTATTGATGTGGGCACCTCTTTTAAAAGGACAAAATGTTGTATGCATTCCTGTTATTCTCCAATATAATAAAATATTTTAAATGCTCAGACAACTAATTTGAGATTAAACAGGAAAAGCCTGATGTCAGTATGCAGTTAAAAAGTATAAGTATATATTGTATTGTCTCTGTCAAATCGGCCAACATTGAGGCTGAAAAATTGGTGGATTTTAGATCATAGTTTTGTTTACAATTTTTTTGTTTGAATCTGATTATTATTATAAAAATTTAAACTGCAATGTGAAAACAATTTAACAATTTACAGCAAATTTATACACAATATAATAATTAATATAAGTTAAAAATACCGCAGGAAAATATAGCATACAAATGAAACATTAAAATTAACAATATTGTCGAAATTAATAATTTATAGAAAATTAATAATGTAAAAAATATAGTAAAAAAATGTTTTTATTGATTGTTTAATCTGCTATGCCATTTAGTACAATCTATTTATTGGTTTGCGATCATGAGCTTCAATATAAAATCTGTTCTTTTAAATAGATGAACTGCATTAGAATTCTTAAATAACTAAACATTTCTTTGAAAATTTACTAAATATGGATTCGATAATTTGTTATTTTTTTCTTACAAACTTCATAGAGCAATTTTCATTTGTTTAAATCTGAAAATAAAGTGCAGATGATAGATAATTGCAAATAATGCGGATTTAACAAGGCCAACTATATAACATATTTTTTAAGGAACAAATGTACACCCAAAAGATTTGCATATCTTGTTGCAACTTCTAGCTTAGCTGGTGACAACTTTAAAACATGGTGGATATATGTCGCTAACACATAGCTGAATAATGCAAGCTTGTATATCAAGATCAAGATTTATTCTTTTAAAAGAGAAAACTTAGATTACAAATATTAGAATAATAAAAAAAATTATTGAAAAATGCATGATACACAGTAAACTCATAGATCAAAGAGGGAAAAAATTATGCCCCCCTCCCCCCCCCCCACCACCACCACAAAAACAGTAAAAATGTTCACAGTCATTAGCTTAAAAAAGCTTCAGGACTTGGAGAATTGAATATAAGCAGATCATTTAGTTAACTGAATTCAAGTTGCCTTTGAGTTTACTGTATTTAAAAAATTGTAAAATTTGAATAGCTGTTTAATTTGTGGTAAACAAATGTAAACCCAAAATCAAAACAAAATAAATTTATTCTTAATGCTGATAGTAACAAGCAACAAAAATTATTCTTATTCTTCTGATATGCTTTCATTTAATTCACCATGATGCTTTGTTTAATTTTTGGTCCATTAGATTTTTTTTTTTTTTTTTTTTTTGCCTAATACATATGAATATTCATTCATAAGTCGAATTATAAGCATTTACTTAATCATACAAGATCTGCTATTTACCAACAAGCACCACAATTGAAATCTGAAGGAATTCATTTATGTTACAGTTATACAAATCTTTTTGTTAGATCCATTATATTTTTTTTTTAGCTATGATTTTCCAAAACCCCAGATGGAATCATAAATCTCCCTAGTGATCATACTTCATGATTAAAATGTAAAAAATTAAGTAAAAAAATAAAGATATGTAGCATAAAAAATAAAATAACATCACAGAAAAAAGTTTTCACAGAAATTTAATAAAAATATTGAATATTTTTTTTATTACCATGGATGCAAAAAGCCCATCCAAGCCAAGAGTAAAAACCTTTCTGAGTATTAGAAATCGCTTGATGTAAATGGCCAAGATGATTTCTAGGTTTAAAATTATTTCTTATAATAAAAAAAACAGGTTAAAAGGTATTTAGAGTAAAATTATTGTTATTTTTGCAGATAAAGCAAAATTTACTATTAGTCAAAAATCTCTTCAAGACTGAAATCAGTCAGCTGAGACCGAAGATCTTGCACACATGATTATTACTTATGTATAAAAATAACAACAATGGAAATTTAAACTTTAGCCCATTATTCAAATTTGTTCAAAACTTTTATTATCTTTAAAATCTCTCAATTACATTTTAAAAGGGCTTAAACAATTATGACTTTTTTCAAAGTTTATAACTATGCTGGTCCAATACAAAGACTCCTAATGCTCCAATTGCTTGCACATATATTGCACAGGATAATTTAGTTTCAAATTGTAATTCATCTATAACAGTACAATTCATAACTCCATTACACTTGCTGAAATTTCACTTAACAATTGCTAACAAATACAGGACAGTGGCATAGAAGATTAGCATGTCTTTAATGCATACTATTGCACTTGGCGATCGAGAGGCTGGCACATCCTTCAGTTTTTGTCTGAAATTTGTCATCCTTCTAAAGAAAAAAAAAAAAAAAAAAATCAGATACATAATGTATATTGAAAAAAAAAAATAGCTAATGACAATTTTGAATTTTATTTAAATATAATAAGCATAGTGTCGACTTTAAACTACTTTAGCAGGGTGTAACACCTGACAGACTTTTGTATTTCTTTTATGTGCCTAGTGGCTCTTTTAAATCCTTTTGATGCACCTGGTGGTCTTTTTTAAAACTTCCAATATGCTCTGTGGCAATTGAATTGATCATGGGGAAATATTGCAAATTCTAGAGTATTCTAAACAAACCAGTTCAAAATATTTTGGGTAAGGTACAAGTGTATCCTTTTTACAGAATAATGTCCCCTTTTTGTAAAATTCCTGCCCGGCAGCCCTTTTTTCATAGAGTCAACACTAAAGCATTTTAGAAAGAGGTGTAAGATATATTAATCATCATCTGCAGTGATATAACCAAAAAAAGATAAGTCCAAATACAATATTTAATGTGGATCGCTAAAAAATGTAAGTGTTTGAAAAATATAAACTGTAATATTATTCCAAAACTTAACCATGTCTAACAACATCCTGTGTCCAACAGTATTGAGCTCTGATAATCTCACAGCAGATCACATTATTATTTGAAGTAGTTTTATCAAGGCGCAACACCTGGTGGCCCTTTTAATTTCTTTTATGGGTCTGATGGTTCTTTTAAACATTTCCGGTGCATCCAATGACCCTTTTTAACTTTTCCCATGTACTTTGTGGCAATTTAATTGATTCTGGGAAAATATCACAAATTTTAGGGGATTCTAAACAAAGCAGTTCAAAATATTTTGGTGGAACAAGGTACAAGTGTGCCCTTTTTTTAGAAGTGTGTTCCATGTTTGAAAATAAATGTACCCTTCATATGGAATAGTGTTGCCTTTGAAAAATTCCTAGAACTGTTAAAGTAACATTGTTTCTTGAATTGTGAGTACTATTTCAATTTGTGTCCCTTAAAACCTGATGAATTATTTAAATGGGTATAACACTTATGAGTTTTGCAGATATGCAGATGCAATTTTTTGTATATAATTCGGGCCTGAATAAGGGAAGTTTTCCTAATTGGAATTTTTATCCTGGGGGAGGGGGGGGTGCATATAAAAATTTAATCTTTGTATTTTGTTAAAAAGACCCTCCATGGTAATGCAACTTATCTTATGAAAATTTTCACATTTTTTTAAATGAAACTTTGCAATTGGAAGCATTGTACAAAGGGACAATATTTAACAAGATAGCATATTGTTTCGATAATTATGACTCACTCTGGTAGTATATATTATAATGCAACATTCATTAATATAATATTGACTCTTATATGAATCACTGGTTAAGCCAATTAGCCATTTTTATAAATCAAAATCAAAGTTAATATAAAAAATTTTTGGCTTACTTAGAATCCATAATTTTGTTGAATAAAATTCTGCTCTAGAAAGTGATTCAGTTAAAGGGTGAATATTGCATTTAAAATTGTGAGACACCTTTTGTATGCATTAGTTAAATGAAAACTGGTCATTTGTTTTGAAAAAGAGCAGCAATTACATTTTGAGACATCTTAGGCTAAAAGAGTGGTCATTTCATGCAGCACAGATGGTTTAAGTTTTTCCTTTTTTAATTGCATTTTTGCTTTTGTTCCAAGTTCAAAACAATTATGGGCCATTAAATTCAACAGAAAAATGTAAAATTCACACTTTCTAGATTTTTTAATCTCAAACTCTCTGTTTTGTATTCTTGCTCTCAATTTAAGAGCATAAATCAATCTAAGACCAAGTTATATGTGTAAAAATCTTTGAAAACATAATAATAATAAAAGGTACTATAAAGATACTAACATATAAAAAGCCTTTTTTGATTGTGATTGAACAGATTATTGCAATAAATGTTTATTTTGAACTGTTTTTTCAGAGTGGAGATATACATAAATATAATAACAGTCGAGTCTCTATATAATGAAAACCATCGTTCCTGTAAAAAATTGGTCATATAGAGAAATTTGATGTATAGAGTAAGGATGCACCGAATAGTGATTTTGGCCGAATGCCGAATATTCGGCCGACAGCTGAACCAAATACCGAATATTCGGCAAGGCGAATAGTAATTGTTAAGCTGAATACCGAATATTCGGCCATCCGAATAGTAACTATTCAGCCGAATACCGAATATTCGGCTTTCCAAATACTTTTTATATTTCAAAGTTTAAAGATATTAAAATGTTACTTTTTAAAACAATTTTACATAATATTTAATAAGAGAAACTTATATTTTGATAAACAAGAGCTTTTTATAAGAGCATTTAGTATTGAAAAAATTCTGCCTTTATTTATTTAAGAAGCACAATTATGAGACTTTTTTAATTAATAAAATTTTAAATTTCATGATTTCTTCAACAAATTGAAACAAACATTTTAAAATCAAAGAGAAATAATCAAAAAATGGTTGAAGAAAAACTGTAGCGTCTCATAATTGTTCTTTTTAAATAACTCTAGACAGATTTTTTTCAGTATAAAGTATAAGTACTTTCAATTTAATTCTGAAAAAAGGAATGTCTAGATCATAGTTCTTATCTTATAAATGGCGGCATTTTCCATCCTTCTTAACATATCATATCATATTTTACAGAAATCAAAGCATGCGAGTTGAAAATACAGTTATGGTATCTTATTTATTGTTAATGCAACAAACGAAAACACAAGTTTGACCTAGAGTGAGATGAAATACAATGTACTTATGACTCAATAAGTTGATTATGATTATGGTTTCATGAACACAAATTGTCTGCCTTGATAGCTATTACTAATCTCAAAAGTTTTTCTTTCTTGTTTAAAGACTTTTATTTGGGAAAAGCAAGAAACAGACTTTTTACTAAATAAAATCTAGGAACTTGCATCTGCACTTGCATCATTTATTCTTAAGGAGAATCCTAATAAATCACCATTTTAATCCTTCTCATGGTTAATTTTCTTAAGTTACATTTTACAAACAGCAAATAAATAATGTAAAAACATTCTATTTTATTTAAATATAATTTTCTTTCATATTATTTCAAATATATTTATAAATTGACAGTTAAAAGTAGAAATTGTGAAAAGTTTTAAAAAATGTTCTTTAAAAGGCTTTATTAAGTATTGGATTTGGCCGAATACTTTGATATTCGGCCAAACCGAATATTCGGCAGGCTGAATAGTTTCATATTTGGCTTAACCGAATAGTTTGATATTCGGCCTAACCGAATATTCGGTAACATGGCCGAATACCGAATAGATACCGAATATTTGGTGCATCCCTAGTATAGAGAATGATGTTAAAAATCATATTTAATGTGTAAATTTTGAACAAAAATTATTTTTGATCTATTTAATTAAGAATTTGAAATGTTTAAAAGTAAATCTAACATTTCTTAATTATTTAAGCAGTTTCAAAAAAAAAAAAAAAAAAAAAAAAAAAAAAAAAAAAAAAAAAAAAAGAAAAAAAAAAAAGAATAGACATTTATTTGAAAGCTTAATGAAAATCAAATGAGAAAGACTTACATTAATTTCAGAGGAAGAAATCTGTAATTTTTTGTTGTTTTGATTTTAAAATTGTAACACTCTTTAAAAAAAATGCTCAAATTTTAGCAAGGAATGAAAAATTGTAGTTCACATTTTCCTCCATTTGAAGGCCTCTCATTGATTCCTCTTTTATATGTGTAACCAGTGTTCTCGCTGACATTTGACCGACGTTAGTAATTTGGCTAATTAAAAATAAAAAACATTCGCCAAATGAAAAAAGTATTAGCAAAATAGATTCGCTGTGTAGCACTAAAAAATTATCTTTCACCTTTTAATGAACACCCCCCCCCCCTTATGTCCGTATGTTCTAAAATAACCTAAATTTTTATAACTGCGACACCGACTGTTATTAATCTAGTTTCAACTATCTGCTACAAATCTATTAAAAATATGTATATATGCATATGTATGAAAACAAAAAAGAAAAGTAAGAAAAAGCAAAAATTGAACACTAGCAATTTGGCGAATCTAATCGCTTGTTTACTCGCCAAATGAAGAATTTAGTCGCAATTTGGCGCAATGGCGAGCGACAGCGAGAACCCTGTGTGTAACAATCCAATTGATTCTGTTTTGAGAAGGATGTTGAAAGGTGTGTGGGAGGTGGGATTAACTCGTTGGATTTAAAGAACAAGGAGAGAAGTAATATTTAAAAAAAAAAACAGCACTGAATGATAAATCAAAAATAAGTGATGGAAAATGGATTCCATATAATTTTGAAGCTTTTTTAAAACTGAATAAATTAAGACCAATTTATAAAAAAAATTGTTATATGGAAATAGATATTTCGCTATATAGAGACTGTTTTTAATGTAATCATGCAAAAAGGGGACTGTTCCTACTAAAAATTCATTATATAGAGAAATTCGATGTATGGAGTTTTGATATAGAGAGACTTGACTGTATTGCAATTTATTAGTTGGTAACATAGCTTGAAATTTTCCGCAGGAAATTTTACCATCGGGGAATTGCTGCCATTTGTTCCCCGTAAAAAAAAAAGTAATTGGAGCCACATACACTTTTAAATACATGCCTATGAGCAGGATTTTCATAACAGAGACAGTAAATGTGCAGCATTTTCTTAAAATACATTTAAGCACAAGTTTATGTATGCATAAACTTAAATTAATAAACAATAAATTAGCTATACCTTAATCGTAAATGATGCTGTGTTTTTTCACCAGTTTTTCTTCGGTCTGGGGTAGGCACCACATATATCTACCATAGGTAAGAGAAAATCCTAAAATCATTAAAAAAAAATCAGAAAGGATACATACAATTTTTCTTTTACAAAAATCTGACAGATACAGAGAGTTTAAAAAAAAGGTATGACAAGGCTTAAGAGTGACAGAAATTAGCAAATTTGAGTAGGAAAATAGGTTGAAAAACATTTACTCAGTGAAAAATATATGGTACTAAAAAATCAAAAGTCAATAATTAAGCCACAATTTAACTAAACTTCATTATTGCACCACATTAGATGTAAAATATATCTAATATTAGGGATGCAAAACCAAAACCTGCGGCCTGTGAATTTCGTCAATTTACAATTGGAAAAAATTGCAATTTTTATGCATAGATTGTAGAAAAAAATCATAAATTTTGTCAATGTATCGTGGGGAAATATGAAATTTTGTCAATCACTTAAGAATTGCAAATGTCACTGATTGAGCACAGAAAAATTGTGAACTTCATTGATTAAGTGTGGAAAATAGTGAAATTGTTCATTTGTCGATTAGACATGAATTTGTCGGTTATACGCAAAAAATTGCATATTCTACTGATCGGGCAAGAAAAAATCATCAGTTTTGTTGATGATAAATGAAAAAAATGCAAATAAAATTTATTGCTTGTGGAATCACATGTTTTCTTGGTTTATCACAAAAAAAAAAAAAAGCAAATTTCATTGATCTTACATGAAAAAAATATTTTGTAATCAAGAACAACAACAAAAAAAAAAAAAAAAAAAAAAAAAATCTCAAATTTTGTTGATAACACATGGAAAAATTGCAAATTTATTCATAATGCTCGAAAAAATTTTAAAATATCATTGATCGGCAACAAAACAATCATGAGTTCTGTCAGTTTATCAAGGAAAAAAAGTCACAAATTTCATTTTGTTGTGTAAAAAAATATATATTTTGTCAGAGTTCGTTAAAAATCACAAATTTTGTTGACTGGGCACAGAAAAACATGTATTTCGTCAATTAAAAACAGAAAGAGGGCAAATTTTGTCGATTGGCCACTGTAAAATCATGAATTTTTACTGATCGACTCCTAAAAAGTTGCAAATTTTGTTGAAGCGAGAAAAGCTACACATTTCATTGACTGGGCAAGAAAAAATTGTCAGTTTTGTTGATGATGCATGAAAAATATTTCAAATTCACCAGCTGCAGAAAAATCAAATGTTTTCTTGACTTATTGCCCGGGGAAAAAAAAAAGTGAATTGTGTTGATTGAGCACGGAACAAAAATCGCAAATTTTGTCCTTAAGTGTGTAAAAATCATGAAATTTGCTGATCAGGCGCCAAAAGATCATGAATTTTTGCAATCGTCTTTGATTTTGCATGTTTTCTGCAAAGGCAAAAATTCTTGCTTTTCACAAACATTTGACGAAATTAGCATTTCCTCAATCTTTAGTTAAAAATTGACATTTTTTCCATAATTATTTGAAAAAATATGCATTTTTTTTAATTCAAAATCCATTGATGAAATTCACAATTTTTCATGATCCTTTGATAAAATTTGCGTCTTTTCACAACTCTGTGATAAAATTTGCATTTTATTAGCATTTCTTTGATGAAAATTGCATTTTCCTGCAATTCTTTCATAAAATTTGCATTTTTCTTTTTTCTTTGCTGCAGACATGCTACAGGCTCAGCAAAGAAAAAGTTGAGCTTTCATGGCCTCATGGACCACTAACAAAATTTGCATTTTTTTTGCAGCGTTTTAACAAAATTTGCATTTTTTGTGACCATCTGGCGATAATTGCACTTTTTTCGACAATCTTTTCAATGAAATTTGCATTTATCCATGATCCTTTCACAAAATTCGTGTTTTTTTCACATCCCTTTTTGAGAAAATCTGCATTTTTCTGCGATCTTTCAACAAAATTCACATACTTTCCGTGATTTTTTGACAAAATTCGCTTACTATCCGTGATCTTTGGACAAAATTTGCACAATATTTGTAATCTTTGGACAAAATTTGCACAATATTCGTAATCTTTGGACAAAATTCGCATTTTGTTCATGATGTTTCAACAAAATTCCCATATTTTTTCCCAGTATTTAAGCAAAATTGTGACTTTTCTCCAATCATTCTACAAAATCTGCATATTTTCTGCAATCTGTTTACAAAATATGTCTTCTTTGCTCGCTTTTTGGCAAAATTCTATTTTTTCTTTTGCAATCTTTTGACAAAATTTGCATATTTTCCAGATCTTTTAACAAAATTGGCATATTTCTCCTGATCTTTTGACAAAATATGCAGTATTGTGCATAAATTAGGCAAAAAAACAGCTCTTAAGTGTCCTACAAAACGAGTAATTTCGTAAAAAAATCGTGAAAAACCGACAAATTTCATTAAAAAATCACAAAATAATATCTAATTTCCAACAAGATTCGCGAAAAAATGCTTAATTTCATCACAAAATCTCCAAAAAAAGGCAGATTTCCTCAAAAAATAGTGAATAAACGATAAATTTCGTCCAAAAATCGCAATAAAATGAAAATTTGTCAAACGATTTGCAAAAAACGGCAAATTTTGCCAAAAATCATGAAAAATGGCAACTCTCATCAGACATCATGATAAAAATGACAGATTTCATCTGAAGATTTGCAAAAAACCGGTAAATTTCGTCCAAAAATCGCAATAAAATGGAAAATTGTCAAAAGATTTGCAAAAAACGACAACTTTTGCCAAACATTCACGAAAAAATGCAAAATTTATCAAAATATCCCCCCCCCCCCAAAAAAAAAAAGACAGATTTCGCAAAAGACCGGAAAGAAATGTAAATTTCGTCAAAGGGGCACAAAAAAAAATTAATGTGAGAAGGGAATTTTTCTGTTATAAAAGCTGATTTTCCTGCTTCAAAATTGTGCCTTTATTGCTCTTAAAGCGAATTTTCTTGCTTCACAATCAGGGGCGTGCGAAAAGAAAATTGCACTTGGGGAATAATTAGAATTTGAGGCCCCTTCCCCTCTCGTAACTTTTTCTTGCGACAGCCTAAAAATGATGTTTGTAGTATAAATTTGACGCCCCTTAAGTTTCAGTGCTTTGGGGCCCCCAAACCAGTTACAAACTATGTGCTCTTTTTTTTTTTTTTCAAAATTTGCGTTTTTTTTGTGTTTAAACGCAACAAAATTGGCGAAATTTGCCTTTTTTGTGATATTTTAACGAAATTTCCCATTTTTTGTGATCTTTTCATGAAATTTAACGTTTTTTTCAGATTTTTTTTTTGGCAAAATCTGGTTTTTGTGACTTTTTAACAAAATCAGCTGTTTTTCGTGATTTTCTAAAATTGTCTGCTTTTTTGCAATCTTTCAACAATATTTGCCTTTTTTTTCACGATCTTTTAACAAAATTTACTTTTTTTTTGCTTTTTTTCAATTTTTTGATGAAATTTTTGGATTTTTTCTTGATTTTTTGATGAAATGATGATTCAGGGACATAATTCATGTTTTTACGCGATTCATGGACGTAATTTGCGTTTTTTGAGCAATTCATGAACGTAATTCGTGTTTTTTATGCGATTCATGAATGCAATTCACATTTATTATGCGATTTATGAACACAATTTGCTATTTTTATGCGATTTATAGACGTAATTTGCATTTCAGCTTTCTGCCAACAAAATTCGCGTTTTTTGAATGATTTCTGAAAATAATTCGCGTTTTACTACATGATTCATAGATGTAATTTGCACTTTTCATACAATTTCTGAACGTAATTATTGCCTTTTTAACACGATTCATGCGATCATTTAAGCGATTCATGCACAAAATTTGTATTTTTTAATGCGATTCATGCACAAAATTTGTATTTTTTTATGCGATTCATGCATGGAATTTATGTTTTTAACGCGGTCATTGGACAAAATTCACATTTTTTACTCAGCCTTTGGACAAAATTCACGTTTTTCATGCGGTATTTTGTCAAAATGTTGGATTTTTTTACACGATTCTTTGTTGAAATGGAGATTTTTTTTACGCAATTCTTTGGTGAAATGCATGTTTTTACGCGATTCTTTATTAAATTTCATGCTTTTTTTGAAGACATTCGCGTTAACAGTAAATAATTTGTTGATAAAATTGAGGGAATAATTTTATTTTTTGGTACTAAAAAAAATAAGTAAGTAAATAAATAAAAATTGTTTATTTCTTAAAATTTTCTGCAAACTTCATAAAGTTTTCTGCGCACCGCGTGCGTCTATATTATACATTTCTGTTCTAAATATCTTGCGTAATCAAGAAAAATAAAATCTAAAACTGATTTAACTCATTAAAATGTTATGAAATAAAAATTCCTAAGTTAATTCAGAATTTTATGATATCATACACAATGAATCTGAAAAATCAAAATGTCATATTCAAATGAACTTTTATTTTTCTAGAATTCGGCTTTTCTAAGAAGTCCATACTTCAAATGCAGTTTCAAAATTATACTCTTCAAAACACAAGGCAAAAACACACACACAAAGAAAAAAAAAAAAGAAAAGAAAAGGCAAAAGTTGAGCACTTGCAATTTGACGAATCAAATCGCTTGTTTGCTTGCCAAATAAAGAATTTAGTAGCAATTTGGCACAATGGCGAGCGACAGTGAGAACACTGAAGATAAGTCAAGTAATATTAATTTTGATTGATTTTATGACATAAAAATTAAAAATACAATTAAATTAAACCATTATTGAATAGTTTGATGTTCTTTTTCCTAAAGAAATGAAAAAAATTGTAACATTTTTGGGCACACAAATTTAAAAATAATACAGAATAAAATATTTATTAAAAATCTCTGGGTAAAACCAGCGGTGCATTTTGCAAATTTGAAAAAGGGCAGGGTGTTGCACCCTTTCAAAAATAGCCTAGAATGAACACTATACATGGCTTAACAAAAGTATTGAAATATTTTTCCATACATTAGTATAAATAGCTGGTACTAGAGCTGGTAGTAGAGAAATTGGTACTTACTTATTAACGCTACCGCAGCAGGAGTGACTCTATATCGGCCCATTTTCCACCGAAATCTGATATGTTACTTTGTTTTTAAATATAGTGTTTTGAATTTTGAAAGTGCTTTAATTTTATATAAAGTGTTTTATTTTATGATTTGTCAAAAAAATTTAAGTGTAGATTAAAAATCGCCAAACCTGTAACTGTGGTGGCGTTAATACATAAATACCGAGAAATTTCAACTTGTTAGGCGTTTTCTTGCTAAACTAAACTTCCGCAGTATACAGTATATATATATATATACACTATATTGCCATTGATTATGGGACACTTGCGATTTTAGACATTTTACTAAATATCTAGAAAAATACATGAGGAATCATCTCGAAACTCTTGGTGTATAAATATAATAGTATAAGTCATACATCTCCGTGAAGATTTTTTCCCGAAACTCCAAAGGGGGCCGTCAACAAATTAAAAAAGAATGAATATCTTTTGAATAACCCTGTCAAAACTAATGTAGCAAAAGAGCTCAAACTCTAGATTGTAATTGAATGCCTTATTGTAATAAGCCTTGTTCATTTTTATGCAAATAGCATGCATACTCGCAGAGTAATTAAGGTTTTTATAAAAATGATCCCAAATTTTTCCAAGTTTTTTCCTTATAATTTTCAGAGTTCTTAATATAAAATATTATTTTTTTCAGAAAATATGACAAACAACATTGCACACAGTACCCTGTAATCAGAATTAAAAAATAATGAAAATTGTATAAAAAATGAGTTGGTTTACTAAATAATTTTTTACTGCGCATGCGTCAACGATATCAAAATTTAATTTGCATATTGTGTTAGCTAAATGTATAGAGCAACTTTTGTGAAAGTCACAAAATCATAACTTGAAAATTCTGACAATAATCGTCAATTGAATAAGTCGAAAATCCGTTATTCTCAAAATGGAGCAAAAACAAGAGGGGTTGTATCCATATATTCATTGATTAGTGTCAATATAGAATACACAATATGGGATGTACTACTGCATTTGGATAAAATCCCTCATTTTTTTGCTTCATTTTGGAAACAACGGATTTTGTCCTTTTTCTATAGACGATTACTTTCAGAATTTTCAAGCTATGATTTTGAGACTTTTACAAAAGTTGCTCTATACATTTAGCTAACATAATATGCAAATGAAATTTTGATATCTTTGACGCATGCGCAGTAAAAAATTATATAGTAAACCTACTCATTTTTCATACAATTTTTATTATTTTTTAATTCTGATTACAGGGTACTGTGTGCAATGCTGTTTGTCATATTTTCTGAAAAAAATATTATTTTATATTAAGAACTCTGAAAATTATAAGGAAAAAACTTGGAAAAATTTGGGACCATTTTTATAAAAACCTTAATTACTCTGCGAGTATGCATGCTATTTGCATAAAAATGAACAAGGCTTATTACAATAAGGCATTCAATTACAATCTAGAGTTTGAGCTCTTTTGCTACATTAGTTTTGACAGGGTTATTCAAACGATATTCATTCTTTTTTAATTTGTTGACGGCCCCCTTTGGAGTTTCGGGAAAAAATCTTCACGGAGATGTATGACTTATACTATTATATTTATACACCAAGAGTTTCGAGATGATTCCTCATGTATTTTTCTAGATATTTAGTAAAATGTCTAAAATCGCAAGTGTCCCATAATCAATGGCAATATAGTGTATATATATATATATATATATCAACCGGCAGATCAAATACAGGTCTGTTCAAAAGTATCAAAACCCATATTTGGCTATGGACATTAACACCTTATTTATCTAAAAAACGATGCTTTGTTCAACATTTCAGGAAGTGTTTCATAATATATGCTTGACGCATGCTTTTTCTTATTTGTTTGTATTAGTTTCAGTTTTGATATGTAATAATTTAATTTTTTTTTCTGATTTCATAATTCTTCTTAGGGTTTGTTCATACATATTATCAACTTTTTGGAAAATCTGGACTCCCTCCACCCTCCCGATATCAAATGTTATCATCTTTCGACCCCACTCCCCATAGTAATATCGTTATCAATGTCTAAATTTTCTTTTTTCACTTTTAAAATTTACTAAATTTGTTTAGAGTGACATATAAAATATTTTTTTTTAATGTTTTATTGATTCAAAAGAAGGGAAGTTAATAAAATACAACTTTATATATAAGATATAAATCAGCTTATGTATGAAATAACACTTAAAATAAATAGTTACTTTTTAAAGGAATTTTATAATAGCTTTTTGTAACATAATCTATTTAACAGTAATAGTGTCTTCTTTCACTTACCGCTCATGAATGGGGAGGGACAGGAGGGGGTGTAGATAGAAATTTTTATCAACAAAACAAGCGAACAACATTCTTTCTCTTTTACCTATTAGTAAACATAAGTTTCATCTCAAATATACTAATTTTGCATTGTCGAACAGCAATTATGAATGCATACACATACAAAGAATAGGAATGTAAAACATTGGGGAATTCCATGTTTAGAATTATTCAACTTTATAATAATTTCGTAATTTCAATAACGGTTTTGCTTTTTCATAAAAATAGGCAAAAAAAACATACTATTTTGAACCATAGACCATGTATGTTACAAATAAAAAAGAGAAAATTTTGGTTGGATCAAAAATGATATTGATAACAATAAACAAACTCTGTCTCCCCCTAGAGATATCGTCTGCCAGTGCCAGACCCCCCCCCTTCCCCCTAAAATGATAATTTATATATGCACACCCCCCTAATATGGATAATTCCAAATATTTCAAATAAAAAAATGACAGGAAAAGAAAACACACTAGTTGACAATAACCCAAAAATTTCAAAGTATGAAACAGCTTGATAGGGCTTCATTTTAGAGCTAATTTTTTATTATTTAATTTAATTATCAATTAGGTCTTAAATTAATATTTTACTCATTTTAAGCAATCATTATATTTTTTAATATTTAATTACATTCAAATTATAGGGTCACCCGGGGTAAAATGGGTATATTTTATTTATTTTATTATTTTACCAGACAAATTTGTAAAAAAAATTTAAATTATGAACAAAGTGCTTACATATCTGGCAATACTTAAACCTTATAAAAACAAACTGGCGACACATATAATAGGCTTGGCAACCATTTTGTTTTACAGAAGATAGAACAAAGTGTTTTTAGTGGTTGAAAAACTTCTTTCCAGAAAAATATACTGGAAGAATTTTAGGAATAAACTGTTTGATATTTACAGAAGAAGGATTCTTCCAACTGAAAACTGTAAAATTAAGTAAATTTATTTACTCACAAAAATTTTATAGCGTTTTTTGTCATATGGGGTAAAATGGGTATAGGTCAAGATATGAATGTATGAAGATTGATCAAAGTTGAAAGACCTTTGAAGGCAAATTGTTATTGATCCTATGTTTTAAATTGATATTATGCTTTGTTATATGAAATTAGGCTATTACTTATATCATTAATTTATCATTTATATTATAAATTAGGCTATTTCGGGTGACATTAAAATACATGCAAATTGATTAAATGTACAGGAACACAAGGTAAGAAAAATATCGTGAAATTAAATTAAAACACATTTTCTAGTACTGACGAGGCTATAAAAAAACTCAGAGAAAAACGCAAGAGAGTACAAGCAAAGATAGGAGAAGTTTTAACTACAGAGCAGGTGGCTACAAGTCTTTGCACTAGGAACACACACAAAAAAAAAGTACAAACAGTTAAAAGAATCGAAGCAACCCATAAAATAGAAGTTAAGCCAAAGGTTTTCACTGCAATGAATCCAATGATTGGCGATTGAGTCCCTGTAAAATTTAATGTAAAGAAGTCTGTTCAAGAATTCACAGGTCTCATTATTGATATCCCTGATGAAGGTGAAAATACTGTGAAGTTTGCAACAAAGTCATCTGCTGGATTATTTTATTTCTTTCCAGAGAAAGACGATGTTGCTGATGTGAACGCATCCAAATTGTCAGAAAGCTATCTCAACCAAGCTGCAATAGTCCTTGCCAGTATACACTTTGCATGTAAATTTTTATTATGTTATACCTATCTGCATGAATTGCTTTTGATTAAACATTGATTTTCCAGTGTAATTTAATTTCTCATTTTTCCCTACAGATATTCATACTGATATCTATCTGCTTTTGAATTGCATTAAATAATAATAAAAAAAAATACCTTTAAAGAGAAACACGATTCACAGCATGTGTGTAAACTGATGTGGTGGAGGATAGGATTTGTCAGTACTCTCATCTTATTTACATTAGTTTCATAACAGTGTTTTTATACATCAAGAAAAAAATATAAGCAAATTGAAGTGGGGAGTTTTTGAAGCCCCTTCCCTTCACCTTCCAAGTTTACACATGATTCAGAAGATGAAAGTACAAAACTCTTAAATGGTTTACACATTAATTATCGTGTATTTAAGTATATTTATTTTTTTTATTCAAATTTAACCAGCATATACCCATTTTACCCCGAACCATGGGGTAAAATGAGTATACACCGGGGTAAAATAGGTATAGTGTTTTACACAAAAATTTAAAAAAAAGGGAACCACAAATTATGTTTAATTTAGACCTAAGATACACAATGTCAAAAATATTGAACAAAAACATGAATTTATTTCACAACATTTCTACAATGAAACATTAAAAATAAAAAAGCTGATTTTTATATCCATTTTACCCCGGGTGACCCTACTCTTAAAAAAAATGCAAACAAAACATTTACACTATACATAACTGCTGGTTTGAAGATGTACCTATATATTTGAGAGAGTTTACTGTAATACTGTTACTAAAATCATTTTGATTAATATAAAAACGGGAGATTACAGATTAACATACAATACAGATATAGATATGCAAACATAACGTTTTTTACACCGAACGTTTTTTTTTTTTTTTTTTTTTTTTTTTAAGCAATATGGATGCCATCTGAATATCGAATTTTAGATTTCACTCGGATTTAAAGAATCTTAAAACAGTGTGTTCCTTATGGGATATCTGAATACCTGCCTTTATTGTCAAAACTCAGATGTCACAATAAAATGTAGATCACGTGCCTATGTAAAATAAATTAGGCTGAATATTGATTAATTCGACAAACAAAATGCAATAGATGCAATAGAATACGTACCACAGAAAATCTTGTTTTCAAAGAAACAAGTCGAGTAACCTTTATATTAATATAAATATATAAAAATTGCGAATTGCACAGAGACGCCGAGTCGGAATGTAAACATAAACAAACAGCTCAGCTTCCATTTCCCGCGCGTCGCGTCGATGTTGCCACACCAACTTGATAAAAACTTTCCACTACAGTACTTCGGAAAAAATTATCATTCTTTGCAAGTTAGAAGTTTTATAATTTATTATTATTCATATTTCTTAATTATTTAATTTAGAATGTACTGTGTCAAGATACCGACCGCATTTTAGGCCAAATAAGAATTAGGACAATACAGTAATACAATTTAGATTCAATATTTTAAAATAATAATAATATTAATAATAATGTAAGTACTGAGTTTATCATTAGTAACTAAGGAGAGGAGAAGGACGGTTGCATCCATCATCTGCTCAAGGGGTGAGGCTATGCTTCTGCTGTCATTTGAAACAAAATGAAAAAGAAAATTCCGCATCCCCCTCCCATCTCCCCCCCCCACTCACACACACACAAAAAAAACTTTAAGGATTTTTTTAATTGCAAAATATGTAATGAAAAAACAGCAAAGGGCTATCAATATTTATTCCAATTATAAGTATACATGGGCTCTTAAGTTAAGGGAACATTTGCATTTGAGGGAAAGACACGTTTCATTGTAATAAAATGTTCCAACTAACTTGAAAAATCTCCTGATGTCAAGAGCCACACAGTTATATGCTCTGTGCCAAGAACTTTAGCAAGTTGGACATGTAGTCTAGAGGGGGGAGAAGCTCAAAATATATAACACTTATCTTTTCATCTCACTTATATTCATTTTTCAATTATTCACTAAAAAATCCAAACCTGAAGGAGTTGGGGAGCAGTCCGTAGAAAATGGGGCGGGGGGGGGGGGGGGGGTAGACGACAATGTTAAATTTAGACACTTTTACCAAGAAGGATTTCTGTTGCTCGGGAGGAGGGGGACATTGTAGAGTTATGGGGGTGGGCGTGCATTTTTTGCCTTTGAAAACACAAAATCACAAATCTTCCGGGGAGACATCTCATTGTTCTGGGGGGGAGGATCGCCCCCCCCGGACGTTTTCCTGAAATCAACTCTGACAGATGGTACAAATTACCTGCAGCGCCGTGCGAAAGGGGGGGGGAGAAGGGGCCGTTGCCCCGGGCGCGGAAATATACGGGGCGCAAAAATTTATGCTCACAACGTTATTTTTTGCCTGTTACAAGAAAAAGTTCCGGAGGGGGGGCGTCAAATTCAGCCTTTTCCCTGGGCGTATTTTCCTCTTCGCACGCCCCTGATCACCTGTTACCATCTCTACTAGAGCACCTGGCTTCGGTCCTTGTTTAAAAATAAAGTAGCAAAACAGTGTAATCGTACTTTTTTAAGTTAATTATTTTTTAGTTTAAATATCTAACAAATAATAAAATTAAAAAGTCAGAAGTTACTGTTTTTTAAATTTACCTGTCTAAAACAGAATTCTTATTCATACGGAAAACCAAAAAGGATATTATGCATTTATACCTCCTAAGACAGAAACAACCTGTCTAAGACGGTAATTTTACTTATTAAATTTCGACTTAGCAAATTTATATTTATGATGTGAGAGGAAAGAGGGCTTGCATTTGGATTGCTACCAGGACACGTGGTATCTCTGTACGGCCCTGTGAAAGGGGGAGGGGGAATTACATGACAACTCTTTCCTCCTAAGTTCCCCAATTCCTGACACCACTGTACGTCATTACGATCAGTATTTGAAAGTGGAATTGAATATGAAATTGAATTAATTAACCACAAAATTCCTTTCCATGTTAATGTTACACCCCCCCCCCCCACGCACACACAGTGCACCTATTATTCTTGTTCTCGAGGTTTTTATGAATTTATGAAAGCCTCAAAAGTAATAATCACTATATGCATGCATGCAAAAAATAAGTAAATTAAAAAAAAAATTAACTTACCAAATTGATCTTGAGATCCACATTGATTGCGATCAACACTCCTTATGGTCGTCATCATTGTAACACAGAAAGCCATGATTTCACAAGTGTGCCCATATGTGTTCCCAATCTGCTCTTAAATGTGTTCCCAAGTTTAGATTTAACAAATATTCTAAGCAGATCACTTTCGGAACACTTTCAGGACACTGTCGGCACACACAGGTTGGTCTACCCTGTAAAGTGAGGAACCGTGTTTACACAATACGTTCCGAGTAACCTTAGAAATTGTGGTCAAAACCGTAAAAATGCAATTTACTGATACGTTTTCACATTAATAAAAGCTATAACTATATTAAAAATTATATTTTTCATGTAACATTATTTTTTATTAAATAAAACAGCAGGAGATGTTTCGCATGTAGATCGAGTAACTGGTTCAGCTTACACACATGGCGTTGTGAGTAACATAACCTCGAACTAAGATAATAAAAATTGTTACTCAGAAGAACGGTAATTTTTATCTGCTGTGTTTAGTGCTGATTGCTATAATGGACTAAGATAATTCTCTTCCCCGTCACTATAAAGTTTAAGACAAAAAAAAAAAAAAAAAAAAAAAAAAACGTTTATATATATATATATATATATATATATATATATATATTCGCACAAAATTGCAATATCCGTCTTTGTTTGCATTCAGCGAGTGTTGAGGAAATATTCATTTTCTGTTATTCTAGACTTTTGTTTAACAATGCTATTCATATATAATAGATTAGTTTGATCTCATTTGTTATAAATTCCGAATCAGAGATTTTTGTGTTTAATTTAGAGAAATATACAAATCATAAGGAATCAACATTACAATTATAAACCGGTTGAAAAACAAATAAAATAAAACGTAACAAACATAATTATGTATAGAAAATAGATTATTTTTAACTAAGAATAGACATTTACTTCAATACTGATATATAGTGTCAAAACATTACAGTTACTTCAAGAAATCACTTTTATAGAAAATTATATAAATATGATTTTATGTTGCAATGGAAACACAAATTTGATTTGAAATAGTATAGTGAATAATGAAGTTATATAATATTTAATCTGAAAATGGTGCGCTAATCTGAATAATTAATATTTTTCAAAATCTTTAAACACTTTAAGTGCATCTTTTGTATTTTACAAGCACTTATATGCTCTATCAATGATTTGTAAATGCATAGGGGTTCGAAGTAACGCCTTATTAAAGACAAGTTGCCAAAAACTTTCGCAATCTATCCGAAGTTTTCATACTTGGTCAATGTAATTTGCATTACTACTTTATATCAAAAATCCTCGGAATTATTATTATAGTTATTATTTTTCACAAAAGCGTACGTATAAGTATATTTAAATGTATATAGAATGCACTAAATATTTTGCATCTATGCAGTATTTGGCTTTTACGACCAAGTTACGTAATATTTGGGAGTTTGAATGTTTTTAGAATGTTTATTTTCTATTTATATTATATTCAAGAAGAATAAGATATATATCTTTTGAAAATAATCTAAATATCTTTTAAAATTTTGTTTGAATAAACTAAAAAAAAATATTGTTGATTTTTTTTTTTTTTTTTTTTCAGTTTTCTGTTTACAATTTTCGTCTGAAATACATAATAACGTAATAAAGTCGAAAAGTTTTTATTATCTAAAAATTATGTTAATCCTTTATAGCTATTTAAGTTAATTAAAAAAATTACGTGAGAGAACTGTGATAATGCACACCAATTTAAATTTTGAAAAAACAACAAAATTTTGTTGGCAGCTTAAAAATACGAGACTTTAGTAAAACTCAAATAAAATTGATGAAATTTTATTAAAAATTTGTAAGAGTGTTAACAATGTATATATATATATATATATATATAGATAGATAGATAGATAGATAGATATTATCAGCAAGAAAATTATTTTTTACTGTAATTAAAAAATTCGCTTAAAACAACCACAATATACTCAACAAAACATGTTTTGTAGTTTTAATGAATTCCTTTTTCTGGGTGTAGTCGGGGTAAATCTGAACAATTTATAAAAGTTGCAATAATCATTCTGTGATTTTGATCTTTGTATTAACCTTGTGAAAAATAATGTGAATTCCAATATCTATAATTTTTCTGAAATAAAAATATTTCCTTTTTACAAGTTGATTTTAAATTAAAACTTTCACAAACACATCTTTAACGGGTATGTAAAAAGAAAAAAAAAATGCGCACGGAGAAAAACAGATAAAACAATATTACCTTTGCAAATGTTTCTATTTAATGTCTTCCAAAGTTGCAATGATTTCTTCATTCCATATCTAAAACAATTATATTTATGATCTTTGAATGGAGATAGCTATTAGTAATATTTAAAAAATAAATTTTTATTGCTGATAACTATTGTAAAAATACAATTGTAAACCCTCCCCTCTCCCACTCTTCTTTCAAAAAAGCAAAAGAAATTAAACTTAGGGAAGGGGTGGTTTATAGTCGAGATTTTACATAAAAAAAGATTTTTTTAATTTATAATGTGCAAATAAATATGTTAAATTCTGGTGTAAGAATCTTTTGTATTTCAGCTGATTTCTAATAAATAGTAACATCCCATTCTCTACGATTCCCTTCAAACAAATTAAAAAAGTTTAATGTCTTTTTTTTTTTAATTACTTCTTTCTTTGTTTTTTTATAGCAATAGTATTTAACGAATTATCTAAGTCTACCCTCCCCCCCCCCCCAGCTTCCTCAAATCTTACTTATTTTCTCTTTATATATTTCATTTTTTTTCCCGATAAGCATTCTTGTAAATATTCGCAGTTCCTTTCATTGAAACCTGCTCACAGATGACCAAGTATCTCAAGCATTTTCAAAGCAATTTTTCCCCCCAGACAAACTTCCGTGCATAGCTAGCTTGCTTTGTTTGAAAGGCGGGTGAAAATACAATGACTGTCAGTAAGTAGAAGGATTAATGTATTGCACTGAGAGTGTCAAAATTACTCTTGAGACTTGAGACCAAAAATTTACGAAATATGTTTTCTATTGAAGCTGTGTTTGTATATTGATTTAGACTTACAGATTCAAAAGTACTTTGAATGAATGAATTATACATGAGTGGTTTTTGCAGTCACAAAATAATTACGTAATTTTATTTGTGTATTAAAAATATAGCAAGTATTTCATCTTAAGTTTTCACATTTTTTATTTGCAGAAATGAAATTGCATGTAACATTTTTACTAATGATTTAATCTTTCATTAATTGTGTGTATAAAGAAATCTTTACAAAATTCATTGAAATAAATTATATAGTATTTAGAATCGATAGAAGTAAACAAAAGGATCATTTTAAAATAACTCTTTCATTAAAATTTAAAGGTCTTTTCGCGAGAAGTTAGAAATTTCAATATTTGTTTAATTGCAAATGCTCATTTATTTTTTATTTGAAAAAAATATTTATTTAATCAAATTATAGCATTTTATATGTTTATAAATCGCAGAAACTAAGATTTTTTTTTTATTATAATTTTATGATTAAAGGTGAAATATGCAAAAAAAAAAAAAAAAAAGATTTATGAATTTATATTTTTTTTCGTTACAGATTGTTTATTCAATTTTATAAATCTAATATATGATAATTATTGTATATGTTATAGTATGAAATAATCATTTAGATTTTGATACAAAAGTCTTAAATATATCAAAGAATTGCTAATTTTATGTATTTCATTTTTTTAATTTTAACATATATAAAGAATTTGGCCATCGATTTAAGAATTTATGAAAGATAATATTGGCTTAAGTCATTCGTAATGAATCTAGGAAAAAAAGTGACATAAACTACAAAAGCGGATAAAAGTGACACGGAAAAAAGTGACGCGGAAAAAAGTGACAAGGAAAAAAAGTTACCGGAAAAAAAGTGACAAAGAATTGATTTTGGGGATTTATTATTGATTTTGGGGATTCATTGCTTAAGTATGAAAGGGGGATCGAAGAGGGGCTCATATTGTAGGTAAATGGGTTGTTCATGCTGAATTAACAGTTTTGGTTCAATTTTTGGATATACGTTCATCCTGAAAAGACGCTTGCCTGATTAGTTTTGGGAAGGTACGATTACTCTCCCCCCCCCCCCCCATCCGTCCTCAATTAGATGAATGGGTTTTTATGCAGAATTGTCCAACGTGTGTCAAATTGGCATATAGGTTCTTTTCGATAAGGCTTATATATAGTATATCATGCCTGAAGAGATTTAGGAGTTCTAATGGTTAAGTATAGAGAGGGAACAAGGGATAACCTTTCTAAAATTAAATTAATAACTTTTTACGCATAATTATCCGATTTGCTTAGAATTTTGGACATAGGTTCATTATGATATGACGTATCTCTGATTAGTTATGGGGTTCTTCTGCTTATTATAAAGGGTTGTGAGCAATTATATCCCCCTTAAACTAGAAAAATAGGTTTTTATGCAGAATTATCCTATGTATTTCAAATTTTAAATATAGATTCTTTCTGTTAAGGTGGATCTCTGAATAGTTTTAAAAATTTAATATCTAAGTGTATAGAAGGGGAATAGAATATAACCCACCTTAAAATAAATTACTTTTTACGCAGAATTATCAGATTTGCTTCAAATTTTGGATTATAGAACCATTATGATAAGGCGTATCCCTGATTACATATGGGGTTATTTTGCCAATTAAAAATTGGGGCGGGTGATTATCCCCCCCCCCCCTCTAAATTAGATAAATTGTTTTTTATGTTCACTTATCCGATATATTTCATATTTTGGATATATGTTCTTTCTCATAAAGTGAATCCCGGAATAATTTTAAAAGTTTAACAGCTAAGTAAACACTGGGGGAACGGATGATACCCCCCTTTAAATTAATAAATGGCTTTTTACGCAGAATTATCTTATTTGATTCAAATTTTGATTGGGCGGTCATTATGATAAGGCGAAGTCCTGATTAATTGTGGGTTATCCCCCGTTCATCGCTCTATACTTAGCCATTAAACCCTTAAAACTATTCAGGGATTCACTTTATCAGGAAGAACCTATATCCAAATTTTGAAATACGTTGAACAGTTGTGAAAGAAAAAAAAAAAAACAATTCATTTCATTTAAAGAGTGGAGGATTAATCGCCCGTTTCCCGTATTTAATTATCAAAAGAACCCCATAATTAATCAGAGATTCCCCTTCTTATAATGAATATACATCCAAAATTTGAAGCAAATCGGATGATTCTGCGTAAAAAGCCATTTATTTAATTTAAGAGGGGGTTTCCTGCATCTCCCCTTTATACTTAGCCATTAAATCCTTAAAACTATTCCGGAATTCACATTACCAGAAAGAACCTATATTTAAAATTGAAATACATGGGATAATTCTGCATAAAAACATATTTATCTAGTTTGAGGGGGAGAATTGCTCGTTCCCCCCCTTTATAATAAGCAGAAGAACCCATAACTAATCTAAGGTACGTCTTATCATAATGAACTTATGTCCAAAATTTTAAGCAAATCAGATAATTATGCGTAAAAAGCCATTAATTTAATTTAAGAAAGGTTATCCCTCGTACCCCCTCTATACTTAACCCTTAAACTCCTAGAATCTCTTCAGGCATTTTATACTATACATAAGACTTATCGAAAAGATCCTATATGCAAATCTGACACACGTTGGATAATTCTGCGTAAAAACCCATTCATCTAATTGAGGACGGATGGGGGGAGGGTAATCGTCCCTTCCCAAAACCTACCAGGCAAGCGTCTTTTCAGGATGAACGTATATCCAAAAATTGAACCAAAACAGTTAATTCAACATGAAAAACCCATTTACCTAAACTATGAGCCCCCCCCCCCGATCCCCCTTTCATACTTAACCTATGAATCCACAAAATCAATAATAAATCCGCAAAATCAATTCCTTGTCACTTTTTTTCCGGTAACTTTTTTTCCGGTAACTTTTTTCCGCGTCACTTTTTTTCCGTGTCACTTTTTTCCGCTTTTGTAGTTTATGTCACTTTTTTCCGATAACTTTTTTCCTGTCACTTTTTTCCGTTTACCGGTTTGGCCTATAGGCGGAGGTAGATTTCGAAGTTAAGTGCGCATTTCAACAACAAAAATAAAATATGATTAGACATAAATCCAGTTTAACAATTTTATTTGGCTGCTTTTGAAGAATTTTTAACTTCATTTCTCTATAAGAACTGTTTTTATCAGAATCATCTTAACAGAAATTCGGTTCAAAATGCTCACTTTGACAGCATTTTTTTCAAATATATTCTAACAGTATGAAAAAATCGACCATTACACGGTACATTATATATTTCCTAAATAAGAGAAACTGTCAAACAAATGCGTTTGAGAGCAAAATTATACTTAAAAATGAGTCAGAAAATAAGCAATTTGTTATTTGAATAAATCCTCAATTCTTCAATCACTTTCGCTTCGGAAAATTATGCTGATAATGCCCACTTTGATAGCATCTTTTCAAAATATATTCTACATATATCAAAAAACTCTCCAATACGACACATTAAATAGTTCCCCCCCCCCCCAAAAAAAAAAAAAAAAAAAAAACCTGTCATTTGCATGCGTTAAAATCAAAAATGGATTAAAAAATGAGACAGAAAATAAGCTATTTTGTTCTTTGAATAGATTCTCAATTTTTCAATTACAATGGTCTCGGGAAATTCTGTTCAAAATGCCCCATTTTCAAAGCATTTTTTCATCACAACTATATTCTGCCTTTATCAAAAAACTGACCAATATATCACATTACATAATTTTCAAATAAGAAAACTTGTCATTTGGATACATTTAAAATGAAAAATGTGTCCGTTTAAATTCAAAAATGAATTTAAAAATGAGTCAGAATAAAGGCTGTTTGGATTTAAGATTTATTTTTCCACTCCTATTTTTTTTTTTTTTTTTTAATTTTATATTGCTATAATGATTGGTTTTAAAAAACCCTTCTGTGTGAAAGTTGTAGATGTTATTGAGAAGATGGAAAATAAATTTAATCAGATTTGATATCTTAAGAATTGACGCAGTTACAGATTTTTTCGTTCACTCCCTCCATTTTGTTTTCGTTTTTATTTATTTATTTATTGCAATAAGAGTTGTTCTTATCAAAAACTTGTAAATACAAAAGTTTTATATAATATTAAGAACTTTTCTAAAAAAATTAATTGGATTTGATATTTGATTTTTATCATAAGAATTGACGAAGATCTGAGTTTTTTCTTCCCAAAAACCCTATTTTTTGCGCTGCTTGAGCCCACTTTTAATTTTATCAAAAATCTGCCATGGTTAAACTTTTGGCCCATTTTTTTAGAACTAATATAAATTTTAAACTGATTCAATATCTATTTTCATTAAAAAGTTATGGGGCTTTTTCTGTTTTTACAAAATTCCCCCCCTTTCGACCCCCTTGGTCCGATTTTGTCCATTAACGAACTTGAACAAGATTTTATGTATTAGTTTGGAGGATATTTGAGTAGAATTATAGAACTTATCGTGCCTATATAAGTTTTTTACTTATGGTAGCTTTGGGGTCTAGGGGTCATGATCGGTGTAGATCTGCAAAAATTTTTCTGTTGCTTTCGTATCTTTTCAGATTTCTTGGCGCTGAGGGAGGGGGATGGGGATTTTTCAATTCGAAAATATTTCTTTATTTATATTGAAAGAACATTATATTTGTACATTTTATAATTCTTGTTTGATATTGTATGTGAAGTATGTGAGATTAATAGTTCATTTACAGGGGCACCCAATAGAATTCCATTATATTATGATATGGAGTATGGTCGGAAATTGCAAATATTGCAGACGATTACTACAGAAAATTTTAATAATATTACTTATTTCAGGTGTATTGAAACTAATTTTAAATCATTGAATTTTATTAGAAGATGATTATGATAGAACAGGGTATTCATAGCATTTGTCATTCAGGGACACACTGAAGAAACCGATTATAGTACTGTTTTAAAATAATAATTGCGGGAAGTGCGCTCTCAATTTCTTGCTCTTTTAAATTTAACTGTTTGCATGATAAAATCCATACTTTATATACAGAACTGAACAAAAGAGTTCACATACCATTCACCTTAATAGCGGAAATTGCTGAAAGCGAATTTTCAGCTAAAGTTTATATGTATTTCTTTACTAAACTCAGGGCCGCAGCTAGGACGCGCCAGGGGAGGGGGGAGGGTCTCAGATGTAGGACTCTAATCCAAGGTTCGAAGAATATCACTGAAAATATAAAGATCAGAAAGAGGGGGGGAAGCCTCCATGTTGATATCGGTAAGGCAACCATACCCATATTTAAGAAAGATTATCCAAGATTCACAAAGAAATGCGAGAAAGTTTCCAGAGATTAGACCGATGGACATGATTGGGTTAAAATCCAGCAATAACCATCTACCAGCTTTGAGAAACAGAGATTCTGTCTTAGCACTTTTATTGAATTTTATAATTATTAATACCATCATTATTATTATAAATAAGGTATTTATTTAGCTCTCAATATATAAATGTATATATTTTTTGCGATTCTTATATTCTGTATAAAGTTTATTACACAAATTCGAGATGCCCACCAGTTAACTTAGAAGTGTATTTTATTATTACTATTATCATTGTTTAAATAAGTATACTTTATTTTAGAGAAACTTTTCTCAAAAAATAGTTTCTGATGTTAAATATAAGTTCTTTATAACAGTATTTTTATAGATAATCTTGATTTCATTTTCAGTTACATCAAATTTTCTAAAAAAAAAAAAAAAAAAAAAAAAAAAAATTAATCGTATATTTTATTTCATAAAACAATAGCGTACTTGCCAACCTGAGAAAATTCAAATGTGTAAAACAATACGTGAATGATATTTTTAATGATTTTTTATAAAATAGCCCATGACGGACATTTAGTACGACAATAGTAACTTTGTTTGCTTTACTTTAAACATTGTCAATCATAATACCGAAAAGAATACTGAATATTTAGTTCTTCAGTTATTTGGACAAACCATTATCCGTTGCATCACTAATTTTAAACATATCTTCAGTTCTCAAATTTTAATAGAAAAATACAGGCAAAATTTACTTAAAACGAAATTAACTTTTACACACAATACAAATTAAAAATTCTATGATTTTTAATAATGAAACAAGCTTATTTTTTCACTATACTTAAGTATTTATAATTAAAAGCAGTTAGAAAACAATTCATAATTTACGGGGGGAAATGGAGCTTGGAAAAAAAATCCAAAAAATATAAGAAAATATCCTAAGTGTAAAAAACAGCCCAAATGTGTAAATTTTACACCTAATGTGTAAAACTTGGCAAGTATGCAATAGGATAAGATTAAAAAATACATTCTTTTTTTGTCTCTGGAGATATATTTTACATTTTGGTGTATCAGTAAAATATGTAGATGAAACTGATTTTGAATGTGTACGATATTCTTCATTTTTTTTTTTTTTTTTTTTTTTATCTTTTCATAATAGTATCAGTGATATCTGTCCCTATTTTTAAAGCAAGTGCTCTTTTCAGTCTTTACAATGATTTGCAAAATCAATAGTTTAAAAAATATTCATAAAAGAAATATTTATGACGTAATAACAAGAAAATTGCTATACCTTAAATGAAATTACATTCTACTATATGTATGTATATATATATTAGCCTTGGCTTATTATCTGTTTTAAATAAATACTCAAACACTGTAATAAAAATTAAATAAAAAATTTTCTTAATATTAAAAAAAATTTCTTTCTCTTTGCAAGAAAGGAAAGTAATAGCTATCCTGAATAAATAAAAGTTACTTTGCATGGTCTTAGTAAGTTTTATTATGAAGATTTTTATGCTTTTTTCTATGAATGAAAAAAAAATATATATATATCACAGAGAGAAAAATAAATCTAAATCTTTGTAGAAAATGGTTGCTTCATATTTTTTTGAATCATTATATCTTAGCGCGTGTGACAGTCCAAGCACCATTTCACGAAATAAGCAATAACGTGTTTCGACTGGGCCATTTGTAGACCCCATTATTAAACTGATTTGGAGTTTATTCGATTTTAATTTATTTGAAAAATAATGTAGAAGATATAAATTTCATAGAAATATAGATTCCCCTGTTTCCCTGTATGAAAAAAAGATAAATAATAGTCGTCTAAATAGAGTTACTAGATTTGACACTGAATGCAAATCTAATAATTTAGTTACGTTTCAAAATTGTTTATCTTAATTCAATAAAAATGTTTCAATATCATTTTCCACATTTTTTTCTTTCTTTTTTTTTTAATAATAAGTATAAAATTTAAATTTTACTTGTCATGTGTACTAAATTAATTTTTGAAAGTTAAAGGTTAATAAGCAAGTTTCTATTTTATCAGCAGTGTAGCATTTATTTATTTTATTTTATTTATTTATTTAATATATTTATAATAATATTTTTATAATATCATTTTTTTCTTCATATTTAACTGTATATAAGATAACATGCCAAGATAACATGTTATCTCTCCTAACTGCAAATTCAGAAAGTTGTTTTGCGCAAAAATTTTGTTACATAAATTACCATGAAAATATAAGAATGTTATAATTATTTCAAAAGTTTACTCTACATAGCATGCTTTTCTAGTTATAAAAAATAAAAATGACAATTAAATATTTTAAAAGCTTTTATAGTTTTTTTAAATAACAATAAAAAAAGAGGATACGGAAATTGGAAAAATAATAATTATTTCGGAATACATTGTGCAAAAGTGTTTGCAATAATTTCTTTTTGACTAGCAATAACAGAAAAATTGTTTGGAGAAAATCCAATCATTCTAAGCTGAATTTAACAATAATTCTAAGCTGAATTTGATTTAATTATTATTAATTTAAAAAATATATATGAAGACAGAAGCAACTTTACTTATACATGTAAGCTATAGATGAATAGAAGTGAAAGAATCAATAAATTACATTTTATTTTAAATTAGCCCTTCGCCCCCCCCCCTCTTCCTTTCACACACAGAAAATCCGACTTTCCCAAACGTCGCTAGATTTTATCTCATATTTTTTTGCTACCTCCCCTAAAATCAACCCCTCCCTCACCTCAAAAGATAGATAATGAAAAAGGTTGAGATATAAGAGATTTTGATCAAGTGACAAACACATTTTTACCCCTGTTTGTGTGGTTATTCATCTTTCGCAAGGAAATTTAATTCAAAACGCCCCTTTTGATATTATTTTCTAAAAAATCTATCGGGTTAAAAGAAAAAAAAAATACGAGTTAGTAATTGTATTAGATAGTTTCTGAACATTAACACCTGCTAGTTTCATGAATTTCCGAACAAAAACAAGTTAAAACTTATGTCATAGATTTGTCCTTTCGTATCTAAAAACAGCCTTAACATTCATATCTCTGTTTCCTCCCTATTCTCTTATTTTGTGCGACCCGATAAAAAAAAAAAAAAAAAAAAAAAAAAAAAAAAAAATCACTGATTAAGAGTTTTCTCCTTGTTCGTTTCTATTACACAAATAAAAATCGGATTTAAAAATGATACGAAATGAAATGTAGGTTTGTATCCTAATAAGTAATGAGTTATCAATGACTGAATAACAATATTCAATATCTGAAGTGAAGACTCAAATGAGGGCATCCAAACTGTCTTTGTAGCTACAATTTGCATTAATAATAATAATAATAATAATAATAATAATAATAATCCAAAATTTGAGTTTGGGTAGCTGGGGCAGCTTCCTCGTTTGCCCTTGCGATAATCATGGAAGTAGGACTTTATTTCATATCAAGGTTTTATTATTAAACAATATGCATATAATGCCGTAATTGTTTCCAGTACAAATACACGTGATTAGTACGTGATTTACTTGAAATTATAATTGCCATAATCAAAGTCATCAAATCTTTGTTATTCATATGTGTGGGCTTTTTCAATCTTAATTTAAAAAAGCCTTATTTTTCGGTTACCTTTCTTTGTGGGGAGATTTTTAGAGGGGCGATTTTTTCCGTGATTCCTCATAGAATCGTGTATTTTTTAAACATTTTTGTTCTATACGGTTAAAAACGGCAGATCATTTTATTCGAAAACTTTCAAATCGAACTGTTTCTTTTTCTTTTTGAGCTGAAAATATAAAATATCTTTCTGAAAATATCGCAAAAGTCACCGTTTTGAACAGAAGTTCCTGACTTGGCCACCCGAGAAAAGAAAAAAATGTCTTCATGGAAAAACAAGTGCTTATAACTCGATGTGTATTCAATCGATCAATAATTGATAAAATATTTTTGATTTTAAACGACTTCGGTAATAATGTCTTCCTGTATTACAATTTTACGTTAAAATGATTCAGTAAATTTGCTAGAATTCGTATTGCTAAGTAACGTTTCTTCTTCTTCTTCTTCTTTCAGAACCATCTTAAACTCACCGTAAATTTAAAATGATTTGTGATCATTGTTGAATAAAAACTTTTTTCTCTCAGATGTAACTTTGCAGGTCCGAGGGCGGGCAATATGGAATTCTGGATAGTGTGCGTTTGGGGGGGGGGGGGAGTTGCAACTTATTAATACTGATTACAAAACTAAATTTAAAATTTTTATTTTAACATTTCGATGCTTCAGTCGTAAAGAGGGGAAATCGTCACAAAAAATGGAAAAAAAAATATGAAAATCTAAATATTAGTTAATATAATAAAAATTATCCGCAAACAATGTAGTTCTCTTGAAGAAAAGAACTGAGTAAAGAAAAACGCAGCTTGTCTGAATAGAATCACTTCAGATGACAAACCTGGAGGCTACTACAAACCATTCCACCACTGTCATCAAACAAAGCGATCGCGGACTATAACGAAAAATCCCGCATGCCGGGTTGAAAAGTATCTCTTTTGTACCTTCCATTCTTATTTCTACTTCAACAAGCCGTCCCAGAAGTTGAATGACAGAGCCAAAACGGGCCAGATTAGTTTTTAAAGGTTTAAACATATCGCTCAGAAATTAGATAAATATATAAACTACCCCACTGGTCGGGCACATGTGAACAATTTTTGAATTTATAACATGATAAAAAATTTTAAGAACTATGCAGGTGTTTAAAAGAAGAATCTATCATGTGTAAAAAAAAGTTCTGTTTACTATATTGAGTAGTTTTTGTTTAAAGAAATTAAATCAGTTAAGAAAAAGATATATTTATGGGAACTGTTTACGTGCCCCCAGTCTTTCCTGGGTTATGGACATAATCCCCTCGGACAAAATCCCCTCTGGTCAAAATACTCTCTTTGCTGAATAAAGGCTCTATTTTGAGCAAGTTTCTTTTACAAAAAGGACCTCCAAACATTTAAAAAATATTAAACTTAGTTGAAAAATGAAAGTGAAAATTGGAAGCTATAAGTTACGTGATAAATATTTTATATTTTTTAAAGATACATGTACATTTTAAAGTCTGAAATAAAATAGTATAGTCTTTTATACTAAATATGAAACATTAGGCAGACTTGAATACATTTAAAAAGCATTTAAGTTTTAAAATTGATTATTTTTTAATTGATATTTTTTAACTGATCATTTTTATTATTTATTTATTAATATTTTTTTTAAATTTAGTTGCTTTTTAAATGTATTACAGTCTGTCTAATGTTTCATATTTAGTTTAAAATTTAGATCTCGTATCTACAATTATTAAAAAAAATTATATGGGGTTTTCTTTTCAAAAATATAATGATTGTTTTAACTTGCCCCCCTTTCATTCACCGAGGAGAGGGAATATACAATTTATAATAGCCTTTCTGGCAAAAGTTTAGAAAAAGCAGATTTTTAGTAAATAACATCACCTGAGAATGATTTTTAATTTATTTCGGCATTTTTGGTACTCTGTGGAGAGAGGGGGGGGGGGGGGAAGCGGAAAATATACTTGGAGGGAGAGCCCAAATGGAGGGGGTGCCCTCTCTTGGGGAGTATTTTTAAGGGAAACTAACCCGTATTGAAGAAAACCACGAAGACTCCGAACAGTTAGGCCGACGGCCGCGATTGGGTTCGAACCCAGCACCTACTACCAGTTGAGAAGTCAGAACCTCTCCGCCATTGGTGCGGCACTTTACGTAAGCATTAGATAACGAAATAGCTGTAGTTTAACCCTTTTCGGCAATTTGTGCCCGGTCTGGGATACCTAATTTTAATTCCAAACTTGCAAGCGACACCAATAATATTTTGATAAAATTTTGCTTTTACAATAAAAGCTTAAACTAAGGATTTCAAAATATCTAAGAAATTTGTTTGTAAATTCCAGTGTCAGTTGATAATTTCTCATTTTACTAACAGATTTTGCCCGTACCGGAAAGGTTTAACAAAGAAAGGCAAAATAACATGATTTGGATGAACATTCTACGGATGTTGAATAAATGGAGAAAAATGATATAGAGTAAACAAAAACTTAAATTGTAGAAAATTGCTACAGACCATCACTACATTGAAATTCCTATGGCTCTTGTTAAAATTTTTACTTATGTGCTTTAATAAGTTACTTCTATTGTATTTCTTAAAAGTTTTTTTTATGCGATAAATAATATTATATTAAATTATTTTGTAATCAATGAAATATTTATTACAATAAGTAATAATGTATTAAACCGATTTTGTTTTCCTTCGATACCTAGGGCCCGACCTATGCAGGGGTATGCGAGACAATTGCCCCGGGCTCCCCCTTTTTAGGGCCCCCCCCATGAGGGTAGTTAGAATTTTCACTAAAAAGTGCCAAATGATTTAAGTTAGCCAAAAGCGATCAAAATTCATATATTTTCAAACATCTAGGAAGATAAGAGTGATCATTTTTTGTCACCCCCCCCCCTCCCGATTTATCTATGCGAAAAACAAACTACATTAGAAAATTTATAATTACATTTTTATTGTAACAATTTTTTCGTATTCTATTGTTTTCAAAAGAGATATTTCAGTAACGTTTTCCGCATAGCATGGCAAGTTAAAACCAGTAAATATAACCAATTTGTAATATTTTCTTTTAGCCATCTTATAACATATGTAAATAGGCAAAGAAAAAGTTTACAAAGAGATACTTTTGTCAACCTATCTATCATTTTTTTCTACAATTATCCTGGAAGTACTTTTTCTTAAATTTATGGCTATCTTTTTGTGATATCCAGTACTGTACAAAATTAATACATATATACATTAAGTTTAGTACTGTACAAAATTAATACATATATACATTAAGTTTAGTACTATCATACTATATAATATATATATTTAGATATATATTTAGCCACTTCTACATTATTCACAAAAAAAATTCTACCTATAGACAGAAGAGTGAGGAGGGGGGGGGAGGTGGCCCAGAATGATGCCGCGGAGCCTCCCATAGCTTTAGTCGTACCCTGTCGATATCGCAACTACTATGTAAATTTGCTTGATTAATAATGTAATTTATCGCTAAATGTAAATTGTTATTGTGGACAGTATTGAGGTTAGATTGTCATTAAATTTGATGTAAGCAAACGGGAAGAAGGAGAAAGTCTAGTATTTGCATATTTTTCCTTACAAAAGGAGGACTGGTAAAAATGACTAAAGATATGCTTACGCAATGCTTGATACTGCTCCTGCTTATTTGATTACATTTTTTTAAGTAAAAAAAAAAAAAAAAAAAAAAAAAAAAAAAAAAAAAAAAAAAACGATTTTTTTTTAAATACTTGCTATATTTTTTAATATTAATATTTTTGTCCATATATATATTTTTGTGCAATAGACATAAATGTCCATTGCACAAGACTACGCATGTGTTTTTAAATCTAATATGACATTAATTATAACTTTTTTATTGATATTTGTAGTATAAAGAGATGAAATCTACACGTTTTCATTAAAATATTCCATAAAATTCCATGCGTAGATTTATCACATATATAATAAGGAACACGTACACGAAATCCACATGTATATCTTATTAGTCTGTGTATTAAATAAATAAATAAATATAAATATAAATATAAGTAAATAAGAAACTAGTCGTTGGGGGCCACCGTAATACTTACCCATCATGGATATGTATATGAAAATAAAACATGTAAAACTATTTATACAATGCATTGCAATTCATAAACAAAATTTAAATATTGTTAATATACATAGTAATGCTATATTAAAGAACTGCTGATGTACCAATTTCGACAAATTATATAAAACGCCAAACTACTCAAGTAGTACCGAACTGTGTAAAAGAAACATCCTTATAACTCCATAAATAATAATTCTATTAACTAACAATTAAATGCGTCGGATTAAGAGTCTCATTTCCAATTAAAATATACTTCTGAATTGAAATTTGAATGAAATACAGGGTCACGAAAAATCGAAGAATGTGGAAAACAGGATTACAAATATCTCGGCAACTAATAAGCCGATCGACTTCGTTCTACATGCAAAATATGTATTATTTTATTGCCTTTTACATCCATTCCTTAGAACAAAAAAATTCGAAAATTTTTATGTACCTTTCATCAGAACGAATTTTTCGAGAGTCCGAAAAAAATAGTTCCGGATAATCGAGGTTGCCGATATTCAATAGGCTTCGTACCATTCTTACATACTAAGTACATACAAAATTTCAAGTCTCTATCTCAATTTGTTCGGGAGATAGAGCGTTTAGAGACAGACAGACTGACAGACAGACAGACAGACGGACGGCAAAAAAAATTTTCTAAAAATATGTTTTTCGGAATCTCCACTATCTAAAACGTGTAAATCCGTCAAAAATTTTTTTTTTCGATTTTCAAAACGATTGCAAGATTTACCCTATACTACGTATGATGGGTAAGTAAAAAGTATGAACAAAGAGAAAAAAATCGTTTAAAGTTTTCATTTAAGTGGGGAACTATGCTGGGTATATTAACAAAATTTACAATATCTCGCGATTTAATTACTGTATGAGTGAGTTATCCAAATTTCGCAATCAAAGAGGTTTTCTTTCAATATTGAAAAACGTAAATTGATTTTTTGTTTGTTTTTGAGGTAAACGGTCAACTTAAGGATTGTGTGTGTGTGTGTATATATATATATATATATATATATATATATATATATATATATATATATATATATACACATATGCATACATATATAGATAGATATATATGTATGTAAACGGCCAATTTAAGGATTATATAAATATATATATACATATATATGTGCATTTTATGAATATGAATGATTGTACATCTGTTAAAAGAAAAAAGAAAAGAAATGAAATATAATTGCAAATTTTAAAGTAACAAAACTAAAAGTTTTATAGTTTTCGTACATATGAAATTCCATCAAAGTTTAAACATTAACATAAAGCAATTTTGCAAATATTTTAATAGTATTTCTAACTGATCGGAGTAATTTATTACCTCCATATTGCCAGGGCCCGACTTAGAAAGTGGGGGGTATAAGGATAAATGTGAGACCTTAAGGGGGCATGGGGCACAGAAACAGAGGGGGTAGGAGAAGACAGCTCCTTAAAACTGAAAAAAAAAAGAATTTGGTCACTTTTGGCTGTTTTTTTATCAATTGGCACTCTTTTAACGAAAAATTAATCTGTTCTTGTGGGCCCCCCTCAAGCCGGGGGACCCGGGGCAATTGCCCGCATGTCCCTGCATAAGTCAGGCCCTACATATTGCAAAATTTAAACATTTAAATTTTTACAGTTAAATAAAATATCAATATGCAATTTTTTTTCTTTGTGTGTGTAGTCGCATTTTTTTCCCTTGCAGTTTCCGCAATTATTCTTTGTAATTTATTTTCCATGTCATTAAATATTTTGGAAGTTTTTATACTTGAGTAATTTTTTTCTAACTATTGGGATGAAGTTATTCCCTACACATAGTTAGTTTAATATTGAAAAAAAAAAAAAAAAAAAAAAAAAAAAAGATCACTACAGATAACACAATTGTGAAGAAACTCATACAGTATATATAAAATAAAATCTGTAAAGTTATTAAACTTTTTCTAGGAATCTTGGATTTCAAGATTTTTTTATATAACTGTAGCAGTAAGAATTCATGTTACAGATTCGGTTATATGAATTTTTGCTGTCATGGTTACATGAAAAGTTCTAATAATCTAAAAAAATTAGTAATTTTACAATTTTTTTTTTCTTTTTTTTTTTACAATGCACACATTTGTAATAGCGAAAAAAAAAAAAAATTCGGTTTTTTATTATTTACTTTATAAAATAGCTGAAAACAACACTAAAAAGTTTATTATGACAAAAATATCATTAAAAAATTCATTAAATTTTACGATTTAATTGAATCTCACGAATATTTATCATTACGATTTCTAATTCTTAAACTTTATTAAAATTAATTATATTTTATAATATTTTTTATGCTTTTCGTATGTTTTATAATTCAAAATCTTAAACATTTTACGACAACTCTAATGAGTTTAAAAAAAAAAAAAAAAAAAAAAAAAAAAAAAAAAAAAAAGAGAGAGAGACAGAGAGAAACGTTTGAAGTTTATATCAGAATAGACTATATATATGTTTTTTAATAAAATTTATTTTACCGTAATAATTGAAAAAACTATTAATATCAAGATAAAGTTTGAATTAAAAAATTTTTATTTGTATGAAAAAAAAATTCTGTAAAGAGTATAGAATGCCAATTAAATTAAAAAGAAATTAAACGAAAGGTAGTTTTAAAGTTTTTATTAGTAAAGTAACATTAACAAAGTTATTATTCTGTAAGCAAATACATAATTTAAGGTAAAATTATAATAAATTTTACCAAAATAACTAAAGGATGCTAGTATATTGTTTGTTTTGAAATACAAAGTTTAAATTTCAAATCATATAAAAATTGTTTGGTGTAATTATAGTTCAGTTGAATTACTTGTGTAATATTAAAATAGCTGACATGTTTTAATATAACAAATTAAAGAAAATTTTGCAGAATTCCTGACTAAAATAAGGAGGATTCATTGTACGTAAAATTTAAATATATATTTTAAAAATAAATATGATAGAATTTATAAACAACGCATAAGGGATCATTAATTTCAATTATTATGTAAATTTAAAATTTACATTTAAAATGAAACATAATCTTCTGATTTAAAAAGTATTTAAACTAATAGAATTTTTACTGGCGCTATTTCATCATCCTACTAAAAAAAAGTTACTTAGATTGCTTATTCTGATCTATATAGGTATATATTATATGCGTGTGTGTGGAAATCTTTCTTTCCCATATGTTTGAAAACAGAAACGAGCCGAAATCAGCTTTACAAATACAAGTTTCTCACCCATGTATTGACATCAAAAAGCATTTGCGACACAAAAGCTTTCTACTGCACTGCCCAAACTACTGGACAAAGGGGTAAAGATTACACGTCACTCAAAAAGGGGGTGAGAAATATCTGCCCTGATGTTTTTAGTGAACATTAGATAAATAGAACAACTCTTATTGAAAGGAATTCTCTTACTGTTTCGAACTTTTTTGAGGGAGAATGTATGGAAGGCCAAGTCCATTCTAAAATGAATTGAATGCTTAAAATTTATCTATCTCTTTAAATTTTGATTCAAATAGTTATTTCAGATTTGCAGACCCCCCCCCCCCCCACACACACACACATACAGGAAAAAAAAACTGTTTTGCTAAAACTACTAAATTTTAATTGATATAGCCCCAATCAAAAATTTGGTTAAAAGGACCAAATTTTAAACAAACTTTGGTTGAATTAACAAAATCATTTCGTTAGTCAAACCAAAATTTTGTCATTCCAACCAAAATATTTGGTTGGGGTTGTATCAACCAAAATCAGAAATTTACTTCCTGATTTTAATTTTGTAATTTAAAAGGAAACTTCTTAAGGGGAAATTATAAATCTTTGGGTCATTTTTAATTTTTTTTCTAGTCCTCAAGTGTATAGGTCATTGGGCATCGCGTCAGTACTTTACCAACTATTTTGTTCATTAATTGTAAAAATGCTAGTTCAACGTTATTTTACGTTAAGATAAAATTTTATATCTGTTTTTCTGGAAACTTACTTATTTAATTTTTTTTTCTTTTTTTTGAAGAAATTTTCCATTGTTTTTTTTCATTAACTCATTAAAGCCAGTTGGCAAGAAAACTTGCGATATAAAAATTAACAAATTTCCGATGTGAAAATCAGTTTTTTAGGAATGAAATATTCATATTATCTAATCTAAAGTTTTGAGAGTTTAAATAAGTAAAAATTATAATTATGTAAATACTGGAATCAACTGATGCAGATGCATTAAAAAAGTGTAAACGAAACTCGACGGTAATGGGTTCGAAAAAAAAAAAAAAAAAATAGGTAATAATTTTTGTTGGAGCTTATACCAATGAAAAGTATCATTTTGAATGATCATTTGTTTAAACTGGTAAAAAGAAAAAACAAGTGGGCAACTTTGATCACAGATCGCTCTTAGGGTTTCGTTTAATATCTCTTTGAAAAATCTTTACGCTTGTTCTCATTATGTGTTACAAACCATGTGTCAAAGTTTAAAGGATCGATTCTTTATTTTCCCCAAACTGAACAAAATTGTGAAAATAGCCCCTCCTCAGACGACCCTCTCCTCCCCTTGAATTTTCCACTCTTTCAAATATTTAATGTTAACAAATAGTATTTACATCAGTGCTAAGTTTAAAAAAAAATAAATAAAAATAAAACATTCAAAAAATAGTATTTACATCAGTGATAAGTTAAAAAAAAATAAATAAAAATAAAACATTCAAGAAATAGTATTTACATCAGTGATAAGTTAAAAAAAAATAAAAATTCAAGAAATAGTATTTACATCAGTAATAAGTTAAAAAAAAATAAAAAAAAATAAAAAAAAAATAAATAAAATAAAACATTCAAGAAATAGTATTTACATCAGTGATAAGTTAAAAAAAAATAAAAATTCAAGAAATAGTATTTACATCAGTAATAAGTTAAAAAATAAAATAAAAATAAAATAAAATAAAATAAACAGTCAAAATGCAATAAACAGCTTATTTTAAGAAAAAAGACAATATTGCCCTTCCCCCTAACAAAAATTCAAACTATCTTAAATTTATAAAATTCGTATTATATGTATTAAACTATATCAAAGTGTAAAAGCGATCATTTAGTTTTCCAAATTTTAACAAATTCACGTCATTTTTCTGTGCGAAAAAGCATCTTTTTTATAAGTTTATAAATTTATTTTTTCATAAATTGGAAAGAAGTGATCTGATTTTTAAATTTAGATTTTAGTAATCAACGCATCAAATAACACCCGGATGCGAAACTAATAAATTTGTAAATCAATAGTTAAAAAAAAAAATAAATAAATAAATAAAAAAAAAATAAAATCTACCCCTATTATCAAACTTCAGTATGAAAATTTATCGCTTTTTTTTCCCCATATCATGTCATGGAGAATTGAGATAGGATTATTTTTTTCTCTTTACTCTATGATATAATGCGGTTTGCCGTGGAGTTAATTACCAAACTAAAAACAAATAAACATGCTTCATGTGATTTATTTAATCCATTAATTTATGTTAGATAAATAATAATTTCTATATCAATTGAACTTTTTTCAACAATTAGATGAAAAATAATTTTATTTAACCTTGCTTGCAACAATTAAGAAATGAAATTTTAATTTGAAATTTATGCTGCTTCAAAATTTAATACTTGTAACTATCGTACATTTTCAATTTTTATACGATCGTATAGGGAAAAAATGTACTTTTAAATTCAATTTGTTTGAAAGCTGTAACTCAATTTATATTTGAGATATTCATAGCACCAATTTTGTAATTGTAGAAACAATAGTATTCCATTTCTTTTAAAAGTAAAAGCAATGGAGTAATTAGAAAACAACAAAATCATGAACTGATGATATTAAAATTAATATGTTAATTAAAATAATAATCTTTTTCAAAATTTTATGATTTGCTGTGTGACAACAGGTATTCAGCTATAAATACACAAAATTTGAACTCTCTAGCATATGTAATTTTTGTGTACCGACTCTGTGACGGACAGACAAACAGACAACGGACAAAGACGAATAGGGTTTCATCAGATGAACGAAACCCTAAAAATGAAGCAAAAGCATATTATGATTTGTTGAAATGACGGACATTTTGTCAAAAATCACTTTTTAAACTAAATTTACTTTAAGCGATAAATAATTTTAAGCCCTTTCATAATTTGGTGAACCCGGAGAATAATCGCCTCCAGACTGGAATTTCACGACAAACACCTACAGGTACTCACTGTCGTTCAAGACGTGTTATTCATTTTTTAATGCAGAAAAAATTTAGCATGTAATTGAAAATAAGTAAAAAAATATATAAAAATACGCAGGTGATATCTCTTTTCTTTTGTCATTAAAAAGTAATAAAAGTCACGTGAACATTAGACAGTTCCCTTAAGAGCCCTTCACGCACATTCCTTTATGAAAATCCTTAGAAAAAAATTCTTCTTAATATCTCGTTTGAAATTCCGTATTTTTAAATGATTTATTTATTTATTTATTTGTATTTGATGCCAAGATGAACGGGCCAAGATTAATCTCCGAAGAAGCTGTCTTTTTTTAAATATTCGACTATTTTTCATAATTTTTTTCTGTCAGTATACCACAATTTTCAAAACCGGCTCCGAAAGTGTTAGTATCAAAAGAGAAAAAAAAATCTATAAGCAAAATAGGAAAAATAAAAAATTGCTTATCTATTGAAGAACCCCAGCCATAAATGCCAAAAAAAAAAAAAAAAAAAAAAAAAAAAAAAAAAAAAAAAAAAAAAAGAATAATAATATTGAAACGCAAACAATGTATTAAAAAATATCTTCATGAGGATTAACTGTTTCAAGTGCGTGTTTTCGCATGAATTGAGTACATGAGAGTAAGTTAGGAGAACAGATACTGGTAAAATGAAAATTTTTATGGAAATCAGTAACAATAAGCATGCAAAGGACCTCCGTAAGAATGGTGAAAAACTGCTAAGAGTAGGAAAAAAGTGAAACTATAATTACTGGAATGTATAGAAATGCTTGTAGCAAAGAAATAATGCAACAACTTTTTCCAAGTAAAGTGTTTACCGTTTTTGTCTACATTGTTGCCGAAAGTTAATCAGCGAACAGACTTTGAAATGGCAACATTGGTATTAAAAAATTATCTGGAATGATGCAAATACGCAATTTTACTAGGCGCTTTAACTTTCTAAGTAATAATATAAGTATATTATGTCGAAAATGATTCGATATTTTTATTATAGTTTATCGTTTATCATCTTATTTAATACAATATTTTCTCTTTAATTCAGAAATATTATTTTCTTCTCTACTTCAACACTAAAAGAAACGTGTATGGTAAAAATTACTTGATAACAGAGTTAAAAAAGGACACTTCACTCAATTTAAAACACCAGATCCATAACATTAAACCAATGGGCAGGCTGTTTTCAGATTTCTCGTTTAAATTTGAATAGTTTCAAAGAATTTCTTTTGCATAGGACACCTGAAGTCTATATTCAATGTGATTATTTTTTACTTTTTCGATGTAGATTTTTTTTTTTTTTTTTTTTTTTTTTTTTTTTTAAGTACGCTGCTAAAAAAATTTCTCTAGTTTGAAACAAATTTTCGTGTTTAGTAGATGCCGCCATAACATGGTGAAATCTCGTACCAAATTTGAAGATTCCTATTTCAACCTCGTAGAAAAAAAATGAAATTCACTTTATATATATATATATATATATAGAAAGATACTTAAAGAAAATTTAGTTAGAATTATTTGTTTAAAAAAATTGTCATTGTGAGACCTAACTTTTTTTTTCCTTGGAAGGGGAGGGGGCTAAGCTTTAAATGGTATACTGATATTAAGAAATATATAGCCTTACATAATTTAAAGTTAAAATTTTTAAAAAACCCATTTGGATTTTTTCAGGAAAAAGGCCACTTGAGTTTTTTGGGATGGGAAAAATCGCAAAAATTCTGCCTTAAGTTAAAAATGCTAATTTTATACACTTCAATTCAAAAATCAGACACAGTTTTTTTTTTTTTTTTTTTTTTTTTTTTTTTTTTTTTAGGAAATTTATAATAATATTTTTGAAAATTTTTGAATAATATGCTACATATACTACAAGACTATTAAATGTAAAATTAGATTGTCATAGAAGTCAGTGTCAGTGGCATTTGTAAATTTTGATCACAAATGGAAATACACTTTTACTAGCTTTGTAACTTAATAAGCCCCTAAATGATTACGTAATTTGCTCCAAACCAGATCAAATTTAGAAAAGTATTGTTTAATTGAAGCAGAAATAGTTTGTGCTGAATGTAAAAAACGGAAAAAAACTGACAAAATCCACAAGGAAACTTATCTTTTACGTTTTTTTTTTTTTTTTTTTTTTTTTTTTTTTTTGTTATAATCTGTCTCTGTCATTGTGTTGAAAATTACTGCATAGCACTTTTATTAAACATACATTGAAGCAGGATAACAAATGGAACGATTAATCTTAAAAGCTATAACAATGCAAGCAAATAGAATGGGGTTCAAGTTTCAAGGGCTACCTTCAAGTATATGCATTAAGATTTAAAGCACTAGGATGCATTTTAAAGTACAGAAATGGAAATCTTTCTTCTTTACAACCTCATTTCTGTTTTTTTTTATAAATGCTTTGAAATTCCTTTAAATCTGATTCTTTTGAAATATATTTAAGTTGGCATTTATCTTTGCATTCTCACACCTTAGATTAAATAATGATACAATTGTAAAAAACCTAAAAATTTGAAAAAACCCAAAAATGGGTTTTTTCAAGTGGGGCCCACTTGGGAGAACCCTGGGCTTATCAGGTAATACACATATTAACATAACGTGTTTAAACATAACGGAACTCCAAGGTATTCATAATTAGTAAGGCAGTATATAATAAAGAATTTAAATGCTTTATTTTCATTGTTTAATGTATGAACAAAGAATAATTAATAAATAGGCATAACTAATGTTTTTTATTAATTGCAACAGAAAGGAACAATTTTATGTCAGTTTTAGGTATTAATTTTTAATACTTTATATCAATTGTGTTTAGAAGTACACAAAAGGAATACTTTTTCCAGTTTTTAGCATTTATGACAATTTTTATTTATCAAATTTAGAACAATAAAACAGACATGATGTCATTTCAGCATTACAATATATATATATATATATATGTGTAAATATTTTTACAAATAAAACCAAAGTAACTCGGATATAATGTTGAATATTGTGTTATTTAAATTTTATCTAAACAAAAACAAATTTCAGAGCCCCCTTCCTTTTTTTTTACTAGTTTGTGAAAAATAAATGTATAACAAATTTAGTTATGAACGGCTTTACTTTGAAAACTTCTTCCTCCTCTTTTTTGGTAGATTTTAAATGAAATAATGCGTTTTGCGATCGCTCTCATGCTGGAATTTCTGAAAATTTTTGCAGGTCTACAACAATAATTACCCTGAGATCCCAATTTATATATATATATATATATATATATATATATATACACCGGGTGTCCCAAAAATGACTGATGGATTTTATAATTGAATAACTTGGAAACGGTGGCAGCTATTTAAAAATTTTTTGCAGGAGAGTTATGTATAATGTCAGGAGTTTTTTTTTTTTTTTACCGTAATTTTTTATTTTAGTTTGCATCTCAAACAATAGGTGGCGCTGACGGCGATGGAAGGCCAGGTCGACGCTTCATTCAGCACTGAACACCTGGCCCTCAATCGCCGTCAGCGCCGCCTATTGTTTGAGATGCGAACTAAAATAAAAAATTACGGTAAAAAAACTCCTGACATTTTACATAACCCTCCTGCAAAAAGTTTTTAAATAGCTGTCACCGTTTGCAAGTTATTGAATTTTAAAATCCACCAGTCATTTTTGGGACACCCGGTATATACAGAGTGTTTTGATACAGAGTGTAACTGAAGTTATTTAGAGCTCTCTGTAGCTAATTCTAATAACCGGAACTGCTTTAAAATTTATATGGGGATTATTAAGAACAAGGAAAAAGAGATTACACGAAAAAAAATTAGTTCCAATCACTAATAAGGGCTATATAATAAAACATTTGAATTTAAAAGAAAAATAAAAATTAAATAAAATAAAAAAATGAATACAATTGGAATTTGCATAACCAATATATATATACATATATAAATACTTTTATAAATACATCCAAAGTTATTCAGACAATACCAATAAAAGAACCAATGAAACCAGTATTTTTACAATCATATTATTAAAAACAGTTGAAGTTTGAAGAGAAATAGAAGGCAGATTACCAAATTACTAAGAAATATATGAATAAATGGACATTATATAACCAGAGTAATTCATATATTACCATCACTCTTTTATGGGCTCAATAACTTCTATAATTCTGCTGATATAAAGTTTATATTAGCGAAGAAGTTTATGCATGACAGACATATGATGAATTTAAAAATGGACGAAATAAAGGGTGTTTTTGGAAGAAAAAATTCATAACTTCAAGTCAATTCTCAAGATATGTAATCCAAATAATTTTCTTTATAAATGTACGTAATATTATCTAAAACTTTTGTACTGCTATTTTTTTATGCCAATTCTTACTGATAAGGAAAAAAAAATCAACAATTAAAATAAATAAATAAACATAAAAATAAAATTAAAAACGAAAGAAAAAAGTGGGGTGGAAAAAAATATCTATTACTTCGTCAATTTTTAAGCTATTAAATCAGATTATATTTATTTTACATCTTCTTAATAATATCTACAGCTTTTACAACGACAAGTTTTTTATAGGACCAATCCTTATAGCTAAAATAAATTTAACAAAAATAGTAGTTGAAGAAAAAAATCTCAAATCAATTACGCTTATATAATGACTCATTTTAAAATTTATTTTTGAATTTAAACACATCCTAATGACAAGTATTCTAATTTGGGAGCTATATAATGTGACGACACATTTACTTTTTGCCTGAAAGAAACGCGAATCGGGAGCTCATAACCATTGAAATGAGTTTAAGTTAAAAGATAATAAAAATGGATGGCCTTATTATTATTTAATAAAATTATCTTAATTTTCGCAAAATTGTATTATTATTTAATCTATTTATTAAATTGTATTATTATTAAAATTATCAGTGGTTAGCTTTATTTTCCATTAATGCGAATTCATTAATTTAATATTTTTTTTTAATTGAAAATTGTGAAATATAAACGCTTATATAAAAAAAATAACCTGAATATCGTTAACATGACAGACACACATTATTTGTTAAGGATTAGATAAAGCTTTTGAACGTTATTATTATTATTATTATTATTATTATTATTATTATTATTATTATTATTATTATTAAAAACTTTTTTTCTTTCTTTTTTTTAAATTAAGATTTTTTTTTTTTTTTTTTACTTGCATTGCAATATTATTTTGTTAATTTAAACACAGCAATGATGTGAATACCGTCCACTGGTCAGCAGGTATTTAGACATCTGTGGGTGTTCTGCTTGAAGAAAAGGAAAAACATTAATTTAAATAGTTCCATGCTTAATAAATTAATTTAAATGGTTCAGAAATAGTTCCAGTCTCATTTTGCAATATGAAAATAAAAGCAAACGTGGCCGTCTTCTAGAATGAAATTGGTTACAGGATCACTTCACAAAAAGCGCATTTGGACATGGCAAAATTGCCTGTAATAAATATGAAAAAAAGAAATAACAAAGTTAGAAGTAAACCGAATAAAAAGACAGAAAAAAAAAAGCAGAAAATGGATTATAAAAAGGTGAAATGATGAAATTTGTGTTTTCTATGAGAGTGCTTTTTCTTCGGACAAATGTGGTGGTGGAAATTCTGGATTCAGTGTTAAAAATAAAATATGTAACTAGAACGACTGCATAAACATGATTATTATGCTTTCTTTTAATTTTAGGTACTATATTTTCAGAGATATAGAAGAAAATTAAGTACGAAAATATGTCCCCCCCCCTCTTTTTCTAAATCAGCTGAATTTAAAATAATGAAAAAATTAGAGGTTCTAGACTCTAATTTATGTGTTCCAGGAAAACTATAGCGATTACCCTAGAATACATAGATTTTGAGAAAAGCGCATTTTTTTCGTTATACACAAATTTCGATTTGCAGTCATTCAGCAAAGATTTTCAGGAGGGCTGGTATAATCTGGTATAAAATTGAAAGTGTGTGATGTTTAGAAACTTAAAAATTTTAAATAGCAAAAACTGCAAAACCGAAATTCCATTTCAAATTTCAAAGTGTTGTCATTCATAAAATGATGTATGCGTCACGCAAATAATTACGCACATAACATTTGGCCTTTATAATATAGATTGTAAGAGTTTTCCTCGAAATTTATAAACTTACAAACACAAAACGCCAAAGCATGTTATTTACAGATATGATATTTAATTGGCTTAAATTTTAGTAACTTTTCAATCATTTTTATACATTGAATTACATGCTGAATTATAAGCGCTTGTTGTTTTATGAAAATTTATAGCATTATAACATCTGAAAATTCAGTTTAGAGCACTTTATAGAAATTTAGTTCAAATTCTAAATGCTTTTAAACAGCATTTTGTGAAAAATTGCTTTTAATGAAAATTGGAAATATCCTTTGATTTCACACACTCTAAATATCATTATATGTCATTCTCAAGCAACAGCCATGCAAGTACAAACAAATATAAATTCTGGAGAGTAACCAGTTTGGGTTTGAAGTCAATCTTAAATCTGCTCTCAAATTTAAAGAAGCTTTTTTCTAACACATTTCTGAATTCAATTTTGCTCGAAAACACATTAAATTAGAAGGTGTTTTAATTCAGAATTCAATCGAATGTTGTTTCATTTCATGGTAAACGCATATAAAAAAAATGTATTTTTTATAAATTTTTAGAAATTATTTATTTATTTACGACATTTAAGCACTAGTAAAACTTTCTCCGTGTCCTAATAAGTAAAACAATAAAAGTTTCACTTTTGTACAAATAAAACTTACCGAGTTATGATAATTTGAATTTTACGAATTTTCAACATTTTTTGTCAATAAAAACAGAAAAACGCTTTTTATCTATGAGTTACAAAAAAATAATAATAATAATAATAAATAATAATAATAAAAAAAATAAATAAATAACAATGGTGTGTGTTAATTAATCCATGGAATACCTTGAAAGAGTTAACAAAATTTGGGGCACCGGTTCCATTTAAAATAGAAATCCTCTGCAAAAATTGTAATCCACTACTTGAGATATTGCGATTCATTTTATTTATTTATTTATTTTATATGTATATACTGAGTATCTTGTAAGATGTAGTACGAATGCAGACCAGATGTTTATAAGTAATGTGACTATTGTCGCCAAGAGTTACCATGCTTCTATTTGCACACAGAAGTGTTTGTGGGTAAAAAATCATTAAGGCATTCCTCAATGTAATGATATATTACTACCCCTCGAGCACAGATCATAGAGATATGGTCGAAGCTGTAAGCGCAGTTTATGATCTCCTTCTACCGTAGGCGCACTTTTTGTAGACCCGTACATCAAGTATCTATCGTTTACTCCATAATTTTTTCAAGAATGGGGTAGCTGCGACATGTATCAGGAGAATCTAAACCATCTAAAATCCAGTTACTCCCAAAATTATAAATACTTTTTATGAGTTTCTCTTAATACGGAAATTAATTAATTTCTTTTTTTTTCTTCAAATTATGAAAATTATATAATGCCGTTAAAAATCACATAATAAAATAAAATAAAATAAAATAAAATAAATAAAAAACATGTTGGGGATAGCAAACCAAATTTCTGAACTCATATTGCGAAAGTTTTAAATTTTACGATACAGATGAAGACACATACATAAAAAAAAGTGATATTATTAGTAAATTATCGAAACCAGTGAAAAATAGTTCTGTTTGATATTAAAAAACAGTAACATTTTTCAAAGATTTATTGAAAAATAGTGTTTCTTTTTCTATAGAATATCCATTTAACTTTTATACTTAGTACCTAAAGAAAAGTACATAAGTACTTATTTAATTATTAAGTTCATTGTATAAATAAATCTAATAATTTCATATCATGTGCTTACTGATATTTTTTATATGAAAATATCATATGATCTATCATTAAGGCTCTCATTTTACATTTAAGAGAAATTAATGTTAATATTAATACAATTATTTTCTTAAAGTACCACAAAAAATATTAATCCATAATACGATATCAGCTACAAATTTATCTACAATTGTTCCTTTAATTCACATTTATTCTTATAATTTTGATTTAAAAAAATATTCAAGTTAGTAGCTGCAGACCACGCTGCGATTTTACACAATACTCAATTCTTGTAAGTGATTCCCCCCCTCACCTTCCCTTCAGTTTTTACCATAATAGCTCTGTGTTTTTATTATTAGATAAAATATTGTATGATCTATAACTTAGCTTGTAGTGTCTACAGATGGACAGAAGAACGCATTATCGAGTAACTGAGATAGTTGTGTGTAGAAATTGGTAATATACCATACCAATGAGTAACGTAAATGTGTACGAATGGATAGAAAATGGCATTATCGAGTAACCGAGATAATTGTGTGTAGGAACTGGTGAAATACATTATCATTGAGTAACTATATTGTTGTGCATACAGGCAGAAGATTGCATTATCGAGTAACTGATATAATTGTGTTGTAGGAACTGGTGAAATACATTGCCATTGAGTAATTTATATTGCTGTGCATTTAGACATTATCGAGTAACTTAGAAAACTGTGTACAGAGTTAAAAAAATACAGTGACTCTTCGAGTAACTCTACTCAGTAATCAAAGAAAGAAAACATTTTTAATTGAGATTTAAGTGTAGATGATCAAAGTGATATTTTTTAGAGTCAAGTATGTCATGCATTATTTTTTATGCTTTCATTTCACAGCAAAGGTGTTATGAAATGGTAATTTGAGTTTATTTCAAAATTGATCTAAAAGGCGATTTTTTTAATATATTAAATAAAGGCTTCTTTTAACCGACTTTTTTCTTCCGACGAGCAGTCTCGTGTAATACATATTTTAAAAGCTCAAAGGGAAAAAAAGCCAAAATAATAGTGTTTAAAAATGTAGTAGAAATTTTTTTAAAATGCAATTTTTAAAAACATTTTCACAATTTTAATTAATAATGTAGTTTGTTTGTTTATTTTATTAATTCACTTTTAACTGAACATTCAAAGTAGTCAGTTCACCGTTTAATCTATATTTTCCAAAATAAACAAAATTATTGAAAAGATACACTGTCCTCTGAAAAGATATTAATCTTATCGCTATTATTTTTATTTTCTTAATTACACTACCAACAAATATCAATATATATTTCACATTTTCTCCAGCTTTTAAATTTTGATAAAATTATTCATCGTAAAAAGTAACAGACAATCTAACAATTTGATAAAATGCTTGTCGAAATTCTTTTAATAAGCCAACGTTCCCGACATCTTTTTACGGTAATACCTTTGTATTTTTATAACTAGGTCAATTATTGTCTTCCCGACATCTTTTTACGGTAATACCTTTGTATTTTTATAACTAGGTCAATTATTGTATTATCGAGTAATTAAACTTCTTGTGTGTGCTGAACATAGCTTTATCGAGTAACGGAGATATTTGTGCGTAGGAATTGACAAAATACTGCATCACCGAGTAACTTATATTTCCTTATACATACAGGTAGAATATTGCACGATCGAGTAACCGATAATGCTGTGTATACATACGGGCTAAAATTCACACGATCGAGTAACTTATATTGTTGTGTATATATGGTAGAAGATTGCATGATCGAGTAACTGAAGTGGCTGTGTAGAATATGACAAAATACCGCATCTTCGAGTAACCTTAGCTTACGTGGTAGAAAGCCATTGCATCTGTAAAAGTTTTGGGGTTCGAGGCTATCAAAATACACTCCATAAGATGGCGCTGAAACCAGTGGCAAATAAAATGTTACACACAGTGTGTATTCATGACGGCAATAAATCGCTTCTCCGAGTAACCTCAAAAAACTGCAGATTTAGCATCCTGGTTATTGAAAACGCGTAATTCAGGTCTCAGACACTCCGAGTAACCTCCAAAAGTTACTCGAAGCGTCTGAGGTTACTCACTCTGTTGGTGTTTAAACCGACGAAGTTACTCATTTTACAGGGTAGACCAACGCACTTTCTTTATAGTGGAACACATCCGGAACACATTTCAGTACACATTAAGGTGACTGGAACACTTTTTTTCAATCAAAGTGCTCCACATGTGTTCTCAATGTGTGCTGGGAATTTGCAGTGTGTATGTTAACAGTAGCAAAATAAACATTAACATCTTTTTTTTTCGGGGGGGGGGGGGGAGGAGAGGTGTTAAATTTTGGTTCGGTTGTGTGGAAGATATTATAGTTTATTTATAAACTATTATACAAATGTATACCATATCTATAAATTATATATTCTGATTTATAAGTTAAAAAATTCATCTGAGTTTTATTTATTTACTGATTTTTTTTTTAAATTATGCAACTTGTATTGTTAACTAAGTTTATCATCGATTAAAAATATAGCGTTGCTTTTGAGTTTCTACGTTACATTTCCTAATTTTGAGAAATTAATTTTTTTAATTTTTTATCTTAATTACATTAAATTTTCAGCTGTGTTTTAATTTGAAAATATTACATCGGAAGAACTATGTTCCACTAAAATAGTCATAGTAAAGAACACATAATTTTTTCTTGTTAATTATAGATTTAATAAAAATACACAGAAGTAAATTGCAAAAGGGCGCAAATACGTTGATTTAAAATAACTCCAGATCAAAAATTCTGAAGAAAATTTAGATTAAAGTAATGGCTTTTTCTTCAAATATGTATTTTTCCATTCCAATTTTGCCTATTATTACAGAACTTATATGACATAAAACATATGATTGTATGTATATAAAAAATATATAACAGTTGTGTCATAATGAATATTCAAAATCGAACTTATCATTCTCTCCCCCCCCCCTCTACATAAATATCCCCCGCCGGGTGAGTTTTATACACTTAAGACACAAATGTAATTATCAAATAAATTCTACGAGCTTTAATTTCGAAAATTTATAAGAGTCAATTGATATTTGGATATAGACACAGTATTTCTCGTTTTATTTTTTACTGTAGCAGATAAATAAAAATACACATTAGTTTGATATCTAAAATTTTAATTAGAATATCTGAAAATTTCATTTATGAAGATAGGATTAATATCATTAATGTTAAAATATATTTGTATTTTTTTTCTATTTTTAAGACACAAATTTCTATATATAAATGTAATGCAAAAATGTTACTTTAATGCAGAGGTTCCCAAAGTGTGCTCCGCGGAGCCCTTGGGGCTCCGCCTGAACTTTCTAGGGGCTCCGCGGTGTTCCAGGAAAATAATCAAATTATGGAGGAAATTAGCATATTGCAAGTGAAAGATTTTCAAAAGTATGTAGGAATTTGTGTGTGTGAGTGTCAAAAATAAATATACCTTTAATTGGGATGGAAAATACAATAATACACTCCAAAGCAATTTAAGTGTTTGCATTATTACATGTATTTATTTTCTGTATAATATTTTTGGTTTGAATTGCTTTATTATGTGTTTCTGCATTTAATGTGTTTAAAAAATTCAATTTAAATTCGGCTACAAGAAATAGTATTCTAAATCGAATGCACAACGTCAATCAAAACAGAAAAGGCGCGCCAGTGCTGTTAACTCTGCTTGCTGAATAACTGTGCTTGAGAACAGTTTTGTTCTTTGAAGCTCCGCCTATTCATATGTTTGTATTTAATTCTTTATTTCTCACACTTCATAATCAGATGAAGCAACAAAAGAACTTTTGGACAATGAAATTATTTCTGTACCGTACACCCCAAATCAAGTATTGTCATCAAAGCAAGACAGAACCAAGACATTGGGGGGAAGGCAATCTCGATGAAAATTACTTATAAAATAAGATTTATTGAAACATATGATGATCGGCTTCTGTGTGTGATTTGTGGTAAAGTTTTGAACAACAGTTCAATGTTTTATGTTATTTGTAATATTTAAACTTAATATACTGTGTTCATTGTACAACAAGAAAAAATGCCTCTAGAAAAAAATGTTAATTAAAATGCCCCTTTTTTGTAATAGCATGTATCATTTAACAAACCCCTCATTAGATTCATTTAATATTTATATATGTTGTGTATATAGCTTTTTTTTCCTTTTCGTAACTTTAATTGCCTTAATCTGTTTGTTTTATTTTTATAATTTCTTAGTTCTTTAAATTTTCTATGCTATTTTACATAATTGTATTTAATTTCAGAATCAATGTATATTGCTGAAAACGCATTTTTTCAGCATTACAACCCCTGTAAAATTTTCTTTTAATTGGTCTTTGCCACATTTTCCAATCAGAAATAAGTCAATAGTAATATAAAGAATATATATTGGTTCTTTACATTTGTTATCACGCTAAGAATTTGAAATTTTGCTCAGCTGCACCTCTTGCTTAGACGTTTGGTCAATGAGTGCCTGCCCTGATATAAATTTAATCCCACCCATACATTCTATTTTGTTAGTAAAGTTTTTCTACTAGTTGCAGTTCGTTTAACATGTGTAGTTTTTACCTGCTTATCTGTTTTGAGGCAAAAACAATGACGAAAAAGAAGTTTATTTCAAAACTATAATTAATAGCTAAATACATTAAATAAAGTACCCAAAAAAGTGAAAAATTTTTCACCTAACAATTTAGCTTATAGATTTTTCCCCGCCCACTTAAATGTTAAAACGATGACTTGTTTCTAAATGTATTTTTTAAAAATGATTCAAAAAAAGAAGCTGAGAGGGGATTCATTTTCGTTGCATGTTTAGAAGTAGTTCTAGAGATTTAAAGAAGCACGAAAAAATATTCCATAATCACATAATTCTAATACGGGTAGGTGGTACTAGCGAAAATGTGTTACATATTTTCTCATGGATGACTGGAACTACCCATTTCCTTTTTTTAGGGAGTAGCCTATTGGAATTATACAGAAGTATCACAGTGCAAGAACTCTATAACTTACCTTTTTTCTATGTGTGTGTGGTTTTCGCCATAAACAATCGTTTTACGTAAGCCCCCATGCAATACATAATCCAGACATGGTTACCATTTTCATCTTTAATTCAGAATTCATATTTGAAATCCCAAAAGAATATTTTATGTTTTAAAAATGGATGTCATGAACCCATTAACACTTGGACTGCCATGGCTGTCATTTGTGAAAGCCAGTGATGTTTCCGTTGGGCCATTGGCTATCATATATGATAGCCATGGTCTTTCAACACTTCAGGCCTTGGCTATCAAAAACGGTACGAGTTACATGAAAATGGTTTTGGAGTTTGATTATTATTGAACTCCTTATATGGGTGATTCTCAAAATAGGGGACAATTTATGTCTTTCGGCATACAAAAAAAATTGAGAGGTTTTCTGTCATGTTTTTATATTTAGATATGTTTGTCATAATATTATTCATTATTTGCACTTAAGAATTACCCACTTTTTAGTTAAAAACACCTTAAAATAACAGAATAAATGTTCAAAATGTCATTAGCATGGATGTCCACAGCAGCTGTGCCTTGTATATACTAGCTTTTTCTAGAGTTAATATCATGTTTAAAAAATAAAACAAATATTATTCTTTCTTTAAATTAATCAAGGAGAGGATTTATCCAATAAATTTCTTTTAAAAAATAAAATTATAGTTTATAAAAAAAGAATTAAAGTTTGTCCTCCATATTCTATTATCAAAGGAAGGTTATACTATAACAGCTGGTTATTAATCAAAATTTCATTTTCACATATGACAATAGTTTGAAAATATAAAGTTTCTCCATGGCAACAAGTAGCCATTTTATCCCAGCCTGAAAATAGAAGCATGTATTGTATTTTAAGAACAGAAGTTGAATATTAGGGGCGTACATCAATTGTATGTCATTAGAATGGATAATAATTTTCATGTTTATTTTATAATTAAAATTTTTATCTTACTTATTTGCATAGAACTTTTGTGTTTTAAAAAGCTCCAGAAAGGACTATTGCATTGTGATTATATTATGGCTCATAATCTTATTTAAATTAAAATTTGTCATTAGCATGGACAAATATCAGTGTCATTAGCATGTTTTTTCTGTCCATGCTAAAGACTCCTATGTGCATAAATGTAACCATTGCTTATATTGTATCTTTTATAAAATTTAATTTTACATATAAATTTAGGTATTACATTTATTATCCCTAAAATATGCATTAAATCTGTCAGAAAATCACGAAGACAGCTTCTTACATTGTTAGTGTCAGAATATTGCTCATGTAAACAAAGTTTGCTCTTTGGTAATGTTTTTATTCTCCTTATATGTATATATGTAAAAATGGAAACCATTTGCTGAAAAGGAAGGCTAATAAATATAGAAAAAAAATATTTAAACAGGAAGAAAATAAAAAATTCTTAATATATTTATTCCATGCAATTTGTTTTGTCATTAGCATGGCTCAAAAAATACTAATTATTTTTTTAAGTTAATTTTTAAATATTTAGCTCTGCCGACTACATGTAAAGTATACCTAATACTATATTAACAACACCTATTTTTTTCAGAAATTTTGCTAACAGTAATTTTTTTAAGATTTCACTTTTGAAATTGTTCCCTATTTTGAGAATCACCCATATATGATGTGTCAGACATACATGGTTTGTGCAAATTGATAAATGTGCCGATTGTATGAGCTAAGTGTTGCAGAAAATGAAATACTTTCCACATTTTTCTCTTTTTTATTGTAATTAAAATTAAAAAAATTCTAACCTAATATAATAGAAAATAAATAAAAATATAGAAAATAAAATAATAGAAAAAATAATCGACAGAAAATCTAAACCAATAATCTCACAATCTCATCCTTACATATATTTAAAAATTTTCCAATTTAAAAGATTATGCGGTAGAAACATAAAACTTAACAAATGATTTTAATGATAAATGGCAAATTTAGTTAGCTATCGAATATGCCTTGACCACCCATGGAAGAATTTACACTAACTTTCGTGGGGTGCTTTGGCTATTATTTTTGATAGCAAGGATGAGAATCTCCCTACGTGTTCAGGCATGAAAGTGGAAAATGAGAAAAAAAAAAAAAAAAAAAAAAAAAAAAAAAAAAAAAAAGGTGGAAATTTTTTTTCATCTATTTAGTGGCACCAAACTCGTATAATTTAAGCGTCATTTTAATGGCTACATATACAATCAAATTAAATGTAACTGACAATATTACAGTTTTTTTTGTTCATAACTTAGAAATTATTAACAATATCGTTTGCTTCAGACATACATCTCGAAAAAGTTATCACAGAAATTACCCAAAAGTGTTGTATAAATACTAGAAATTATTCTATTCCAAAAACACTTCCTTTCACTTTGAATTATTAAAGTTAAAAAAAAAAATCATTCTTAAGACATTTTGAACATCTTCATTTACATGACTGACTTTTAGATGCTTATATAAGCTAATTTTTCATTTTATGTCTTATTCACAACAATTCAAAAACAAACTCCAAGGGTTTGAATCGACAAAATGTCAGGCAATTTTTCAGCCCCCACCCATTAATATCCTTCTAAAATTTTCTTTGCATTTATCTTTGAAAGAGGTGGAATTCCTCCTTTAGGAGGAACTCTTTCATGCCTGTGTGTTGCAAAATGAGTCAGATTAAAAAATATTGATTTTATATTCCAAATATTCAAATTTTACACACACACACACACACACACACACACACAAACTGGCACCCTGGTGAACATTAACAGTTTTCGCTTGGCAGTCAACGTGTCAACAGTATTGCTTGAACATCGCTCTGGTAAAAAGATTTTATTTTAATATTTAAGATTTTTAAAATTTCTAGTATGAATTTAGAATTTCCATATCAGGAAAAGGCCAAACTGAGAATCATTTTTGGTTGGATTTTTATCCATCAGATTTTTCTGTGCTCCATAGGCATAAAAAATTTAATTATAAACCATAGAGTATCGTTGGGTTCAGGGGCTCCGCCTTAGAAATTCTTCCCAAAAAGGGCTCCGCGAGCCAAAAAGTTTGGGAACAGCTGCTTTAATGATTCAACAGCTTTTTTGATAGTCGTGATAATATTTTATGTGGCAAATTCTTTGTAATGATGAATATTTATGAAAAGAAAACAATTCAACGTGTAATATAGGTGATTTATGTATATATAAACAAATCAGCTAAAATATTTGCAGGTAATATGTGTCTGTGTATGTGAGATGAAGTTCACATACCTTTTTTCTATTTTTTTAATAGTATTTTAAATTTTACTTTTATAACTGTATGTAACCCAGTACCTTCAATATAATTGACTTTGTATCTTGAGTATGAAAAATAAAAAATAAAAAATTGAATCTGAACTCTGAAAATAAAAAGTGTGGAGATTGCAAGTTTACCAACTATGATTATTCCATCTGATTAGTCTAAAATCTATCATTAATTAATTATTTATTTTTCTTTATCTTAATTTTTAAATGCATGTTCTGAATAATATATAAATGAGTGGAAAATATAAAATTAAAAAGCAAGGAAGAATATAGGAAATAAAATAGCAGTTTTTATGTGTACATTTAGAGAGTGGGGAGGAATGGGACACTTTTTACAAAAATAATAAAATCAACTTTACTTAACACAAATACAAAAACTTTGATTTATATAATACAAAATGAAACACTTTCTAATGTCCTTGAGCAATATAGAAACATAATTTGAAGAATCAATTTTATAATTAAAGAAATTGAAAATTTCACAATGTGTCCCATACTTCCCCACTAACAGAGAAGTAATATTTGTACTATGATGGTTGATAAGGAATATCAAAAACTAATGTCTTAAATGGTTATATGCTGAATTTTAGATCCGTAGCTACTATAGTAGCATAGTTTTAAAGGGAGGGGTAAAGTTCTAAAAACCTATTTATAGGGAGTTTTTAAGAGGAGGGGAGTGACTGTAATAGGCTGATTTGGAGCTTATGATGCTACACTTGTGATAGTGGATGAGAAGTGTGTACATCACTAAGATACCGAGTCCAAACAACAGTACTTTTATCGAATCCACTGTCACAAATCTAGCCCCATAAGCTAAAAATCAGATTTTCAACTACACCTCCCCCCCCCCCCATTTTACTCCTCCTTACAAAACTGTATGAATATTGCAGCTACGGTTCTAAAACTAAGCATAAATATATCGATATTCTACATCAACCCACTGCAGTACAGATATTTCATATACACTAAACACAATAGTTATTAAACCTCCATCGAATATGCGTATTTTGCATATTACGCAAAGAACTGTGTAAATTACAATAACACAATAATGTGTGTTTTTTGCGCAATACACATTTAACAGTGTAATCACAGAAGATTACACAGATAAATGAGTGAGAATATTACACAGATATATGTGTATTCTCGCGCAATTTACACGTTAGTGTGGGTATTTCATGAGTGATTATTATAACTTTTACCCACTTAGTGTTATTATCAAATTACACACTGAAATGTGTATTTTGAAATTTACACATTAGGTGTGTATTTTGGCAATTTACACACAAATTTACACATATAAACAAATCGTTTTTGTATCATCGATTTACACATTTTTGTGTGCAAATTTACATTTTTATTTTTTAGAGTGTGTGTGTTTATTTTTTCGACTCCCGAACTTTACTTTTTTCTCAGCACTTCGAATAAATTTTCTTATTCCCCAGCCTTTTGACGAATTATGCTTTTTTTTCTGCAGCTCCTTAACAAAAGTTGTAATTTATCTACAGCACCTTGAGGAATTTGAAATTTTTTCTCCAATCCTTGGATTTTGTAGTATTTCAAAGAAATTAACATTTTAGCTTGCTATCTGCTATATTTTGGTAGAATTCAAGAATTTTGTGTTTTTTCTGTGATTTTTTGACAAACTTCACATTTATTTCTGCAACCCTTTGATAAACTTTTGTTTATCAGTGCAGCATTTTGACAAAATTCATATTTGTTTTTTGACTCTTTGTTTTATGTAGTTTTTTACCGAATATCTAATTTTTCAGAAGCTCTTAGAGAAATTTACAACTTATCCACAATGTTTTGACAAAATTCCGGTTTTTCCCCAATCTTTTGATGAAATTCACATTTTTTTTCACAAACTTTTGACTGGTTTCATGTTTTTTCTAGGATCCTTTGACGAATTTTGCATTTTTTCAAGATTAAATGTGATTCACTCCTCTCCGCTCTACATGAAATGTTCACTTTCCTTTCCCCCTACCCTGCTCAAAAAGTTTAAAACTGTGTTAGTAACAGAAGTTTGCCCCCCTCCCCTCCTGCAAATTTAAATAATAATAAACAAAATTCTACATTATCAAGTGGAAAAAAAATCTGCATGCATGCCTATAATTTAGTGTGTTAAAGACAAATCTAAAATTTAAAAAAAACTTTTTCTTTGCACAGTATCTAACAAATTTAAAAGGTATACAATCCAGAAATTTAAAAATAAACTTCGATAGACTTTTTTTTTTCTTTTCCAAATCTAAACTACTGTACTTTAAATTAACTCTCATCTATTTTTGCTCTTTTATTAAAATACCAATAAAACTAACTTTTTCATAACAAGTACTCACTGGAAACTTTTTAAAATTATTTATTGCTACCAGATAGTAATATCATATTTGCTCATAGGCCATAATAAAAACCATTGAATGTAAACATGCAATTATTTCATTTATTTTACCTATTACATGTATATTCATAGAAATTTATCAAAATATTTAATCTACATTCAGTGACTTAGTGAGAACTTGAGCTAGTTCATACACAGGGTGCATAAAAGTGCTTATTTTTTAGTACTCCTATTTCTGAATTTTGCTTATACTGTTAAAGGAATGAAAACCCTGTATAAAAATGAAAAAAAAGGTATATACTGATTACAGCACTGAAGTGTAATAAATATTATTTTTAATGCATGTTGCTGATATTCAATTTCTGTTCTTGGAGATGCATACAATCCTCTCAAATATTATTATTTTTTTTTTACTTTGCTTTAAAAATAAAAAAAAATAAAAAATCCCAAAAGGGACCTTTTTTTTAAGAATGACCCATATGCATACACTGTAAAAAAAAATTGTAATTTTCACAGTAAAAAACTGTTTTTAAGAAAAACAGTTCTTTTTTGTAAAAAATACAGTTTTTTTCAGTAGAAAATACAATATGTATAGTTTTTTTACAGAAAAAAACTGTTTAAAAGAAAAAACAATTTCTTACTGTAAAAAACTGGAATTTGTAATTTTTACAAAAAAAATCATATTTTTTTGTTTGACAAAAAATAATTGTTTAAAAGAAAAAACAGTTTTTTCTGTAAAAAATGTGGGGTTTTGTATTTTTTTCAGAAAAAAACTGTTTAAAAGAAAAAACAATTTTTTACTGTAAAAAAACTGGAATTTGTAATTTTTACAAAAAAAATCCATATTTTTTGTTTGACAAAATATAATTGTTTAAAAGAAAAAACAGTTTTTTTCTGTAAAAAATATGTATTTTTGTATTTTTTACAGAAAAAAACTGTTTAAAAGAAAAAAAAATTTTTTACTGTAAAAAAACTTGAATTTGTAATTTTTACAAAAAAAAATCCATATTTTTTGTTTGACAAAAAATAATTGTTTAAAAGAAAAAACTGTTTTTTTCTGTAAAAAATATGGATTTTTGTAATTTTTTTTTTTTTTTTTTTTTTTTGAAAAAAACTGTGTAAAGGAAAAAACAATTTCTTACTGTAAAAAAAAACTAAAATTTGTGATTTTTACAAAAAAAAAAAAAAAAAAATTCCATATTTTTTGTTTTACAAAAAATAGCTGTTTGTAAGAAAAAACTGTTTTTTTTCTGTAAGAAATATGAATTTTTGTATTTTTTACAAAAAAAAACAGTTTAAAAGAAAAAACAATTTTTTACTGTAAAAAAATTAGAATTTGTAATTTTTACAAAAAAAATCCATATTTTTTGTTTGACCAAAAAACTGTTTAAACGAAAAAAAAAAATTTCCGTAAAAAATATAGAATTTGTAATTTTTACAAAAAAAAAAAAAAAAAAAAAAAAAAAAAAAAAAAAAAAATGCATATTTTTTGTTTGAGAAAAAAACCGTTCGAAAGAAAAAAACAGTTTTCTTTTGTAAAAAAAAATATGGATTTTTGTAATTTTTTCAGTAAAATCCATGCATTTTTCATCCGTACAGATTAAAAGTAAAACAGTATTTCTTTTTCTTTAAGGGTCTCAAATCAGAAAAGACAATTTTATAACATAAGTTTTATTTTATTTATTTATTTATTTATTTTTTCATGAAAGTAGCAGGTGTTGTTGTTCAGAAAGTTCGTAATCGCACTTAGTTACCCGTCTTTCTTTCTTTTCTTTTTTTTCGCAATTGCAATAGATATTTTAGAAAATGTTGTCAAAGTAGGCGTTCTGAACTGAATTTCCGCGCGGAGAAAGATTAACCACTCAAACAGGGGAGAAAAACGTGTTTGTCATGCGATCGAAAACGCTTGTAACTCAATAGGTAATTTATTGATCCCAAAATGGAAAATTCCGTTTCATTACAAATCGCTTCCTTAGTCTGGATTTCTAGTTTGCGATATTTCCGTTAAGAAATGGATTTGTGAATGTGTGAAAAAGGTTTTTCGCTTGTTGAGCAGAGCAGTTGAGAACAGCCTTACTTGATGCAAGGAATACAAACTGTTATCGCACTATGAGTTTTTACTGTATGGCTTTCATTAGTGGTTTAAAGCCACAGTAAGCAAAAACAAACGGAAATGACATTTGGAAATATTTTACTCTTCAATTGAAGGGGGAGGGACCGGTGAAGAATGGGCTAAAACTGCTTTAAAAGGTAATAGAAATACAAAATAAATATCTGAAATTATTTTGCAAGTATTCTTTTATAAGATAAATATCTGAAAATTTAGCATATGTACACAAAATTTTGACAATTTACAACGGGGTATTTTAAATGATTTCATTGTTCAAGTAATCGAGGCCTTTTTGTAAGACGGGAACAAGTTTGGGAATCAAAAATACATCTACAAATTTTTTCTCGTCATATTTAACTTGATTCATGAATATTTTGTACATAATTAAAGCTATTATTTATTTTTTTTTTAACTTTGTTAACAGTGGCCATTGTGGTGATAGAAGCAAAAACGCAATTCCTGTTGAAAAATACAAGAAAAGAAATTAGAATATATTATCATAAAATTCAATTAAAAAATAATATAAATACAAAATTTAAAAAAAAGATCAAATAACAAGTGCCCGAACATAAGTAACCCGAACCGTCAATTCCCTCACCTGGAGTAGAACCCACAAACTTTTGCTTTGGGCATTCCCTACAGGTCTAGAGCGCTCGGCCACAATGCCTGACTTTCATTGGGGGAAAAAAACTATCGTTATGTAGCAAAAATGTACTTGTCTTTTAGCTTGAGCTAAAAATTAAATACAATTTCCATGTTGACCTACAAATATTACAACAATCTTAACAAATAAGCTTATATATACTTTTTCCTTTCTCTTCCCCGTCCCCTATCTTTTTTTTTTTTTTTTTTTTTTTTTTTTTCAGAACATGAATGCTTTAAGAGATAGATGTGATAGAGATAAACATTATATATTTCATTACAATGTTTTTGAATGTGCCAAATGAAATAAAAAGGTTATTTTAGGATAATATTTTTCGTTTAATAACTATTTTTCTCAATCATTTCATTTGACAAAAAAATATATAAATAAATAAATAAAATAAAAAATTAAATTAAATGAAAGGGTGAAAAAAGATAATTTTTACAAGGTAACTTTAAAAAACGTAATTTAACAAATTACAACCATTATAAAAATGATTTTTTCAACGACTAAAATTTAAGACTTGTAAATAAATTCTATATCAAAAAATTTTGATAATAGAATGATCTAGAAACGTCTAGATTTATTCTCGACCGAAAACAACAACCATTTTCCAAATGGTTAATAAATTAAGCTTTAAATATATAGGTATTTTTTCGTTTTAAAACCTTACAAATAACTTAACATTCAAATAAAATTATTTTGCACTTTTAATTATCTTTCGTTTCATTATCATCATTGTGTCTTCTTAATTTTGATAGAATAAGCAATTAAAGTCCTATATTCTAAAAATAGTTTTAATTTTGCAAAATATTGTATTAATTTTACTAAGCTAGTTCAAACTAAAAAACCTGTGTAAGAAAAACATAAAATTTAAAATTAATTTAATTTCATCAATATTCAGTGCAGTGCAAGGATAATAATAAATTTATAATATCATAATTATGTTAAGGATGTGTATTTTTTAATTAGAATGTTTAGAAAAAAAATTAATAAATGGAGAAATTGTAAATAGTATAATTGTGAATATATATTTTTTTAAATTCAGTTAATTTTAAAATAATTTGAATAAAGGAAACATAGTGAAAAATAAATGCAATGGAAATGATAATGATAAAAAATAATTTAATGAACAAATGAGAATCATCTAAAATTAAACTCTTGACTTAATGCATCCCGACTGACCATGCATCTAACAATATTGGAAGACTATTGAGAAAAAAATGAAAGATCTTTGACGGAACAGATTAACGATTAAAAGGTCTCATAAGACAAAAATTGTAGTTTTCAAACAACAGCATGAAATGTCGCTGGTCCCCCTGGTGTATGTAGGCAAGAATGTCGATTAACATGCCGATCTCACTCAATTAGTCCTAGTTTTCTCTCTAATTCTAGAATTTGCTCATGTTATAATATCGAACCGATTAAACTACAAGTAGCGGACTAGCATTATTTAAGCCTCTACCCCCACCCCTTCAAATCTTGAAATTTCAAAAATGTCAATACTTTTTCTTTGGATTAGCTGTAATTTGCTTAAATATATTAGAATCTACTCCGTTTTATATACTCGTACCAAGATAATTTAATTACAAGTAGAGTGAGCTAAATTAATACTTCACCCCAACCTCAATTTTTGAATATCGAAATTTTAAAAGTGTTAATATTTAGCTTTTAATTGTCTCACATTTTCTGTCCAAGACTTTGTCCCGTCTTCAATATCGCTATATTTCATAACAAAGTACAAAGTACTGACGTCGCATTAACCCAGATCTCCCCCCCCTTCCAATTTCAAATATTAAAATATGCCTAGTTGTTTATTTTTATTTGTTTACACACACATCTGACTTTACTCTCTCTCCCTCATCTCATTTTCCATGAGATAGTTATGTAGTGTATATCGCCAGGGCTACACTAGATACCGGGCTTGCTCATTCCTTACCACGACGTCGCGAAAGGTGGCTGGCCGCTATCTGCGATTGGTACAAATAGGGCTCAAAGTGACGCACCCATCGTTTTGTACCAATCGCTGGATGTCATTCAGCCACCTTTTGTGACGTCATGAAAGGAATGAGCAAGCCCGGTATCTAGTGTTGCCTTGATATGGCGCGTAGCGCCATGTATACTAACATGATCTGTAACATCTGACTTTATATAAAATGACATACATCCGACTTGGGTGCTCAACATGAAAGCCTGCTTATAAGTCATCGTCAATATACGAGGACGAGATAGCACAAGGAAATTTACAACACATGAGGAATACAACCAGGAGCTCCACACAAAGTGTGTGTGCAATGGAGCCAGCTGGAATCGAACACACAACCTCCAGGTAAGCAGAGCGGTGTCTTAACCACTCGGCCACGGAGGCCCATGTGGTTGACGTCGGGTATCTGCTTAAAACAGCACAAAAACACAAAGAGCCCGTTTAGCAGACCCAGCCCAAAGCGACCAATGTGAACGATTTTATGACGTCACGGTGAGCATGTTCGAGGCTAACAAAAAAGACAAGTATAGTTTAAGTACCTTTTTTAAAAACCGCTGAAGACATGTGAGATTCAAATGCACCAATGAAGGTGTGCGAAAAAAAGTCACATCATTCTAGCGGTCTGTAAAAAAAAGACACGCAAAATACACCGCGGTAGCTTTTCTCTTCCGTTAGCCTAGGAGCATTTTCAGCAGACCCAACCAAAGCGACCAATGTGATCGGCTACATGACGTCACGCTAAGTAACCGGTTTCTAACCGGGTAACAAATGGAGAATATTCCAAATCTGCATTCGAGGCTATAAAATGTCACGTGGTACTGGTAATTTACTCAAAGAATTTCTAACTGATTAGAAGGGAGGTTGCTATTGCTTTCCCCATGAATTGTTCTATTGGCTGGTGTGATTTACACTGCGTCTAACGTCTAACGGAGCTTTCCCTTCTTTACCGCTAGAAGTTTTTGCCTTGACCACGTGATGATTACGTGATGGAAATATCCTCCATTCACTGGACTCCATTGGTATTGTTTACTAGCAGCACTATCTGTACACTGTAAAAAATATGACTATTTTGCTGCATCATCACTCCACCTTTTTTATAGATAACGACTATTTCAGGCTATCCTGGAACTTTCTCATTGGCCAGAAGGGTGATATGTGATATTCTATAAAAACGGGGGAGTGACGATGCAGCAAAATAGTCATATCTTTTACAGTGTATTACGTTGCTGAAATTATTCTTTTATCGTTGTTGTCATAAATGTTTATGTGACCGATCACGTGACACAAGTAACCCAGTTTTTTTTGGGGGGGAGGTGGTTAGTTTGGTCCCTTATCAGTCGATTCGGTTACTTCCGCTGAACAACATTGGTTGCGCAGCATTGAACGCTTTGGTAACTAACCGACTAACCGATCCTACCAATACGTAACCGGTGACTCGACTGAACGCGCCCAAGAATCTTTCAAAGTCACAATAACATTTCTGAACCACTGGAAGTCAAAACCGCAGACCACCTTACGCTCTCAAGCAGTTTGCAATATGCTACTTTAACTAACCATTCTGCCACATTGGGCGCATTCAACACTACCTACACTGTTAAAAATGTAAAAATTACCTCTGTTTTTAAAGACTATCTATTTTCTGACCAATGAGAACGCTCCATATGCCTTTAGGTAGCATTCTCATTGGTTAAAAAATTGATAGTCTTTAAAAACGTAGGAAATTTGGTCCACAATCTCAAATCCAAAATCTGGTAAACGCAGATGTTTTCTTTTCAAAATTAAGCAATTCGTACTTGGTCGAGTTCGATTTTACGAAGGAGACAAGTTAAAACGCATGACGATAACAGTAGTTTCCCCAAGATGCTTGGCGATTCGTTTTTGTCCAAAATCGTCACAAGCTATCAACTTTATATCCCCCATGTTGCCATTCTCATATTGAGACACTCTAATACTTGCTGATCGGTGCTTTCAAGGAAAGGTGCCTCTATAAGTGAGTGGGGATATACACACAATATGTATGCTCATGCTCAGACTAAAAGCTTTGTCCAAACTACGCAACACATTCACAAGCATAACATAAGCACACATTCCAGAACTCATGGTCGTATTCACATTTATATCTCGGCTTAAAAAACCTCTGCAAAAAGCTTAAATGGAATTCATTATTAATCTAATTGGAATTCATCTTGATTAGATCCTATTAGATTTATCATGAATTTCATTTTTATGTTCCATGAAGGTCTGCTTCAATCAGTGGTGACCATCCCCCCAAACCCAATGAAGCAAATCCCCCCCCCTCCAAAACAATCTTCATACTTTAATGTTGACCCCCTCTCCCCCCCAAACAGAATATCAATTGTAAAATATATTGTACTTATAATCTACTGCACATTCAAAAGATAGCGAGTTGAGCATAGCAGAATGAGTTCTTATTGCCGTTATGTAGAATTTAAAGAAAGAAAACACAGGAACTAATTAGAAATTAAATGTTGAAAAAATTTAAAAGTGATATTGAAAGAATCAAGATTTTTTTAACAGTTAAACAAGGAGATATTAAGAAGTAGAAAAACCTCCCCCCCCCAAAATGTACTTTTTCTCAAATTCCCCCCCACCAAAACTAAACTGTATGACGCATCTTGCGTCACCAAACCCCTCTCCGAGCACCCCTGGCTTCAATCTATATTGATGCAGATAGTGAATACAAAGGATCAGTTACATTGTTAAAAATCTCGAGTAAAAATCTGCAGCTTTTACTGCATAGAAACTCCACTGATTTAATAGAATATCCGTATTCTGAGCCCGTATGCCACCTCTCTCATATCTAGGCACTCTAGTCTCACTACACTGCAAAAAATAAGTAAAGTGCAGCTGACGTCACTGTGGGCTCTTATTAGTGTGGGCAAGCTGTTTTCGCCTGTACTTCGTTATAGCACAGACTCTACATATGAATTCAGGCATTCTGATTGGTCTACAAATTTTATGATGGTTGTCTGCTTGCTATGATTGGGCTATGTCGTCAAGATGATTCCTACAATGATCGCAATGGCAAAAATGTAGCGGTAGATTGGTTGACAGAAATGTTTGTTTGTAAACATGCCCTTTCCTTATTTGACCCTTTTGCTGCATCGTCACTCCCCCGCTTTTATAGAATATCTTTTGACCCATAAGAATATTCCATAATTGGTTGAAGTAATCGCTTTCCATAAATGCGGCGGAGTGACGATGCAGCAAAAGGGTGAATTTTTTTACAGTGCACACTCTTAAAAATTTGCAACTTTTGTTGCATAGTCACTATACCACTTTTATAGAAAAGATTTACTTAACAGTATTACGGAGCATTCTCATTACTCAGAATAGAGATACCCTATAAAAACGGTGGATTGACTATAGAACAAAAGTTGCGGATTTTTAAAGATCAGTGTCAACCACATGATCACCAGCCCACCAAATTTTATCCAACCAACCATAATTGACAATTTGTGGCCTGTATTATGAGCCAACCAAGCTCAATCGGCCAAATTTGAGGGGGAAAACAAAAACACATTTGTTGTGACATCAGTTGAAATTGATCTATAATTGAATCTATCCAAGGTACTGTCGCAAGATCTGGAATAGAAAATGCTTAGGTTTGCTGCTGTTTGAGTAAACGCGTCTATCTAAATACGACCTTAGAATGGAATGTCGCCACTCTCATATAGATGCAACCTATTGTATTTCTCTATACACCCTTAAAAATCTGCAGCTGTAAATGCTTCGGCACTCCACCGCTTTTATGTAAAACGATTACTCTATTATAGCTATGAAGCATTTTCACTGGTCAAAGAAGAGATATCCTATACAAGAACCAGAGTCTTTATGCAACTAGGGTTACTGATTTTTACCAATGCAGTAGTGTGCTTCTTTCTATAAGAGAATGAATTTTGTCCAAACTGTTTTTCAAACCTACGCTGTAAAAAATTTGATCCTTTTGCTGCATCGTCACTCCACCGCTTTTATAGAAAACGATTACTTCAGCCAATCATGGAGCATTCTCATGACTCAAAAGAGAGATATTCTATAAGAGCGGGGGAGTGATGATGCAGCAAAAGGGTAAAATATTTTACAGTGTGGCAAGTGAGACTAGAGTGCCTTAATTAGACCGGGGATGACAAACCATCACCTCAATGAGTTGTAGGCTGAAATTTCAGGATTAATTAAAACTTGATTCGCATATTAAAATGCAATTGATCTGGCAGGTCACATCTTGTTGGAAAAACTTGGAATCTCGATTTTAGTTATTTGCTGGTAGGTTTACGCTACAATTGTAGCCATTACATATTTTGAAGTATCTTGCATGTTAATTATGTTGTATGTTAATAAATAGTTCTGTTCTAGTTTGACATAGATTGGACTAAAAACTTCGGACTGAGCATGTGTCTTTTCTGATGAAAAAGCATCAGAAGTGAAAAAAATCTATAAACATTAGCTTGGTTACAATAGCAAGCTTACCAATATGCTTGGAGTTTGTTTTTTGTCCAAATTCGTGCATGAAACGTTCATAACGGATCTTTTCCAATATCAAACAAATTCAGTTAGCAAAGATATTTATTTCATTCTACATTATTTGTTTATTTCCGTGCTTTTAAAAATACTTTTAATAGTCGCAGGCACTAACTCCGCGTATCAACTAGAAATTGCCTCAATTGGCGAAGCAATGTGAATTGTTGAATGGATAAAATGGATAGCGGGGGTCGACGATGCAGCAAAATAGTCATATTTTTTACAGTGTAGAGACATACTAAATACTATTGAGGTGTATAAACATTATGGTAAGATGCCTCTGCCTGTGGCGACATTCAGAATGTGATGTTTCATTCCTTACAAAGATTTGGGACAAAAGCGAATTCTTCGTCCCCGAGTTATGCATGAAACTCGTGTCGGGCACTCAAATGGTATTCACCATCTATTTGGTTTTAATGAGGTTCAAGCTGAAAATCAACACAGGGTATTCGACCTTGGTCCAGACGAGGTTGAGGTCGAAGTTCCTAAACCGAGCTTGCGCAGATAACGAAAAACAAACGAGGAGAAAAAGTTTGGCTACATTTTACCATAATGGCGGCATATTGAAATGAGATACGCAGTGTAAGGTATAGAAGTTAAACAGAAGAACAATATGCAAAGGTATGTAATCTCATGTATCTATATATATCTTAATCTTTTAAATCTAATTTGGATTTATGTATAAATCGTGTATATTATGTGTTGAATTGTTTGTTTATATAAATACGCATGATTGCAGAAAATTTGTCTTAAAAAAATCCACATTATTAAAATAGTCAATAAATTCCTCCCAAAATAACAGCTGTTGCATTTAAAGTTATTTAGTTTTTGCAATTTTGATATGTAAAAAAATCACCACTGTATTTACTGTCCAAGTTCATACATAAGTTACTTACTTACATAAGTTCTAATTCAAATATGAGACATATTGCATTTTTTAAATAAAAAGAAATACTCACATTACCTTCAAATAGTCATCGACTCACTGCAGATTTTTTATTTTAGTTGTCATAGGATATGTTTGAAAATTAAATTAAGGATATTTTGTGTGAAAGATCATATATTATATGTTTATATACAAACTGTTATATAAATATCCATCAGCTTTATAAATTATGTATTCTAACTTAAAATTTAAACAATTCATCAGAGTTTTATTTTTTTATTGAAGCTTTTTTGTATATACAAAAGAATTTCAATAAAGAACAAACACATGTTTGTTCTTTACAAAAGAACTCGTACTATCTCAAAAGAACAAACATATATTTGTTCTTTTTTTTTAAAATAATGAATCTCATTGTGAATTAAATAAGTATATCATTGATTAACACTACAGCAATATTGTTTTTTTTTAGCTTGTAGTTACATTTCTTTATTTTTGTAAATTTGAAATACAATGTAATTATTTTAATTGCAGTTAATTTTCAATAGTATTTTAATTTCAAAAGTATAATTTAAAATATTGCTTTAGAACTACTACTATCCGAGAAATTAATGATAGCATACGAAATAGTTTCTGGCTATTTTAAGTTTGAGCTTCACGATTTAAAAATAAAAATGAACCATGTTTCAATTTTAACTCAGGCATGACATAATGAAGTTTTTTATTAAGAGCACAGATAATTTCTACTTTTTGTTTGATAGTTTAATAAAAGCGCATACAAATAAATTGCAAAAGGACAGAAATACTCTGATTATTATTTATTATTATTTTTATTACATTTTTTTAACTCTCAATCAAAATGCGAAAAAATTTCGGAATCAAACTTATCCTCCTCTAATCCCATCGTGCTATCACTCATTTACATACCTTCCCCCCAAATCAAATACAAACGTAGATTTTTTTTTTTTTTTTTTTTTTTTTTTTTTTTAACAAATTACACTAGCATCAACATAAAAAAATAACTTTAGATACTTTAGAATAAACAATATGTTTATTTATTTATTTATTTATTATTATTATTTTAATAAGCTGTTAAATCAAAAATGGCCCTGCTCTCTCAAATTAACCCATTAACTGCCAGATTTTTTTTAAAATCTTTTTTCATATAAAGTAACTTTTTTGCATTTAAACAAACACAAACAAGTAAATTTTACAATATAATAGAAAAATTCATGAAATTTATTAAATTGAAAATCAATCCCCATTTGGGGATCACGGTAGATCGCATGTGAAAGAAATGCGTAATTTTTTTATGAGTGCCATTGTATTACACATTCAACATGCAACCCTACATCACATTTTACACATTGTTTTCTAACTTTTTTTTTTTACAAACAGCACACTTTCTTTGTTTACCTTCTAAAGTTCTTTCTAAATAATGTCCTTTAGAATTTTTTCTTACCTCATCTGGTACTCTTCTCTGGGAACTTATACTATATGATGGTTTTCCACTATTTTTTGGATCCGATAGAGAATGTAAACTCAAGTAAAATCTTGCAACTTCTCTCCTGAAGTTTAGTAGTGGCATTTTTTTGTTAGCAATGTTGTATATTGTATGAGCATTAACTAGAGCCATATCCACAGCATTGGTAAAAATTGGAAAGTACCACTTCTTGCCTCTAATTTTCGTCCTATATTTTTGAATATTCCAGTCAAGTTTGTCGACACCACCCATGTTCTTATTGTAATTTGCAATAGCATTAGGTTGCGGAATCAGCACTTATTTTTTCTCAGTTCTAGACCACCTTTGCACACGTCCCAAAGGTAAAACTTCCAGATGATTTGATAACATTTTCACAATGCTATTATCTTTCCATACAAGGCAAAATATTTCATTTATTTCATCATATCTGTAATCAAAAGCCCCACGAAATTCTTTCTTCATTTCCTTATCTGTTTTTATAGGGCATTTATTCATCCTATTACATCTGACCGTTCCTGTTGCAGGAATATTCCTCTCTTTTAAATTTTTCATCAAATCAAAACTAGTGAAAAAATTATCAAAATAAAAGCTGTGTTCTTCCGGTTTGTGTATGGTGGCAATTTTATTCAATATAACAGACATCCCTAATCCATGCGTATCTTTTTCTAAATTATTCGTTTGCTGCCCTTCATATATTTCAGCATTATAGCAATATCCTGTCACACCGCAACACATTGCCCATTGTTTGAAGCCGAAGCGAATGGGCTTGCCTCTAATAAATTGCTTCAGATAATGATGACCATAATAACGCACCATTTGTTCTTCAATACACAAATTATATGAGAATACTCCAAATTGCATAAATCTTTTATTTAGTTCATCAAGAATTGGTCGTATTTTGAACAGTCTGTCCTTGTTTCCATTTATGTTTGGAATACTTGCATTGTTACAGAAGTGTAGGTTTCTTTTTATATCTATATAACGATTTTTTGTCATGCATTTTCTCACAATTCAAGATTTATATCTTCATCTTCAGACCAGTACATCTGTTCTTGGGGTAAAGAGTGATATCCAGTTAAGAGTAAAAATCCCAAAAAAATTTTTATACAGTCTGCTGAAAGTGTAAACTGGTGACGATTATTTTGAGCAGCATAAGATACACTCTGTTGTACGATATAGTTTACTAATTCATCTGTAAAGAACATCTCAAAAACTTCTACTGGCGTTTTATCTTTAATTGCATTTATCATATTCATTTCACGTTGCTTGCATTCTTCTTCTCCATGGGTAGAAATGTTATATGATGCACTTTTTCTGTTCCACTTTGATATGGGTTTTTCTTTTTTAGGTTTCTTTTTTCTCGGAACTATAAATTCTTCATTACACTTACCACCATGTATTTCTAAAGAACCTGGAAAATCATTTGGAATGGTATCTTCTAGTATATTATCATCTATATCTTCCAAATCAGAAACTTCATCCGCTTTGTCTGGGGGCAGTTCAACTATATCTATTGTACCATCAGGTTCTTCTTCATCTATATCAATATCATTGTCCCAATATTCTTCAAGTTCTCTGAGTGTTTTAAATTTTTTCGACTCATAATTATCCACTTAAAAAATTCAAAATCATTCACAAAAATACTAGCAGAACAATATAATTTCGTTTAAAATCAAAATCTAACCAAGTTAGTTTTCACTAGTTCAAAGCTGATAACATTATCTCTAAGTGAAGCAACTTCTCAAGTCAAAGTTCATAGCTATCTGCTCTAAAAAAAGTCTAAACTTTTGCTGCCCAAAGAAAAGTAAAGAAAAGAAAAAAAAAAGGATTGAAGATGTCATTAGAACAGTAAAAAGAATTTGTTTATCAAAGCACCTGCTCCTAACACCTGGTATTTCTTCCCAACCTTCTCTCCCCCCCACGTGACCCATTGTATATATTTTCTTCTGTTATCAGAGGGTACATTCCACATTTATTGATAATGAACCTTTAAAAAAAATTCCAGGAACGTATTGCATTAGTGGAAAAACATATCCTGCTTGCAGTGTGAATAGTAAGTCCTTTTACATTGCAACAACCGTGAGCCCCAAATGGGGATCAGTGTATTTTGGATATAAAAAATCAAAAAAGAAAAAAAAATACTCCGTTTTGATATTATGCTATTTAGGACACATGTACAAATAAATCCTATGGTAAAAAATATTTCATTTCAAATTTGCATATTAGATATTCATAAGGTAAATCCATAAAAGTGAAAAAGAGTTACTTTCGAGCAAACTTTGAAAGAAAAAGTTAAATATACTTATAAATATTTTAATCACACCTAACATTTTGACCATACATTAAGAAACAACTATTCTGTAAACATATACCATGAAAAATAAACAAAAACTTTGAAATTAGGGGAGAGCAAGATCAAAATATTAATGATCCCCAAATGGGGATCACGGCAGGGAATGGGTTAACTAAAACATCCGAAAATTCATTTATGTAAACACGAATCGATTCACTACTTTTTTTCATTTCTTCTAAGATTGTTTTTATTAATTTTTTCATGATTTATTAATAATAATTTTAAATAAATAAATAACCTTCTCGCAAACGAAGCCATGAATGAAGATTTTAGCTTTTCCGGATTGGCAACACTAAGATTTATTTACTATTTTTCGCCGCTTCTTTGAAAAACGCGGTTAGATTCTCAACGTGCATTCCTCCCTAGAAGTATAATTAATAAGGTAAGTTTTTATTAATTATTTATCACATTTCAGTTCTTCCCTAGATTTTTTATTGATTCTTTAATTTTTGTATACTTTTCGCCAAAAGTTGTGATAACATTTTCGATTTTGTTGATTGCACATACTTCATACGAAAATTTGTTTTTGGTTAGTGTTAAGTTTAATGTTTTCAAATGAAGTTATAATGCTTTTATAATATAGAATAATGTTTATTTTTATAAATAAACATGCATTTAATTGTAATAGGAAATGTATTAAAAAAAATCATAAAAAAGAAATTTTGTACAATCAAACAAAAAAAAAAAAAAAAAAAAACCAGTTTATTGGGGTCTTTTGAAAAAAAATCTTTTTTTCGGCCAACCTTGGCCAAAAGGAAGTAAGTAAAATTTATATATCTAGTTGTGAACGTTATATAATTTAAATATTTCTGAAGTGTTATAAGTGTTATGAAGTGTTATATATTATTAAATATCGATATAAAGATTGGTATTTTTGATCAATGTTATGATTAGCTATGTACATTGATTTTGGTTTTTTTACTTTTTTAATAATATTAACAGGCTTTTAAAAGACTTAAGTACAATATTTTATTTTGACTTTGTCACATTTGGAGTACACCCACGAAATGTTTTAATAGGATAGTGAAACTTTTTAAACGTTTGTTAAAAAACTAATAAAAAATGTTACTGAATATTAATAGTGGCAGAATTGATAAAAAAAAAAAAGTTACAGGTCTCAAGGATGAGTAAGCACGAAAGTTTAGTTAATCCACAGTCATCACCACTAGTCTGCTACATAAAATTATATTAAGGTAAGGGTCCTGTCCCTGCTTGCAAAGACACTCACAAGCTAATGCTAATCCTATGGGGAGGCATTTTTCTAATAGCTCTTTTGAATTTTGACATTTTTAAATATTTTTTTTTTGTCAAATCATAGCTGAGGTCTTTCAAGATCGCTCCTTGATTACTTTTTTGATTTTGGTCACATATATTTTTTTTATAAAGTTACTTTCACTTTGAGAACTGGTTCAGAAAGAAAAAGTAACTTTATAAAAAATATCTGCAGCCAAAATCAAAAAAGTAATTAATGAGTGATCTTGAGAGAGATCTCAGCCATGCAATGCAAAAAAAACACTATTTAAAAATGTCACAATGCGAAAGAGTTATTAGAAAAATGCTTCCCCATATCAGTAGTATTTGCTTGTGAGTGTCTTCACTGGCAGAGACAGGACTCTTAAGTATTTTTAACAACCTCCCCTCCCTTCTTCTATAGGGCAAAATTGGGAAATTTCTGTAGCGGCCACTGGCCAGTAAGACTAACTTTTCAAATGGCCACGATGTTTAAACTAGTGGCCACTTTTTTATTTAAAAGTACTAAACAGTTAAAATTTCTATAAGTATTAATGTAAAACTGAATAGCACAAATAAATATGTTAATATAAATATACTGGAACCCAAAAAAGTAGAATTGTTGATAAAATGTAAGTAAAATATATTATCTTCTTGTAAAAAAGTGGCCATAAGGTGGCCACTAATAGACAATTTTTCACTGGCCACTATTTATCATTTACTGGCCCTGTGGCCGGTGGCTAGTGCTAATTTTGCCCTTTACCTCCTACTACAATATAAAACAAACTTCCTTTGTAGTAAGTTTGTAGTTCCTCTCGCCATTGATTAATAATTGTACTTGTTACGTATCAGTTCTCCTTTTTTATTAGTTTTGAACTGTCAAAAATTGTCTTTAAAAGGTGCACAAATCAATTTCAATTTTAATGAGTTAATTTATATATACTATATATGTAATTATGTATATGTACACACAGGTATAGAAAGTATAGATATATGTGCACAGGTATATTTATATATATGTGCACTTAAGCTCACATTATGCTCACATCAGTATTTTTTTTCTTATTACACAAATACTTGGTACTCGGCCAAAGTACTACTCGGTACACCACTACTATAAAAAGCATATAATACTTTTCCTTTCTTATACTTGAGAAGAAACTTATTTCTAAAATGTAGAATGAATTTCCGATTCTTTTTACTAAATATAAATTCCATTTGAAAACGTGGAAGTTAGGAAGCATCTGGCGTCTCAAAATTCAGCCCAGAAAGCTGTGCTGCCCCATCCCACTCTACAATTGAAATCAGAAGAAGAAAAAAATTTTGCCTCCCAATTTTACTGCTCTTAGCCAGCCTATGGACCACGGCGTAATCGCTTCAATTAAGAAAAAATAGAGAACAAAATTACTGACAAAAAGAATTGAAGAGGGAGATGATCTTAAAAGCTTTTTCAAAGATTACACCAATTCTCGATAGCATTTATGATGTAAGCAGTGCTTGGGAGTCTGTACAGAAATCCACATTAATAAAGTCCAGGCGAAAGATTTTGCCAAGTATGGAAAAATCTCTAGAAGAATCAGAAAAGGAAGAGGTTTCTGCTCATGATTTAGCAAAATCTGTTTCTGGTGGAGAAAATCTGTTGCTGGATAAAGATAATATCATTGAGCGAATTAATTGTGATACAAATCATCCATGCTTAGGACATGCAACTGATGACCAAACTATAGAAAAAGTGTTAAGGATGAACTTGGAAGAAAGCGACAAAGATAAGGAGGTACAAAAGAAAATGTGCCACTACGCAGCTTTAGCTCACATTGAAAGCCTTATCCAATATCTAGAGGAAGAGGATCACCTTGACGCGTCACTTTGTGATAAAATATTGCTTTAAAAACTTCAATCGCAAATAAAAAATTAGTGTTTCAGTGCAAAAAAAAAAAAAAAAAAAAAAAAAAAAAACTTTGGCAAATTTAACAATATGTATAACAATATTACTGTGTAACACCTAGCTCTAGTTACTATTTGGTATTCGGCACAACAGTTACTATTTGGCTAGCCAAATATTCGGCTCACCTGTGTGCCGAATATTCGACATTCGACTATCCTACGACTTTTTTAAACACTTCATATAAATTTACAATTTTGTGTTATTTTAACGATGCATTTTAAGATTTTGTAACTCTAATATTGTAAATGCTGTTTAAATTAATCATAACCAGTGTAACTGCTAATACTAATATCCAAAGAAAAAAAAGCACTATGATTTCAAACATTAAACAGACCAATTCCATTGACAGGCAATCATCAACAACTCCCCTTACCCAAAGCCGAATTCTGGCTGTGCCACTGATTAATGTATTTTTATTTTAGTATAGGCAAATATGAAAAGTGCATTTTCAGTTAATATTTGTTTCTATTTTTGATTATAATAAATGAATGCATCATCATACAAGCAAGAAAATAATACTGTCATGTTATTCACTGAGGTAGTTATATTTTTTTTCTCATCATTTATTGTTATATTTAGAGAAGAGAGTGGTAAAGGGCAAAATTAGCACTAGCCACCGGCCACAGGGCCAGTAAATGAGAAATAGTGGCCAGTGAAAAATGGCTTATCAGCAGCCACCTTATGGCCACTCTTTTACAAGGAGAGAATATATTTTACTTACATTTTATCAACAATTCTACTTTTTTGGGTTCCAATATATTTATATTAACATATTTATTTGTGCTATTCAGTCGTACATTAATACTTATAGAAATTTTAACTGTTTAGTACTTTTAAATAAAAAAGTGGCCGCTAGTTTAAACATAGTAGCCACTTGAAAAATTAGTCTTGCTGACCAGTGGCCGCTAAAGAAATTTCCCAATTTTGCCCTATAGAGAGTGGGGCAGTAGGTTTCTCTCTTTATGTTTTTTTCTTAAACATTTCATCAATCACACACAAGATGAAGCAATAGTTGCCATATCTTCAGTTGAAAAAAAAATGTTTATCTGTATGAACTTGCATTTTTACTAAGGGAAAAATTATATACTGTGTTAGAAATTACCGGTCGTTAGTCGTCAAATGCAACTAAAAAATTGAATTTGAAGACTACAAAATTATTCTTGGTCATCAAATTTGACGTCTAGCTTTTTAAAAAATATTTATTAGACATTCGGTTCCAAAATTTAAAAAAAGAACGGTCTAGTCTGAAAATTTGGAACTAAAAAACATCATGAATTTTGACAAATAGTCGCAAAAAAATCTGTCGATTTTTGTAAAAAATAGTGAAAAAAAAGTGATTTTTTCTTTTTTGTTTTTAAGAAATAGCAAAATAACATTTTTTCTATACGATAGAGAAAAAAAAATGCAAATTGCAAACAAATTTTGCCAGAAAATTGTTGCAAAAAATGCAAATTTTGTCCAAAAAAAAAAAAAAAAAATCCCAGGAAAAACGTGAAACTTCGTCATAGTATCGCACACACACACGCAAATTTCTACAAAGGATTGCGAAAACAAATCTTAATTTCATCACAGAATCTTTAGAAAAATGAGAATCTAGTCCTAGGATCACGATAAAATCATTAATTCCACCAAAGGCTTGTGAAAAAATGCAAATTTCTTCAAGTAATCGCATAAAAACCTGCAATTTTCACCAAAAGATTGCGAAAAAACACATAATTAACGAGGGAGGGGGTAATCCCAGACCTTCCCCCCCTTTAAAACTTTCTACCTTTAAAAAAAATCTGAAAATTTCAGATTTTTTTTTTTTTTTTTTTTTTTTTTAATTTAGAATCAGTTGTTGATTCAAATGTTTGTTTTATATTATTATTATTAGTTTTTTTTTTTGACTAAATTTAACTGTAATTACCAATGCTGGATAAAATTTTGTTTTAGTATTCGAAAGAAGTTGCCAAGTTTTAGTTTTGATTTAAAGATTAAGTGCATTATTCTATTAATTTCTAAATATAGCAGTAATTAGAAAAGCTTTACACCAGTTTTACAGTTTCTTCAATAATTGTAATCGGTATTCAGCAAAAAGTTTAAAATAAGTAACATGTTATACTGTTTTTATCCTCTCCAAATCAAGAGTAAACTGCGTTCGAGTGGCACTATTTCTCCCTGCCGGCAGGCCGATATTTCAAAATATGTGACTTCGTAATGATCCTGACCTGTGATCTTCAAAATCCGGTTATTTTGCTTTTCACGGCAGTTGAATGGAATTTTGACGTCATTGCGTGCGACATGCATTCAGTACTTTTCAGCTAATAGCGTTTTACATAATTTTTTCTTTTTCAATGGCAGCACTTGTTATGTAGAAATTCTTTTTGTTTGTATGTATAAATAAATTTTATTTCTGACATAAAAAAATGAGAAAAATATATATATATATATATATATATATATATATATATATATATATATATATTTTTTTTTTTTTTTTTTTGGAGGGGTGTTGACTTATACGCAGGTTTTGAATTTTTCCTTATTTTTAATAACATAAGTTAGGGGGTCGACTTATACACAAAGCGCGAGCATATACGGTAACATCTTTTAAGCAAATAATTGTGCTTTGATATATAATTTGAAAGTTTCTACAATATATATTTTTAGTATATTAAATATATTATTTAGTTTTAATCCAATTTAAAAGTAAATAGCAATATGTAAGAATGTTTCTTTTTTGATGCATAACATTTTCTTATTGTTTCATATAGAGAAAACATGTAAAAATGGACCTGTGTTTAAATATGAGCACCTCACTCCAAAATTTATGGGACAAGTTAAAGACTGGTGGTCAAGACTATAGATGTTGCTACTTGTTGATATGATATAGTAGAGATTAGTTAAGATCCTTCTTTCAAGTGATGTGACATAGCCTGAGTTATTGTACAAATTGGTATTTGTTCTGGACTGCACAGTTTTGAGAGGTATGTGAAATTGTTCTATTTTCTTGTTTTATAATTAGTTTAAAATAACTTCTAAAAAATTTATAGTATTTTGAATTTAAAATTTATATTTTTTGAATATATTTTAAAATAATATATTTTGAAAATAGAGATCCTAAGCTACATTTAGAAGTATGCTTTTACTCATGCATCTCTTTAAGTTATATATGAAAGTGGCCATCTTCCTGACTTGGAGTTGGTGTAAATATGGGCACCATTTAAGGGTGTATTTCGATTCAAACTGCCTATTTTCCGATTTATTTTTAAATTCATTTTTGCTCTCAAATGCACCAAACTGGCAAATTATCTTATTTAGAAAGTACACAAAGTGTCGTAATTGTCAATTCTTTGATAAATCCAGAAAATATTGCAAACAAAAACGGCAATTTAAACCGATTTTTCGGAAGCAGGAGATTTGGCAACGAAAACAAGGGTCATACTGAGAAGGTAATTGTTTATAAATCAAATCTAATGGATTAAGCGTAAAAAGGCATCACACGGCATCTTATACGTCTCTTTAAAAATCATCTCAGCAAGTTTCATGTTTCTACTTTTAAAAATGTGTCTGAGATTGTATTTGAAAATTTCGAGCTGTTGAAAGAGGAAGAACGTTTTTTCGAATACACCCTTAAAGAGTAAGTTTATCAAGAGAAAAAAATTGCGAATTTCATCTTGTTGCGTATAAAAAAGCAAATTTTGACAAAATTAGTTAAAAATAGTGAATTTCGTAGATTGGGCGCAAAAAATGCAGATTTCGTCAGTTAAAGGCGGCAAAAGCGCAAATTCTGTCGATCGTACACAGAAAAATCGCAAGGTTCCAAAAAATTGCAAATTTTGTTAGTCGGATACGAGAATATTGTGCATTTTGTCGATCTCAAGCAAAAAAATAGCAGATTTCGTCGATCAAGCTCAAATAAAATCGCGAATTTCGTCTACTCAGTGCAGAAAAATCAAGAATTTTGTCTATCAGACGAAGAAAAATCACAAATTTCGTGGAACAAGTTCGTAAAAATGGCGAATTCTGTCAATCAGCTTTATAAAAATCGCGAATTTTGTTGGTAAAATTTTTAAAAATTGCAAAATACATCGATCTAGTATGGAAGAATCGCGATTTTATCAATCATGCAAGGAAAAATTCCAAATTTCGTCGATCAGCTAAGTAAAATTCGCGAATTTTGCTGGTCAGGCGCAGAAAAGATCTTGAATTTTCTCTATCATCTTCGAAAAAATCAAAAATTTCGTCGATCAGCTTTGTAAAATTCGGTTTTGAAAAATCGTGAATCTGCGAATTGGCTTCATAAAAATTGTTAATTTTGGTGATCAGGTGCGGAAAATTTGAGTTTCTCAATCAGCTTGGTAAAAATCGTGAATTTCGACAATCATGCGAAGAAAAATCGCGAATTTTGTCAATCGTCTTCTTAAAAATTGATAATTTCATCTATCAGGAGCAGAAAAAGTGAAAATTTCGTCAATAAGGTGCGGAAAAATATCGAATTTTATCGATCATGTGAGGAAAAAACGCAAATTCGTACACTGGCTAAATGAAAATCGCGAATTTTGTCGATCAGCTTCTTAAAAATCGCTAATTTTGTTGATCAAGCACTGAAAAATTGTGAATTTTGTTGATCAGGCACAGAAAAAATCTGAATTTTATCGATCGGCTTCTGAAAAATTACTAATTTTGTTGATCAAGCTCAGAAAATAGTGAACTTTGTTGATCAGGCGCAGAAAGAAATCGCGAATTTCGTTGATCAACCACAGAAAAATCGCGAATTTTATTGATCATAAGAAGAAAAATCGCGAATTTCGCTGATCGGCTTCAAAAAATCGCGAATTTTGTCGATTGGCTTCGTAAAAAGCCCAAATTTATTCATCAGGCTTGGAAAACTGCAAATTTTGCTGATCAAGCGTTGAAAAATCTGTTATTTCAGTGATGAAGCACTTAAGAATCTTGTTGATCAGCAACTTTCCTTCGTTCATAAAGTTCACATTTTTTTCGGCACCAGACACTTATCTTTGTTTTTTAGCATTTTTGATAAACAAGATTTATTCTACTGAATAAAGTCAAAGAATGTTATTACATCTTGAGAATAATCCTTGCTATATCTGTTATATATAAAAACGTAAGAGCTGCTGCCATATCGTTACCAACTAAATTGGATATTTTGACTGGTTAAGCAAATCTAAAGGGGTATCCCCCCCCCACACTTCTCTCTGAAAACATATTTTTTATCCAATTATAGGTCACAGATTACTTTCAAAATCGAATTCTATCCTTGTTATGAATGTGGCCCTCGACCATCCATACATATTTGTAAGTGGCCCTTCTCTTGAAAAGTTTGTGCACCCCTACTCTAAAGAAAAAACTTCAAACATGTGAATTGATCAAAGATAAAATAGATTCAATATTTAATATAAAATATTTAATTGATCTTTTTTTTCAAATTTCTTAAAATTATCAAGATTCCTGGTGGAGGATTGGCACGTCGCAGATTATTGAGTAACTCTGCAGACTTTTTTCAACTAGAGAAAGAAAATTGTTAAATTATTTCTAACAGTATTCATTACAGTATTTTTAGGTTGTTGTTGTATTTGTAACAGTCAGTCAACTGCATGAAGGATACAGGATGTAGGGGGGGGTCCTTTCTAAGGGAACCTAATCCGTATTTACGCAAAGAAATCCGAGGTTCGAAGAAAACCATGGAAAACTCCAAGTGATTAGGCTGACGGCCGTGACTAGATTTGAACCCAGCCCCTGCTGTCTACCAGTTTCAAGGGCAGAACCTCTCAGCCAATGGTGGGGCCAGTATTTTTTTGAAGAAGCACCATGGTGCTTACGAGTTTAAAACTTAAAACCATTATAATTGAGATGGGTATTATACTTCTCCCCCCCCCCCCTCCCTCTTGACAGGTCCGGTAGCAGAAATACTGCAGCATCGAAGCAGGTGCTGCAATGTTTCAGTTTATAATAGGCTTTGCAAATTAATTTAACGAATTAAAAATACATTTTGTGGTAAAAAATAGTTTTTAAATGTTGATCTTTTAATAAAGTTTTAAAGATAGCTTAGAGGTACTCTATTTGTATATAAACTTTAAATTTTAGTTGTTAGTGGTGATATAGGACCCAGGAAAGGCACAATGTTTTTTTGCAGAAAACTTTAAAGAAAATTGAGTTTGCAAACAGTTTTATATTTTATCTGAGTCTGGCCATCAGTGGAAGGAATGGGACAGGTCTCTCTCTTTATGTATCATTTTAAACATTTCATCAATCACTCACAAGATGAAGCATTAGTAGCCCAATCTTCAGTTGAAAAAAATATTGATTTGTATGAGCTTGCATTTTTATTAAGGAAAATATTATTTCAAAAGTAAATTTTCTACATATACTTTTTATCCTTTCTGTATATTAACTTGTTTATGCATAGATGTAATAGTTTTTCTATATATGGAACATTATACTGTATATTATCCATAATTTGAAATAAGCCTAAAAGCAGCATATTTGTTTATACTCAAAAAGTTTAACACAAAACAAGGAAATGGGGAAGGACAATTTTATCTACTCAAAATCCGTCACAGATATGATATGTGCACCATATTGGTCTGATTTTTTTTCCCTATGCCAGTGTCATATAATACATTGGTAACTTTTGGACTATAATGCAATTGCTGCCGATGGGTTGTTATTTTGCTTGATATGATAACCTGAATGTTTATTGTCTTTTATTTATTTATTTTTTAATTGTATAAATTCTTTTGGTCTATAGTTATTAAACTTTTTTTAATATATTGCTGTTTCCTTTATGTATATATGTAACTGGTATTGGAAACAAAGGTTTTTCATCAAATTGGCGTTAGAAAAGAATCATGTTAATGTAGTGCATATATGACACTTGTCCCCAACTGTCATATCTGTCATCATATGTCCAAAATTCTTAGGGTATTTTTTGAATTGTTCAAAAGTAAGCTTATATTCTAAGCATGTGAAAGTTATGGAAATAAAGTTGTTTAAAGTCAACTTTAAATAGGAAATTTCCATAATGTTCTTTTGCTAAAAGATTAATTTGAGATGCTTATATTTAGCGGGAGATTTTTTTTTATTCTTTTGAAAGAAAGGGTCTTAAAAACCTAACCATCCAGAATAATATTAGTTTTGAAAATTGAATCGCTCTGCTTTACATAAGTTTATCATATGTAAGAATTGATGGACAATTCTTGAAAATTTATCAATCGTAAAAAACACAACTGAGATGTTTTTCAAACGATTATTAAAATAATTGTTTTACAAGTTTATAAAGCAGTTTTTAGCAAATACATGGCCGCTGAAAACAGATGGAATTAAAAAACAAACCAAAAGGAGACTATAATGGAATCGCAACAGTGGAAAATTCATGTGATCATGTTCCCTGATTGTAAAAAGTTGAAAAGTCGTTAAATAGTAAGCGGAGTTTAAGTAACAAAAATCAGAATTTTTTGGCAGTTAGCCACAAAATAACCAAAGAAAAAAGAATCAAGAGCAGCCCTAGTGGCAAGAACATGAATTAAAAGGATAGTAAATGGGATCAAAATCTTTTATTGATTTTTGTGCGTCATTTGAGATAAGTTATATATTTTCCCCGCTATTAAACTCTACTGTAGGGAGGCACAAACTTTTCAAGAGAAGGGCCGCTTACAAATGTGTCTGGGTGGTCGAGAGCCACATCAATCACACAGAGAGAATTCGATTTTGAGGAGGTGATCTGTGACTTATAATTAGATTTAAAAAATATGGTTTTAGAGGGGAGTGGAAAGTTATCCCTTTAAGTTTGCGTACCCAGTCAAAATATCCAATTCAGTTGATAAGGATATATCAGCATTTTTTATGTTTGTATCTGTAACAAATATACAAATGATTATTTTCAAGGTGTAATAATATTCCTTGAACTTCAAAGGAACATATGGAACAAAATTTACCCTCCTGAAGGAGGGTAAATTTTGTTTTATTAAAAGTGATACAAAACAAACATAAATGGCTGATGCCTTTCATGCCTTTTTTTCCTCCATGCCTGATCAACAAAATTCCTGAATTTTCTGTGCCCAATCAACAAAATTTGCAATTTTTCTGTGCCTGATCAACCAGTTTGTGCCTTTTACAAAACTAATTGACAAAATTCACAATCTTTCTAATTCTAATCAACAAAATGCACAATTTTTACAATGTCTATCGATAAAGTTCAGATTTTTACAAAGCCAATTGTCAAAAATTGCGATTTTTACAAAGCTGATCAACAAAAATCTTGACTTTGACAAATCAATCAACAAAAATTGCGATTTTTCCTCACATGATCGGTAAAATGCACATTTTTTCTGTGCTAAAACAACCAAATTCTTGATTTTTCTGCACATGATTAACAAAATTCTCTATTTTTCCATGCTTGATCAACAAAATTCATGATTTTTACCAAGCCATTTGAAAAATTTCACAAACAATTCACCTATCAACAAAATTTGTGATTTTTAGAAAGTTGATCGAGAAAATTCTCGATCTCTTAGCACCTGATCAGCAAAATTCTCCATTTTTACGAAGTCTGTTGACGAAATTCACTATTTGTACAAAGATGATCGACAAAATTAGCTATTTTTCTTCACACAATCAATGAAATTTGAAATTTTTACGAAGTAAATTGATGAAATGTGCAATTTTTACAAAGCCGATCCTGAAAATTCATGATTTTTTGTTCTTCATATGCAATACTTGTGAGTTTTACGAGGCCGATAAAAAAAAATTCACCATCTTTTAGTATCTGATCTACAAAATTCACAATTTTTATGAAGCCGTTTGAAAAAAATTCACACTCCTTCTGCAACCTATACACAAAATTTGTGATTTTTATGAAGCTGGTGGAAAGAATTTGAAAATTTTCAGCGCCAGATCGCTGAAATATGCTATTTTACAAATTTGATCAACAGAATTTGCAATTTTCGCAAAGTCGGTCAACAAAATTCATGGTTTTCACATGGTAAACCGGGAAGACATGCAATTTTTTCGCAAACGATGAATTTAATCAGAAATAATAATCGTTAGTTTTTTAATTGAAACAAGCATGAGTTTTGTCAGTTTATCAAGAGAAAAACATTGCACATTTCATCTTACCATGGGAAAAAAAAATACAGATTTTGTCAAAGTAGATAAATATGAAATTTGTTTATTGGGAGTGAAAAAATGAGTATTTTGTCAATTACATTCGGGAAAAACACCACTTTTATCATTGAGACAAGGAAAAATCGCAAACTTTGATTGGGTCTCGAAATATCACAAATTTTGTTGATCGTTGATCAATCGCAAAAATATCTTATTGATCATCTCTTTCGTTTATAAAGTTCACATTTCATTCGACACTAGCTACTTATGTTTGTTTTTTAGCACTTTTAATAAAAATTTTTTATCCTGAAGAAAGTTAAGAAACATTATTATATCTTGAAAATAATCCTTGTTATATATACAAACATAAAAACTGCTGATAATCCTTATCAACTGAATTGGATATTTTGACTAGGTCAGCAAACTTAAATTAAAAGGATAACTTCTCAATCCCCTCTGAAACCATATTTTTTATCAAATTTTACGTCGATAGATCACCTCTTCAAAATTCCTCCATGTTATTGATGTGGCACTCGACTACTTAGATATATTTTTAAGTGGCCCTTCTCTTGAAAAGATTGTGCACCCCTACAGTAGAATATTTGTTTATTTCTGATTATTGTCAGAGTTTCCCCTTGAGGGTTTCAGGAGGGCGCTCTGCCCCTCCTGCCCTTTAGTTTAAAAAATAACGCCCCTCATCCAAAAACTAGCGCCCTTCTTGTCACTCATTTTAAAAAAATAGCATCCTTCTTGCAGCACATTTGAAAAAAAGCAGCCCTTCCTTGATGTCAGAGTTTCCCCTAGAGGGTTTCAGGAGGGCGCTCTGCCCCTCCTGCCCTTTAGTTTAAAAAATAACGCCCCTCATCCAAAAACTAGCGCCCTTCTTGTCACTCATTTTAAAAAAAATAGCATCCTTCATGCAGCACATTTGAAAAAAAGCAGCCCTTCCTTGATGATGCAAACGTGCTACAGCTTGTAAATTACACAAAAAATCGGCGACGGAATGAAAAAGATAGCTATTACGCATCCCACGGGATGCATACTTTCGTCAAAAAATCACGAAATAACGACTAATTTTGGGCAAGATTCACGAAAAAATGTCTAATTTCATAACAAAATCCCGAAAAGGCCTTAGATTTCCCAAAAAAATCGTGGAAAACGACGAATTTCATCCGAAAACCGAGATAAAAAGGAAAATTTTTAAAAAAAAAATCCGCGAAAACGCAAATTTTTGCCAAAGATCACGAAAAACGGCAGTTTTCGTCACAAGATTTGCGAAAAATAAAAATTTTTTTTTAAAGGGGAACAAAAAAAGTTAATGCCAGATGGTAATTTTTCTGTTGTGAAAACTAATTTTCCAGCTTCAATTTTTTTTTCTCCATAAGCGGAGTTTTCTGTCCCGGTTCTGTTCACAATCTTTTTTTTTTTTCGCCCGTTTTTTTAAATTTTTTGTTTTTCCATGTTTAAACGTGACAAAATTGGCAATTTTTCGGAATCTTTTGAAGAAATTTGCCATTTTTTTGTCATCTTTTAACAAAATCTGCTTTTTTTTCAAGATCTCTTAACAAAACCTGCTGTTTTTTGCGATCTTTTAACAATATTTGCCATTTTTTTTGCGATCTTTTAACAAAAGTTACCTTTTTAAAATGAAATGATGAAATTTTTGGTGAAATTTGTGGATTTTTGTTCTGGATTTATAGACGAAATTTTTGGATTTCCGCTATTTTTTGAACCGCTAGATTCATCTGTATAAAAGTGCCCTTAAAAAACAAAAAAGTGCCCTGAAGAATGTAAAAAGTGCTCTTTTCAGAACAGTAGCGCCCTGGTCCCTTTTTAAACCTGGGGGAAACTCTGTATTATTATTTTTTAATGAATTATGATTTCTGAAAATAAAGAATACTGCCAAAATTGAATATGTGATTTCTACTTGTGATTCTTTCAGAAAATGAATGCTAATCTAAGAGGTGTTAAGCAATGTAACTAAGAAAAATGTTGCTATTGTTTATCATGAGAGTATGAAGAAAGGGAGCCTAGAGCAGCCATTGTTTCTATCTGCCCACAAAGCATCGGAAGATAGGTAAATATATGCTTTTCATGTTTCAGTTGAATACTTTAATTTACATCAGTATTTCCAAATTACAAAATTTCATGGCATATTTTTATAACATTTGCAATAAATCTACCAAGAAGATTGTTTGGAAAAGAAAAGTGTTTTTTATTTATTTTTTAAGATGTTTATTTTTAGATGAAAGATTAACACAGTTAATAACGTCAACTTTCCATATTTTAGAAAACAGCTCTAATTTACTATTCTGTTTGTAATTGTAAGAACAGTATGAACATTGGGGGTATTTCATATTTTAGAATTAAGTAATTTTATAATATTGTAGCGTATATTGGGTTCTTTCGATCTTATGGTTAGACAACTTCAAACTCTTTTCTCTTAGAAAAGTAGAAAATAATTTATTTACAGATCTTCAGAACAACAGAGTCTTCGAAACTCACAAATATTACAAGATATTCCAAAATAACTGTTTAAATCTATCGAACAAGTACAAATATAGGTCGCAGAGACTCTTTATACAATGTCTCAACACTATATCACATTCAAAACAACGTAGATAAAACTCAATACATCAAGCAAACTCGCTTGGACAATCTCTAGTAGCTCACTCAATGACTGACTGGTAGATAATAACCACAGCTCGCATCGCTTCTCTTCTTATATAGATTCGGAGCATGCGGCGAAGTTTCTACAAACTTCTAGAAAAAAACCGGAAAACCACGGAACAACATTCAATGTATCAGTATATCTAAGGGGGGTTACCAGAGAGGAAAGGGTTACCATCGCCAACAATCGCCAAGTTTGTCGCCAACTTGGCGATATATCGCCAAATTTGGCGACCAAAATTAGTCGCCAAAAGTGACGCCAACTTGGCGATATCTTCATTATTTCGCCAATCTGCCGTAGACATACACTGAAAATAATGGACAAGTTTGCTTGATAACAGAGACAATGTAACAAAAACTAATATAAGTAAAGGAATGGAGCTTAATAAGATTATTTACATTATTTTACAGTACAAACTCTAACTATTTACAAAATTCGTAACACTACCCCCTCCTCAAAGACTGCACGTCCCGGGCAGTGCAATCCTTGAGTTAGAGGAGAACACTTAAAATAAATAAACAAATAAATAAATAAATAAATAATAACAATAAAATTTACATAAATAAGAACTAATTACTATTTACATATTTACAAAAAGTGACTTTCATGACCATGGTCTAAAATTCTAGTTTTGAATTTCTAATCACTTTGGCCAAAATAAGGGGCTAGCCGGTTATAGTGTACGACCTTGGGTTTGGCGTGTGGCGATTTTCGTATGCGTACGACGACGTCATTCAGCCTGTTGACGACTATGTAAGGACCGTCCCAGTTTCTTTGTAATTTTGGCGACAGTCCCTTACGACGTATCGGATTCCACAACCAAACTTTGTCACCTTCGTTGAACTCATGTCCTGTTGCCTTTGTGTCGTACCGTGTCTTCATCTTTTCCGTTGCCAGTCCGATTCGGTTCCTCGCTAGACGGTGAATCTCCTCAATCCGCGCCTGGAGTTTATCGACATATTCCTCAGGCGATGAAGGAGTATCAGGAGGACGGCGAAACAAAAGATCAGCAGGCAGACGAAGATCACGACCAAAGAGCATTTGAGAAGGGGAGTAACTAGTGGCCTCATGAGTGGCACTCCTGTAGGCAAGCAGGAAAAGAGGCAATTTCTTGTCCCAGTCCTGTAGGTCTCTAGACACCAGGAGAGAGAGGCTATTTAGGATGGTACGATTGAAACGCTCCACCATGCCGTCCGATTGAGGATGTAGGGGTGTAGTTCGAGTTTTGTCCATGCCGAGTAGTTCACACATTTCCTTAAACACAGTCGAATCGAAGTTTCTTCCTTGATCGGAATGGATTTGAAGAGGAACTCCATATCTGGAAACCCAGTGTTGAACTAGTATGTCTGCTACTGTTACCGCCTCTTGATTAGGAATGGCGTAGGCTTCAGGCCACTTAGTGAAGTAGTCCATGACAACGAGGATGTACTTATTGCCATCAGATGTTCTAGGAAGAGGACCCAGGATGTCTAGTGCAATTCGTTCGAAAGGAGCTCCTACATTATAACGCTGCAGTCGCCCACGGGTGCGCCTCTTTGGACCTTTACGTGCTACACAGGTGTCACAAGTTCGACACCATTTCTCTACATCACTGCGAACATTATTCCAGTAGAAACGCTCTCGAACCTTTTGCAGGGTCTTCATTAAACCAAAATGACCTCCTGTGGGACTACCATGCAGTTCTTGAAGGACTATAGAAATTCTCGACTTAGGGAGTAGTAGTTGCCATCTACATGTCTTTCCATCGTCAGACTCCCATTTTCGGTACAAGATGCCGTTCTTCAAATGTAAGGAATCCCAGAGAGCCCAATAACGTTTAGTCGTAGGATGGTAATGGGCCATGTCTTGCCTGCTGGGCTTCCTGTTGGACTCCTCTTTCAGCTCTAGAATTGGCTTAATTTCAGGATCAGCAAGTTGATCTTTACGCAGGCTCTCGTCACTCCACGGATCTTGCGATGATGTAGACCCAGTTGTAACTTGTCTTACTATAGGACCTTTGACATTAAATTTCTTCTCAGCCCGGTCGCAGTATCTACAATTCTCTGAGCAGGGTCTTCTTGAGAGAGCATCTGCATTTCCATGTGATGAGCCTTTTCGATGGCGTATCTCCATATCGTACTCTTGAAGCTTTTGTATCCACCTGGCTATCTGGCCTTCAGGGTTCTTAAAATTCAATAGCCAAGTTAGAGAAGCATGATCAGTTCGGATCAGGAACTTTCGACCGTAAAGATAGTGATGAAAGTGGTCTATGGCTTTCACTGCAGCAAGAAGCTCTTTTCTTGTTACGCAGTAGTTTCGCTCGGCCTTTGACAAGCACTTGCTGAAATAGGCGATAACACGCTCCTGACCGTCGATTTCCTGGGACAGTACAGCGCCAATGCTTTCGTTGCTTGCATCCGTATCAAATATAAACTGTTTATCGATTTGAGGATACGACAGAATTGGAGTGGATGTCAAGGCCTCCTTAAGCTTTTCGAAAGCAGCGTCACATTCCTGTGTCCACATAAATTTTTGATTGGCTTCTGTTAATTTATTAAGTGGTCTTGCAATCATCGAGAAGCCTTTGACGAATTTTCTGTAATAGGTGCATAATCCTAGAAAACTTCGAAGCTGGTGAACGTCTGCTGGACGACTCCAATTTTTCACGGCCGATATCTTCTCCGGATCAGTCCTAACTCCTTCCGCCGAAATGATGTGTCCAAGGTAGGCGACTTCATTGCGAAACAAACTGCACTTCGAAGGGCTTAACTTCAAATTAGCTTCATTTAATTTTTGTAGCACCCGCCTGAGGTTGTTCAGATGTTCATCAAAAGATTTTCCTATGATTATGATGTCATCTAAATAAACAAGACATGCTTCATACGACAGCCCCCGGAGAACCGTTTCCATAAGCCGTTCGAAAGTTGCAGGTGCGTTACATAGACCAAAAGGCATTACCTTGAATTGCCATAATCCTTGTCCCGTTGTGAAGGCAGTCTTCTCGCGGTCGTCGGGATGGATCTCTACCTGCCAGTAACCACTCTTCAGATCCAGAGTCGAGAACCAAGTGTTGCCCGCAAGTGTGTCGAGAGTGTCGTCGATCCTTGGTAGAGGGTAACTATCCTTTTTAGTGACGTCATTCAGTCGGCGGTAGTCTACACAAAATCTTGTTGAACCATCCTTCTTTCTTACTAATACAATGGGAGACGCCCATGGACTTGTCGATGGTTCGATGACGTCATTTTCTTCCATATCTTTAATTAAATTCTGCACCTCTTCTTGCTTGGCAAAAGGTAATCGTCTAGGGTGCTGTTTAATAGGAGAGTGATCTCCCGTGTCAATTCGGTGTTGTGCCATTTTAGTTCGTCCAAAGTCTTCAGATGTTTGGGAAAATAAACTTTGGAATTCTCTAATTAAACTTTCAGCAGCATCTCTCTGGTTTGGATCTAAGTCCGTATTTTGTAACAAATCCTTGACTAAATTATCTGAAGATTTCTGAGTGTGATTGGAATTTTGACTTACGCACGTCACAGGAGCACATGATGCTATCACCTCTCCTTTCTTGATAGTCCTCGTCTTATCACTGATGTTAGCAATTCTGACTGGAATGGTCTTTTTCGAGAGGTCTACTACAGAAGAAGCCACCAATACTCCTGCTTGTGTACTATTGTCTACTGGGTAATCTATATGGCCAAATCGGTAATTAGTTTCATTTTTAATTTCAGCTGGAACTAAAAATTCTGTTCTTGGATCTAGATTAATGTCTTCTTTGGCTATTTCTATTTGTTTACATTCAATTTCGTTATTTAATCCAAAAAGACTTATTTCTTCAAATTTTGAGATCATTTTGTTATTTTTGAAATCAAGTCTGAAGTCAAACTTCTTCAGAAAATCTAGTCCGATTAAGCAAGGATCTGTTATGTCAGCCACATATGCCGTATGGTAATATTTCGTTCCTCCAAAGTTGATAGTTAAATTGGCCTTTCCATATATGCTTATCTTGTCGCCCGTCACAGTTTGCAGGGTAACGCATGGTGGAGTCCAGATGAGTTTACATTTCAATTTTCGAGCCAAATCTTCTCTTATTATTGTCACATTGGCTCCTGTATCGACAATCATACGGCACTGAATTCGTTAATAAAGCCTATCACATATAATTCGTTATCACCGCCGCTCATTTTTGATATCTGGAGGATCTTCAGGTGGGGCTTTTCATTCTCTGGCAACCTCCGCCCCGCGAGATGGCCAAAATTTAGTTTCCCTGCTGACTGTTTGAATTTATCTCACGTTCGTGGATTTTGGGGCAATTTCTTCGGAGATGTCCTGTATCACCGCATCCCCAGCACGTGAGATTCTGTCTTCTTGAACTTGGTCTTCCGTATTTTAAAGCTTCAATTTCTTGATTTATTTTCCTAATTTCTTTCAAGACGTCGTTCTCAGTGTCTGAGCTTTTGTTCACCGTTGCCCCTCGGACTGAATGACGATCTCTTCGGCTGGCTTGTGTAGCTGCTTCCAACTTTAAGGCATATAGTAATGCAGCCTTTAAATCCTGTACATCTGCCATTCGTACCGCTCTCTGCACTTCTGGATCTTTTATTCCGTCTACAAAATATTGCAGTGACAGCATTTCCCGTACATTTGTTGGACAGTCAATGAATGCTAAATTTGCAAGCCGTTCAATTTCCGAGGCAAACTCTTGAAGGGTTTCACTCGATTTTTGATGGCGGCTCTTCATTTGTATTCTCGTATAATCCTTGAAGAATTTTTCGCCGAATCTCATTTCAAGTGCACAACTTAAAGTCTCAAAATTGAGTTGCGTCATATCGGGCAATGTTTGCAGCACGTCGGCGGCTTCCCCTCTTAAAGATGCTGCCAGCTGACAAGCTTTCACCTCGTCACTCCATTTGTTCGCTTCGGCTACAATGGTGAATTGGGTCTTATAAACTTGCCAGGAACTCTTTCCGTCATATGTCGACAGTTTGATGTGCACGGGAGAAGCAGGCGGATTCCTAAATTCTTCATAATTACCACTGGACGCTGAAAGCTTCTTCTCGAGATCTTGTACTCTTTTATTTAGCTTTTCATCTATTTCAACTATTTTTCCTTCCATTTTCTCTTCAACATTTTTAACATCATTCTGAATTTTCACTTCTACTTCCTCTATTTTCCTTTCCATTTTCTCTTCTACATTACTAACTTCTTTCTGAATTTTCTCTTCTACTTCCTCTATTCGTCTCTCTACCGACGAGAACTTTTCTTCTAAAGTTTTCTTCATTTCTTCTTGGCCTGTATTAATCTTTTCGGTCACTTCTTCTTGGCATTTGTCAATTTTGTTTGTCAACTGTTCCATTCTTTCTTCGTTTTTATTCATTTTATCCGCCAACTCTTCTTGGCCTTTATTCATTTTATCCGCCAACTCTTCTTGGCCTTTATTCATCTTTTCCGCCAACTCTTCTTGGCCTTTATCAATTTTATTTGTCAACTGTTCCATTCTTTCTTCGTTTTTATTCATTTTGTCCGCCAACTCTTCTTGGCCTTTATTCATTTTATCTGCCAACTCTTCTTGGCCTTTATCAATTTTATTGGTCAGCTCTGTTCTTAATCCGTTAATAGCTTCTAACAGTTCTTTCAGTTGTACGTCCATTGTTCGTGTTTTCGCCATAAGATCCCGACTCCTGACACCAAAAATTGTAGCGTATATTGGGTTCTTTCGATCTTATGGTTAGACAACTTCAAACTCTTTTCTCTTAGAAAAGTAGAAAATAATTTATTTACAGATCTTCAGAACAACAGAGTCTTCGAAACTCACAAATATTACAAGATATTCCAAAATAACTGTTTAAATCTATCGAACAAGTACAAATATAGGTCGCAGAGACTCTTTATACAATGTCTCAACACTATATCACATTCAAAACAACGTAGATAAAACTCAATACATCAAGCAAACTCGCTTGGACAATCTCTAGTAGCTCACTCAATGACTGACTGGTAGATAATAACCACAGCTCGCATCGCTTCTCTTCTTATATAGATTCGGAGCATGCGGCGAAGTTTCTACAAACTTCTAGAAAAAAACCGGAAAACCACGGAACAACATTCAATGTATCAGTATATCTAAGGGGGGTTACCAGAGAGGAAAGGGTTACCATCGCCAACAATCGCCAAGTTTGTCGCCAACTTGGCGATATATCGCCAAATTTGGCGACCAAAATTAGTCGCCAAAAGTGACGCCAACTTGGCGATATCTTCGTTATTTCGCCAATCTGCCGTAGACATACACTGAAAATAATGGACAAGTTTGCTTGATAACAGAGACAATGTAACAAAAACTAATATAAGTAAAGGAATGGAGCTTAATAAGATTATTTACATTATTTTACAGTACAAACACTAACTATTTACAAAATTCGTAACAATATATTAGTAATTTTGTATTTTATTAAAAATAAATAAGTTTTTAAAAAGGTAACATGCTATTTTGTACTGAAGATCAAGTCACAAATGAAAAGAGAAAATTTTGATTGGACCAAAAATGATATTGATATCAAGACAAACCTCCCCTCCCCCTTGAGATATCTTACGATAGCATATGCTAGCTCTCCCCCCTCTTCCTAAAATGATTTTCTTATGTTTTCATAGCCCCTAATAACTATTTTCAGCATTTCAATATCTTATTTTTTTTTTAAGCACATGGATAATTGTTCTAACTGTAATCATAAGAATCCAAGATTTATTCAAAATTTAAGAAGCTAGTTATTAAAAAATGATAATTTATACTTTATTTCGATAATCGCAAAATTACAATTTAAAAAACAAAGCAACATGTGATAATTTTGTATAATGTGCTTTTTTTCAATGTATTTGAAATCATTATGTAAAGAATAGCAACTTATTTATGTAATTAATAACAAATGAATTTTTATGTAATTAATAACAAATGAATTTTTATGTAATTAATAACAAATGAATTTTTAAGTTAGTATAATTTTTTTGTTTATAAAAGTTCCAATTTACTTTTTTTTTAGTTTATCTATTTTATTTTTATTTTTCATTAAATACATAAATATGCAAAGATTCACAATTAAAATTGTATTTATATAATTTAAAAAAAATCAGATTTATTAAAAATATAAAAGTGAATTTTTATTGAGTCCTTCAGTATTTAAGCCATTACGGGTACTCATAAGTGTACAAAAGGAAGGCATAAGTGTACAAAAGGAAAATATTCCATTTTTTACATATTTTATTTCTCTATTAAAAAAATTAGATTTTCATTAAAATACCTGTGAATAATTCTAAATAAGAACAACAACAACAAAAATTCTTGTCTTATAGACACAAAAATATGCCTTTTTTTCTTTTAAATTTTCATCATATACTTAAATATGTAAAATTTCACAGTGAAAAATGTACTTATATGCTACAAAATCTACACATAATTTATATTTTTTGTAAATTTCAATTGTATTTCAATAATAATTGATCTATCTTTCATGAGTGTAGAATATGTTTGATCAAGCAATGATTGGGGGAAATTTTGCAGAAAATATATAATTGTTTTCTTTTAACAGTGAATTTCATAATTTCCTGAGAAAGAAAAAAATTCGCTACAAATAATATATATATATATATATATATATATATATATATATAATTTTACATATTGGATATATATATATATATATATATATATATATGGCAAGTTTCGCTAAATCAATTTCAGTATAATATAAACTATGTATAAAAATTTTAGAAAAAAAAAAATATATATATATATGTTACAGGCCAAACCCGATTTCAAGCCAAACTAGATTGGCCTAGGCCAAACTAGTTTATCCTAATGCCCATAGGATAGATTAGTTTTTCCTAGGCCAAACTGGTGTATCCTAATGCCCATCAGATAAACTAGATTTTCCTAGGCCAAACCGGTCTATCCTAACGCCCATCGGATAAACTAGTTTTTCCTAGGCCAAACTAGTCTATCCTAAGGCCCATAGGACAATCTAGTTTTTCCTAGGCCAAACTAGTATGGCCTAACTCTTATAGGATAAACTAGTTTAGCCTGCTGTTTATTGGTCTAAACTAGTTTCTCCTAGGCCGATCTAGTTTAACCTAGGCCAATTCAATTTGGCGTGATTTTATTGAATTCAATGACCGCCACAGCGCCAACATTCTAGTTTGTCCTGGGCTGATCTTGTTTATCCTAGGCCAATTTAATTTTACGTGTTTTTAGCTCACAGGCGTCAAAGCCTGAGAAATAATGGGCTCGCAGGTTCTGTATGTATGAATGTACGTATGTATGTACGTGTGTATATACATAACACGATAACTCGTGATTGAAATATCCAATTTGTTTCAAATTTTGGGTGTAGGTTCATTCTGATAAGCTACTTTTCTGATTAGTTTCGGGAATTCATTTGATAAGAATAAAGGGGGGCGAACGGGAGGCTAATCCCCCACCGTTACTTTAGACAAATGGATTTTTCATGCAGAAGTATCAGTTTTCATTTAAAATTTTAGATATAGGAACATTCTGACAAGGCACCCCCGTGATTAGTTGTGGATGTTTATTGTTTAAACGTAAAGAATAGGGCAATGTAAGTAACCCCCTCCATAAATTAGATAAATGGTTTTTGACGTGGAATTTACGGATTTGCTTGAAATTTTGGATTTAGGTTCTTTCTGATAAGGTGATTTCCTGAATAGTTTTAGGAGTTTAATGGTTAAGTATGAAGGGAAAAATGAAAGATTACCCTCTTACCTAGAAAAACTAGTTTATTCTATGGACATTTAGATAAACAAGTTTGGTGTAGGAAAAACTAGTTTATCCAATTGGCATTAGCATAAAATAGTTTGGCCAGTAAAAAACATATTTTTCACTAGAATAAGTATAAATGTGTGTCAAGAGTCATTGCTTATAACATCAATACAGAAATTTAACATGTTCACTTTAGAGACATGATGCATTGGACATGGTGTTTGCTTATTCAAGCAAATTATTATTGTTTACTTTAATATTATTTACTTTTGTACCGGCAGAGCTCTGTCAGTACAAAAATCAGTAAAAAAAGACTCAGTCCGGCTCGGTTTGGCCCTACTCAATTTCTGCAAAAAATTCAGGTTTTACTTCACATACAATTAAGATTCCTTTTAAAAATACTGCTTATATACTTATTGGATAAATTTACAATGTATTTTTAAATTATGATGTGTGTTCGCAGAATGGAAAATACATAATGTATTAATGATTATCTAGATTCTTAGACATTTCAATATTCAAATAGGGATTCATTAAATAATCAATGTAGTTTAGAACAAAAGAAATAAAATGAGAGTTATAAACATCATAACTTTTGAATCCGTTCAGTAAAAAGTAGATTTGTGAATATATTTCTCTCATTCCTTAAGGCTTTTCTCAAATCCTAAAGAGGTACATCCTAACACATTTATGAACTACTTCCTTTTCGAAAATGCATAAGGTTAACGTAATTGAATGTATTAAATCCTTTTTTCATAAAAGCGATTTATCTTTGAGAAAATACTAATGATACGTTTTGAATCGAATTTCAGGTTACAAATTCACAAAAAAAAAAAAAAAAAAAAAAAAAAGACGCTGTGACAAGAATAGCTTATATGTCGACAGGTAACTAATTTCTCAAAAATGGAAAACGCTGTTCTGTTCCAAATTATGTTCAGCTCCGATCTGGTTCGAATATGCAATAATAATAATAATAATAATAATAAATGCAAATCTGATCTCTGTTGGCACAAGTCTGCAGAAAAAAAAAATAAAAATAAGCAAACACCATGTCCAATGTATCATGTCTCTATGGTGGCCATGTTAAATTTTTGTATATATGTTATAAGCAATCACTCTTAACACACATTTATACTTATTATAGTGATAGATATGTTTTTTACCGGCCAAACCCGATTTCAAGCCAAATTAGATTAGCCTATGCCAAACTATTTTACCTTAACGCCAATTGGATAAATTAGTTTTTCCTATGCCAAACTAGTTTATCTAAATGTCCATAGGGTAAACTAGTTTTTTCTAGATAAGAGGGTAATCCTTCATTTTTCATTTCATACTTAACCATTAAACCCTCAAAACTATTTAGGGAATCTCCTTATCAGAAAGAACCTATATACAAATTTTAAGCAAATCCGTAAATTCTGTGTCAAAAATCATTTATCTAAATTATGGGGGGGGAGGGGGGTAACCTACATTGCCCTTTTTTACACTTAAAAATAAACATCCACAACTAATCATGGAGGCGCCTTGTCAGAATGATCCTATATCTAAAATTTTAAATGAAAACTGATAATTCTCCATGAAAAATCCAATTCTCTAAATTAATGGTGGGGGATTAGCCTCCCGTTCGCTCCCCTTTATTCTTATCCAATGAATTCCCAAAATTAATCAGAAAAGTACCTTATATCAATGAACGTACATCCAAAATTTGAAGCAAATCGGATATTTCTATCACGAGTTGTCGTGTTACATGCATATGCACATAAATACGTACATACATGCATACATACATATATACAGAACTTGCCAGTTCCATTATTTCCCAGGCTTTGACTCCTGTGAGCTAAAAACACGTAAAATTACATTGGTTTAGGATAAACGAGATCAGCCTAGGACAAACTAGATAGTTGGCGCTGTGGCGGTCATTGAATTCAATAAAATCATGCCAAATTGAACTGACCTAGGATAAACTAGATCGGCCTAGTAGAAACTAGTTCACACCAACAAACAGCAGGCTAAACTAGTTTGACCTAGGATAGACTAGTTTGGCCTAGGAAAAGCTAATTTATCCGATGGGCGTTAGGATAGACCAGTTTGGCCTAGGAAAAACTAGTCTATCCGATGGGCGATAGAATAAACTAGTTTGGCCTAGGCCAATCTGGCCTAAAATCGGGTTTGGCCTGTAACATATATATATATATATATATATATATATATATATACGTAAAATAATACAGAATTTATCTATAAAAATATCATACAAGTTCAGTTGAAATTTTCGCATGGATTGAGGCAAATGTTGGGAATAAAAACATTATCTGTACTTGTCTTTGAGCAGTAACTATCCTAAAATAACTACTATAATCTTAAATAAATTTATTACTCATTTTGTAGTAAGATTGTTTATCTAAAATTTGACCTACAATAATTTTATATGTCTCACTCACCTGAAATCTTCACACACTCTTTGAAATTTTTGCTCAATCTTTTAGTCTCCTAATACAGTGTAATTCTTCATATGTGGAAGGAAGCAAAAGATGTTTTTGTAGTTTTACTGTTTTCTACCCTTAATTGAATGGTATGTATGTTTAAACTGTGTAAGATGTAAAGGATGGGAGAAGGGGATGTTCATAATATGAAAATTGTTTTTTTTTTTTTTTTTTTTTTTTGGAGGGGGGGGGGGGGGAGACAGGCTTGATACACAGATTTTTGGAAGAAGGAAAAATTTGGATGTTATATTATTAATTTATTTTTACTATGTATTAAATACATCAGAAACTAAATATTTAAGATTAAGGAACTTTATCGAATAAACTGTGTGTTTGATACCAGAGGTGGAACAGTAAGATAAACAATTTTTGTGCACTTTTTTTGTAGGGTGTCAAATATTGTTGCTCGCAAACAAATAAAGAGGTAAATATAATAATGTTTTAACTTTTTTTTTTGGGGGGGGGGAGGTATTTTAAAAACAAGACCCCCCCCCTTTTTTTACAAGTTTGTATTTGTTAAAACAGAAAAGATTTTTCTTCTCACCCTTGTATTTGCTTTATCTACTTAATAAAATGGAAAAAAGAAAGATTTTTAAAGACTTTTATTATTATAAGCTTCATTCAAAAATTTAATTTTTTTTATTTTTGCAAAAGGAGGCTTACAATCTGGATTTTACTGTATATCATGTGTAAACTGGTAGGCAGCAGAGCAGATAATCATCTCATTGTGTTCATGGTTAAAGAGTTAGTTAAAATTCAAATCGCATATTAAAATGCAGTTGGTCTGCCAAATCTTTGTGGAAAACGTCTGAAAACCTAATTTTAGTCTCTAAAGCTTATCATTGTGTTTTTCTGCATCCAAAGGTGTAAAAGCATGGAGGACTGCGATCTGAAAAATGCAATGCTATACCTATGAGTCATCCGCTAAAATCTGATTTTTAGGTGTTTTTCCCCAAGATGTGATTTGGCTGAGGTTATTGTCTGTGCTTTACCTCTCTGTCTAGTATTTATTTTTTAAAAACATGTTAATTACTTTTGATATTTTCATATGTCTAAAGTTTATTTTCAAAGTATTGTGTACAATATTTTTTATATTTTCATGGGGAAAAACATGCAAATGAACTGTTGAACTGACTATAGTGTAAATAGATATGTACACTATATATACATAGTGAACATAGACTGTAGTGTTCTGCAGTCAGAGTTTGTGCCTCAGGCAATCAACAATGATCATTTTATCTTCCCCTCAAAAAAAAAAAAAAGTTTTCAGTTTGAAAAGTAATTTATCTGGTTCTGATTTAGTTTAATTCACAGTATTTTAAAAAATGATAAAGCTTACAAGCTTATTTTAATATGAATTTTTTTAATAGAAAAAATGAAACTTATTTCACACTTAAAACTGAATCCTATATTTTGAGTTTTCATTGGTGAGTAGAGCAGCTTGTTTTACATTTCAGAAAATTCTTTGTTTTTAATTAATTGATTTTCAGTTTTGTTATAAGTTATGGGGAGGGGGGGGGTGTTTAAGTTTTCATGTTAGTTATGTTTTAGGTGTTCATCTCTTGTTTATATTAAGATAAATATCCACTTAAAGACATTTTTAAAATTTTTATTAAAGTGTTAGTGAATTGTAAATGATATGCATTAGAGTAAAAATTTAAGGTTTCAAAATGCATTCTCAAGGGAGAAAAAAGAAAAAATATATCCTCTAAGTTTTAATAGTGAGCCTAGTGAATTTCTGGGGCATGAATTTTTAAGCCTTCGGCATATCTAAAAAAATATTTACAATGTAATAGTGTATATCAATAGCAGTTTAGTTCATTATAAAATTAAAGGAAAAATATTTCTAAATAAAAACATGTATTATTGAAATCGCTAAGAATTTACCCAAAAATCTGTTTTTGAAGACATTCTAGAAAGTAAACAAATAATCAGAAAAAAAAAAGTATTTCAGGATGTTAGTCATTTTTCAGAAATATATTGTAGACTTGGTTTTAAACTTTAATAATTATTGGCCCGATTGGTGCATGACCCACTACAGGTGCATTTACCTTAAGCTGCTTTTTTCTTTTAATATTTAGATTTTAAATATTTAAAAGCGATCTTAAATTGACTAATTTGAAAATATGGGTTGTACATACATAAAAATATCAGGTGTTTTTGGAAGTTTATGTATATTATATTTACAAACTCTGGTTTTAATTTGAACATTCAGAACATGAAGTTGGCTAGAAGTTATTTCAGTATTATGATATTTTGTGTGCTAAAATGTGTCTAATTGTTTATTTGTAAAAGATAATTAAAATCAGTATTTTTAGTAGTCAAACACAAATCTCACCGATATCCCCCTTCCCCCAAACCCTGCTAATAAGCAAATTTTATTTTTCACATTAGAAACATTTAGATTCCCAGTAGCTGAATTTTCTGTGTCAATCAGCAGCAAACTAAATATGTGACACCACAATGTCAAATCTGGCTTGCTATCATGTAGTAACACATAAAATAACTAAACTGCGTTTAAAAAGAAAGTATAACAATAATATAGCGTTAGCCTAAATACAAATTAAATTTTAGCAATTTTTAATGTTTAAGATTAATCTGCAATGTCTAAAATAATCTTCATCGCCTGCTGCTGTTCTGCACGATTTCTACCTACTGGGATTTTAATTTTGATGTTACGATTTATGATATTATCTATTTGTTTATTTTTGTATTTAAAATGAATTGAGTGACATGCATGCACTGTAAAAAATTTTCCCGTTAAATAACGGAAATAGTTCTGGTAATCTAGACGCCAGTACTATTTCCGTTATTTAACGGAAAAAAATTTCCGTTTTTTCCAGCAATGTTTCCGTTTTTTTACAAAATGTTTCCGTTTTCATATTTTTTTTATATAAAAATTTTCGCTTGAAAGCCACAAAAGAATTTTCAAGGACAAACTGGCTTTTTTATTCTTAAGACAAGGACACATCAGATTAGAACACATACATTTAATTTAAACAACTTTGAATAAATGTCACTTACCCTCGATGGGGATCGAACCAAGCACCTGTCCCATGGCAGCTTGTAGTAGTGTAATACCATTACGCCATAGTTACTCATACAGAGCATGCAAATATCTTTACTTATTTCGAATGATTTTATAAAGCAAAGGCCTTATGTTGAACGCGGCATTAATTTTTATTGAGAATTATTTTCTATATGAGTGTATAGTTCTAAATGTTTAACAGATTTTATTTCCATAATTTCGAATATTTAGTTTTTAATTTCAGTTCTATACAAAATAAATTTTAGACTTTAAAATATTACATGTATTAAGAGTTGAATGCATTAAAAAGTTTTTTTTCATTTTAAGGAGATTTTTAAAAGTTTATTGTAATATTATTCATATTTATTTACTTATTTATTTTTGAAAAGATATTCTTAAAGTAATATTAAAATATGTTAAAATTAAAGTTATTTTATTAATATTTTATTAATACTTTTATTAAAATATATTAAAATTAAAAGTCGAACGTTTTTCCATTATCCAGATTCCAGATTTTATTTCCATAATTTCGAATATTTAGTTTTTAATTTCAGTTCTATACAAAATAAATTTTAGACTTTAAAATATTACATGTATTAAGAGTTAAATGCATTAATTTATTTTTTTTTCCATTTTAAGGAGATTTTTAAAAGTTTATTGTAATACTATTCATATTTATTTACTTATTTATTTTTGAAAGGATATTCTTAAAGTAATATTAAAATATATTAAAATTAAAATTATTTTATTATTATTTTATTATTATTTTTATTAAAATATATTAAAATTAAAAGTCGAACGTTTTTCCATTATCCAAATTCCAGATTTTATTTCCATAATTTCGTATATGTAGTTTTTAATTTCAGTTCTATACAAAATAAATTTTAGACTTTAAAATATTGCATGTATTAAGAGTTGAATGCATTAAAAAGTTTTTTTATTCTTTTTCATTTTAAGGAGATTTTTAAAAGTTTATTGTAATATTATTCATATTTATTTACTTATTTATTTTTGAAAGGATATTCTTAAAGCAATATTAAAATATATTAAAATTAAAATTATTTTATTATTATTTTATTATTACTTTTATTAAAATATATTAAAATTAAAAGTCGAACGTTTTTCCATTATCCAGATTCCAGATTTTATTTCCATAATTTCGAATATTTAGTTTTTAATTTCAGTTCTATAAAAAATAAATTTTAGACTTTAAAATATTACATGTATTAAGAGTTGAATGCATTAAAAAGTTTTTTTTTCATTTTAAGGAGATTTTTAAAAGTTTATTGTAATATTATTCATATTTATTTACTTATTTATTTTTGAAAAGATATTCTTAAAGTAATATTAAAATATGTTAAAATTAAAGTTATTTCATTAATATTTTATTAATACTTTTATTAAAATATATTAAAATTAAAAGTCGAACGTTTTTCCATTATCCAGATTCCAGATTTTATTTCCATAATTTCGAATATTTAGTTTTTAATTTCAGTTCTATACAAAATAAATTTTAGACTTTAAAATATTACATGTATTAAGAGTTAAATGCATTAAAAAATTGTTTTTTTTTTTTTTTTTTTTTTTTTTTTTTTTTTTTTTTTGTCATTTTAAGGAGATTTTTAAAAGTTTATTGTAATACTATTCATATTTATTTACTTATTTATTTTTGAAAGGATATTCTTAAAGTAATATTAAAATATATTAAAATTAAAATTATTTTATTATTATTTTATTATTACTTTTATTAAAATATATTAAAATTAAAAGTCGAACGTTTTTCCATTATCCAAATTCCAGATTTTATTTCCATAATTTCGTATATGTAGTTTTTAATTTCAGTTCTATACAAAATAAATTTTAGACTTTAAAATATTGCATGTATTAAGAGTTGAATGCATTAAAAAGTTTTTTTATTCTTTTTCATTTTAAGGAGATTTTTAAAAGTTTATTGTAATATTATTCATATTTATTTACTTATTTATTTTTGAAAGGATATTCTTAAAGCAATATTAAAATATATTAAAATTAAAATTATTTTTTTATTATTTTATTATTACTTTTATTAAAATATATTAAAATTAAAAGTCGAACGTTTTTCCATTATCCAGATTCCAGATTTTATTTCCATAATTTCGAATATTTAGTTTTTAATTTCAGTTCTATAAAAAATAAATTTTAGACTTTAAAATATTACATGTATTAAGAGTTAAATGCATTAAAAAGTTTTTTTTTCATTTTAAGGAGATTTTTAAAAGTTTATTGTAATATTATACATATTTATTTACTTATTTATTTTTGAAAGGATATTCTTAAAGTAATATTAAAATATATTAAAATTAAAATTATTTTATTATTATTTTATTATTACTTTTATTAAAATATATTAAAATTAAAAGTCGAATGTTTTTCAACTATCCTACGCATATTTTAAAAAATATGCTATAAATGTGGTAAACATTATTTAAAAATGATAATGGAAATAAACTAACTGAAAATAAACTAACTAACTAATCTCAAACTTAAAGGGGATTAATAAAATTTTATAATTTTTATTATTTTTTTAATATTGTAAAAATATGTTAGCTTTATATTATTAAAACAGAAAGAAATAAAGAAAATTATTATACAAAGTTGTTCATGAAACAACTTTATAATGTTTTTGTATCCCAGATATAGATGGCGACACTGGTGTTATTTATGGAATTTATGCTGTTTTAATACGGAACTCCTCCGTTTTCAGAAAATTTTACGGAAAAGTTACTGTTTTTATAATCTCAAAATATCAATAACGGAATTTCTGCTGTTTTTTCGGAAAAACGGAACTTTTCCGTGGAATTTTAGGGAATAATTTCTGTATATTAACGGATATTTTTTACAGTGTGTATTTTAATTGTATAGAACCTATGGACTTTAAATAAAAGATAAGTATTTATATACAATGAGAGAAAAGTTTATTTTTTATGAATAAATTTAATACAAAATAATGAAGATGAGACTAATATTTGTTCACCTGAATCTTTCACCTGCACCCTGCTTACATAAAATTATTTTTATTTAATTATTTTTATTTTAACCACTAAAGTAATAATATTTCTTTTGCAGATGTATTTTTGAAATAAATCCCACTCACTGGTTGAAGATAAACTTTTAAGTGAAGAGATATAATGTATATATTTGAAATTTCTGTTTGTGAATTGATTACTGATTTTTCTGTATTTTTTAAGATCATAATAAATGTCATAGTTTTATTTGTTTGTTTTGATGCATTTTCAATTTTAAACTTTCATAAACATATACTTTATTTAAAAAATAAACAAAACTAATTTGAAATTTTGATGCACGTGTGGTACATGACAATTGTCAATTGTAGTTTTTCAGCTCTTGTAATTCCAAGGAATAATCTTCATTTTTAATTACAGAATTTCCTTTCAAAATTATTAGTGCCAAACTATCACAGCAGTGATGCATGTAATAGGAACATCTGTGATGTGCTCAAATAAAAGTTAAGATTTTTAAATATTTTATATTTTAATTTTTATAAAGCTGACAAATGAGAAACTCGAAAAAATTGGCAATTTGAATAATGAAAATATATATATATATATATATTTAAAATTTTCTGTCTTATGCTGTATATTTCTTTGTTACCTGTATATTGGAACTGGAAAAATTCAAATAAATTTCCAAGAAATCTATAAAATTGATTTTTCATGCATTACTTCCAGAAGTTGAGACTTCTTGTTTTATAAACTTATGCTCAACAGGAAACATGGATCTCATATTTCAAAATGAATGCACTTCACTGTGTTATTAAATTTGCACATCATTATTTCGAGTAATAATTTTTAGGTGCAGAATTTGTTATTAAAGAAATAGATATTATTTAGGAGTAATAGATCAAATCCAAAGACAGTTGAATATTTTATCAAACATTGCCTATCTGAGTATGGAAAAAGTGTTTCTTATATAAAAATTGTTCTTTTATTAGAAGTGAGTGCCCTCATTAAACTTGATTAGTAAATCGCACAAATGTTGTTATATATATATATATAATCTTTTTTTGCAGTTTTCACAAAAATTTTATTTTTATACCAAAGTTAGCAAATTTTATATAAATAAGCATACAAGGTATTCCTAAAATTGAAACATGCTTTTTTTACAAATTGAAATGTGTATGCAAAGTAAATTACAGAAGAGTTTAAATTATGATTGTATTGATCACTTTGTTAGCCAATTATTTTCAAAAAATTACACTTATACCATTTTTATAGGACTTCTGAGTCAAATAAGATATATTTAGAAAAAATTCTTCCATGCTCTCCAGAGTACAGCAGTAATGATTCACGTATTTTATAAAGAAAGTTCTTTAAACTATTATTCTTGAAATTTTATCAAATTTCATTTTTCTAGTATTAAGTGTGTTTGTTTTTAGAGGCAAGAAGCAATGAAATTTTATAAATTCTAGTTTAACTTTGTGTGTTTTGGCCATAAAATAAATCCTTCTCTATCTTACTTGCAGAACATGTGGAATACTTTTTTAAATATAATTTGACCCTCAGGGACCAGATAAAAATTAAAAAGTGTAACTTTTTGAAAATCGATGGAAAAACCCTTTCATCTGCATAATCTTAAATTTTACCTTATTTTGAACAACTTTGCAATAAAATTTACATATTTTTTCCATAAAATTTGCGAATTCTTTCTGTAAAAATCGCAAAATATTTCTGTTAAATTTAGTTTTTTTCTCGTAAGATTTGCTAATTTTCTCGTAAGATTTACATATTTTTCTCATAAGATTCACATTTTTTTATCGTAAGATTTACATATTTTTCTTGTAAGATTTACACATTTTTCTCGTAAGATTTACAAATTTTTCTCATAAGATTTACATATTTTTCTTGTAAGATTTACACATTTTTCTCATAAGATTTACAAATTTTTCTCGTAAGATTTACATATTTTTCTCGCAAGATTTACATATTTTTCTTGTAAGATTTACACATTTTCTCGTAAGATTTACATATTTTTTCTCGTAAGATTTACATATTTTTTCTCGTAAGATTTACATATTTTTCTCGTAAAAATCACAATATATTTTTGTTAAAAAAACAGTTTATCCCTGTAAATATAATTGTATTTAACTGTAAAAAAAATCAGAAATTTTGATAAAATTTACAGTTTTTCTTTGTAAAATTTACAAGTTTTCTTTGTAAAAATTACAACATATTTCTGTTATAATAACAGTTCATCCCGGTAAATATAACAGTATTTAACTGTTTAAAAAATCAGAAAGTTTGATAAAATTTACAGTTTTTCTTCGTGAAATTTACAGGTATTCTTTGTAAAAATCACAAGAGTTTTCTGTTAAAATAATAGTTTATCGCTGTAAATGTAACGGTTTAAGAATGTTAAAAGAACAGATTGTCGTAAAAAAAATTGCGGTTATTCGCTGTAAATTAAACGGTTTTAAACTGGCGCAAAAGTTGCCAGTTTTTTACCGTAAATTTAACGGTTTTTTTTACAGTGTATATTTACAGTAGCACTCCAGTTATCCGAAAATTGACTTAACCAAAAGATCTTAAAATTCCGAGTCCTTTTTAAATGTAAAAAATTTTACTGTCAACACTATTTTTACCGATGTCAATTGACACCTTTCAACATATTTTGATTTATGATTACTGTTTTATTTATAAGTTTTACACCAAAACAATTCCGAATCATTTTTAATACATTGAAATTTGTTTTAATTAGCTTTAAAAATTAGAAGCAAAAATCAGAACTTTGAAAGGTGCTTTTGGACACTAGTAAAAATAGTGTTAAAAAAAAGCACGTTTTTTTTATAAAATAAACAGAGTTAACTTACTTATTTGGTCCATTGCATAATTTTGAGCTCTTTATTATATATATATATATGTGTGTAAAATACTTCATTATTTTACATAATATGTTGCGATTTTCTTTTGATTTTGAACTTTGCATGGTTTCACTGCTGATTTATCACGCCACCTTTTAAATAACAACACATTTGTTGTTGTTGCATTTTCTTGTACTTCAATATCTCAAAGTGACACATTTTTTATCTCAGTAGCTTCACTGTGTGTAATCCTGTTCCACATCTACCACATAATCTGTAATACGTTACAACATTTTTATTACAGCACTGTACTAACTATCAAGCTTTTCACCATAAGCTTCTCAATTATTAAAAAAATCCTATGGAACGCCGGTTATCCAAAACAACCTATGGAACCCCGGTTAATCGAAAATGCTTTGGTCCCATACTTTTAAATTTTAAGATAAAGAACCATGGGTGCAAGTTTGAAATTTTGCCAAGACTGAAAATATTTTGAATTCCACCCCCTCCTAACTGGGTCTGAGTGAACACCTACACACACACGTAGCTTGCATTTTTACCATCGACCCTATGATGAAATCCCCCTCCCCCTATCTTTAGCCAAAATTTGTCAGTTTTGCGCAATCTTTTGCCAAAATTTGCTACTTTAGACAAAAATCAGACTTGGTACAGCCTGAGAAAAAAAAAAAGCTGAACTTTCAAGGACATTTGACAAAATTAGCACTTTTCTGTAATTTTTAACAAAATTAGCGTTTTTTGCGAACTCTACAAAAATTGCACTTTTCTCCACTGTCTTTTCAATGAAATTTGCATTTATCCATGATCCTTTAGAGATAGTCGTAGTTTTCTCACCCTTTTTTGACAAAATTCAGATATTTTCCACGATCTTTTGAGAAAATTTGCATATTTATTGCGATCCTTCGTCAAAATTCGTGTATTTTCCATGATCTTTTGTCAAAATGTTCGTATTTTCTGCTACCTTTTGTCAAAATACACTTTTTCTGCGATCTTTCAAAAAAACCCTCGTATTTTCTACGATCCTTCTAGGAAATTCTCTCATTTTCTGTGATCTTTCGACAAAATTGAGATTTTTCTTCGATCTTTCGACAAAATTCGCGATTTTCCTCCTATCTTTCGTCAAAATTAGGAATTTTCCGCCATCTTTCAACACCACACTTCTATTTACCTCAATCTTACAACAAATTTCTCATATTTTTCATGACCTTTTGGCAAAATTTACATATTTTCTGCAATCTTTCGGAAAAATTTGGGTATTTTTCGGGATCTTGAGGAAAAATTTGGATATTTCCTGCGATCTTTTGGGAAAATTCACATATTTTCTGCAATCTTTCGGAAAAATTCGCATATTTCTCTTGATCTTTCAACAAACTCTACATATTTTCCTCAATTTTTTGACAGAATTTGAACATTTCTTCGATCTTTCGAGAAAATTAGTGTATTTTTCACGATCTTTCCCCAAAAAGTAGAGTATTTATCCCGATCTTGGACAAAAAGTAGAGTATTTTTCACGATTATCTTAGAAAATTAGAGTATCTTCGTAATCCTTTAACAAAAGACGCGACTTTTTCCATAATCTTTTGACCGAAGTCGTGCTTTTTCCCGAAATCCTTCGATGGAAAGAGTTATCTCCCGCATTCCTTTGAAGAAAATACTTTTTTTTCAGGATCGTTTGACAAATTTATAGGTTTTTTGCACGGTTGCATTGGTTTATAGGTATAAAAAAATTTGAGAATTTCCTTGATTACCTTTGTAAAATTGCGCATTTTCTCGATCGCCTTTGTAAAAATCGATAATTTTGTCGACCAGACTCGAAAAATTATAAATTTCATCGATCAGCTTCGTAAAAATGACGCATTTTGTCGATCCAATTCGTAAAAATCTTATTTTTGTTGTCAAACAAGAAAAAAATCGATAATTTTGTTGATCCGCTGTGGAAAAGTTGCAAATTTTACCTATCGTGTGAAAAAAAGATTGCAAATTTCATCAACTGGCTTTGTAAAAACTTGCGATTTTCGTCAATCGGTTTAGTAAAAATCATAAATTTTGTTGATTAGATGCAGAGAAATTGTGAATTTTGTCAACTGTCTTTGTAAGAATCACGATATTTGTTGATAGGTGCAGAAAAATTGTGAATTTTCTCAATCGGCTTTGTAAAATTTTGTCGACCAAACTCGAAAAATTACAAATTTCATCGATCTGCTTCGTAAAAACCACGCATTTTGTCGATCCAATTCGTAAAAATCTTATTTTTGTTGTCAAACAAGGAAAAAAAACGATAATTTTGTTGATCTTCTGTGGAAAAATTGCGAATTTTACCGATCATGTGAAAAACAATTGCGATTTTCGCAAATGGCTTTATAAAAGTCACGAATTTTGTCAATAGCTTTGTAAAACTTGCGATTTTCTTCAATCGGTTTCGTAAAAATCATAAATTTTATTGATTAGATGCAGAAAAATTGTGAATTTTGGCAACTGTCTTTGTAAAAATTACGAATTTTGTTGATTGGTGCAGAAAAATTGCGAATGTTCTTAAGCGGCTTTGTAAAAATAGATAATTTTGTTGACCAGATACGAAAAATCGTAAATTGCATCGATCAGCTTCATAAAAATCGCACATTTTGTCGATTCATTTTGTAAAAATCTTATTTTTGTTGTCAAACAAGAAAAAATCGATAATTTTGTTGATCAGTTGTGGAAAAATTGCAAATTTTACCAATCATGTGAAAAACAATTGCAAATTCCGTCGATTGGCCTTATAAAAACCACGCATTTTGTCGATCCAATTCGTAAAAATCTTATTTGTGTTGTCAACCCAGCTAGAAAAAGTTTGTAAAAAAAGTGTAAAAAAAAAGTGCACAAAAAGTGAGCGTATTTGGCACCTCTGCTTATACACAAAAAGTACAAACCGAATTGTGGACAAAAAGTGTATACGTAAATTTTTCACTTTTTATGCACAATCAGAGGTGCCGAATACGCTCACTTTTTGTTCACTTATTTTTTATACTATTTTTGTATACCTAAATTGTTCACTTTTTATGCACAATCAGAGGCGCCAAATACACTCACTTTTTGTGCACTTATTTTTTTATATTTTTTTTGTATACCTAAATTGTACACTTTTTATGCACAGAGGTGCCAAATACGCTCAGATTTTGTGCGCATTTTTTGTACACTTCTTTGCATACTGAATAGCCCTAAATTGTATACATTATGTGAATAATCGGAAATGCCAAATACACTGATTTTGTGCGCTTTTCCTTTTACATACCAAATAGTCTTACACTGTACACTTTTTATACATAATCAGACAGGGTTGCCGGCTTTTAGCCGGGCCAAAAAAAGCCGGCCGGCTTTTTTTGGTTTTATCCACTTAAAAGAAGCCGGCTAAAATTGAAAAAAGCCGGCTTTTATTTTTAAAGTGTTAATTTGTATCGAATCCATATTAAACGTGGACTGATTTATTTTTAATACATTTTTAATTATTTACTACTAAAAAGTGATAAATTTCTATTTATTTTTTCAAATAAATATGTCTTTATAACCGCCAGAAGTCAACTGTGAAGGCATTATGTCTGAAAAATATAAATCTTGGAAAAAGGAAAATATACTCAAAAAATGTTTTTTAAACTTCTATATTCCATTAGTTCTTATATTACACATTCTTAAGAATTATATTTAATTCAATTATGACAAAATTAAACACATCAAAGCATTCATGGGAACGTTCTTACAGGTCAATATGTAAAGATTAAGTCATAAAATGAACAATGTTGAAAGAGAAATTAGGAAGGATTCAGTATTTGAGGAGGGTTTAATACATAATAACATAAAATTAAAACAGCAACAAAAAATGTTCTAATAAAATTTGTTGAATTAAAGTTTTGAATAGCTCTTTGTTATTTAATAGTGCATGTATGCCCACTTTCATGAATTAATATATTCATGCATATGCTAATTGAGAATAAATTGTGAATGTATTATGAAATAATGCATAACTCGAAATACTATTTTCAATAGTGAGAAATGGTGTTTTTTTATATGTATGATTTTAAATGTTTATAGGGAACAAAACATGACATTTTAATAACTCTTAAAATTAGTTAAGTAATAAAACAAGTAACCATACTCCTCTTTAATTTTATAAAGAAGTAAAAATAAAAAAACAAGGGTAGGATTAATGGTCAATGTAAATCAGAAAAAGCACTTGGTATGGCCATTTTATAATTTAGCTGACATATTTGCAATTCTGACTATAAACCACTGGCAACTCCATCAATGTGTTATTCTAGTATTAATATCTTCATTATTGAAAAATTGGGTTATAACATAACCCAATTTCTCATAATGAATCATAATTAAAATCCCAATTTTTCATTTTAATAAATAAATTTATTAAATTCAAAGTGAATTAAACATCATTAAAATTATTTAAAAGACACTTAAAAATGTATAGATTTTAATTAAAAGGCTTCACTGTATAAAAGCCAATTATGGCCAAAAAAGGCCAATTTTGGCCAAAAAAAGCCGGCTAAAATCAATAAAAGCCAACCGGCCTGGCTTTTTTAAATTTTAGCCAGCTTTTTTGCAACCCTGTAATCAGAGGTGCAAAGAAAAAATATACGCAGGTTTTTTTTTTTTCTGCTAAATAATTAAAATCTGCAGAAATTAAACTTATATCTATAAAAATGCATATAAATTTTAGTGTGAACAAAAGCATACATTAAGTAAATAAACCTGCAATGAAAATTGAAATATCATAAAAAATGCTCAGTCAAATAATTATTTCAAATCTACAGGGGAAAAAAGATCGTCTGGCAGAAAATTTTGAAAAGGACGTGACAATTGATTTTACTTTAGTTATCGAATGATAATTCTATGTGTGCTTGTTAAAATGCAAAACATAGCAAAAAAAAAAAAAAAAAGCAAGTAAAAAATTTGTAAAGGAGGCTTCTATTTTTTTAACATTAGATTTTAAGAGTTGTCACATAGCTAGTTGTAGGCTCATCAGGATAATTCCAAAAAATCCCCGCCAGATCATCTAACAGCCGCAGGTAGATCTAGATTTCGAAGGTAATAACTACTAATTTTATCAACAAAAACTAAATCAAGATTAGGCATAATCCTAGTTTAACAATTTTATCTGGTCATTTTCCTTTTTTTTTTTTTTTTTACAATAAAAGTTGGTTTTATTGAAATCATGTTAGTTTTTTTTCCCCAACTCCATTATTACTGTAAAATCCTGATTGTAAGCATCCCTTCATACTTTCAAGCAGTTTTCTCGCTGTTGCTCGCCAATGTGTCGAATTGCGATTAAATTTTCAATTTGGCGAGTAAACAAGCAATTAGATTCGCCAAATTGCTAGTGCTCAATTTTTGCTTTTTCTTTTTTTCATACACATGCATATACAGTAGACTACCTCAAATCTGCACAGCTTGGGACCAGGGGTTGTGCGAATTTTAGAATTTTTCAGATTTCTGGTCATTGCTTTGTTTACATTTTTTAAACAGTAGTAGTTTGAATCTAATTAATAGTACATTCGCAACTATAATGAATGCTTACAATATAATAAAATATTAAAATAAGTAATGAACTAAAAATAATAAAAATTTAGATAATTTTTAAAATGATTAAAGTTCTAATAGCAAAGGTCAAGTTAATAATCAATAGTGTATGATTAAATATTCATTATAAAGATTAATATTCTTCCAAAATTATTCAACAAAACTTGCCTCATAAAAGTAACTTACTAATTCGCATAAAAATCATAAAATAACAATTTTTTTTTCAAGTTTAGCCAAGCTTAATAACCAAAATATCTTGATAATGCATAATATACTTGGTAAGAAGATTGTAATTACCAGTATAATATCAGCAATATCTTGAATTTTTTCAAAAAAAAAAAAAAAATATTTCTTTATGAAAAAAACATGAATAGAGTATTAAGAAAATTACAAATTAAAAAATATATGAAATTGATACAAAACTAAGAAAAAATCACATTTTGTCCCAATATCCAAACTGAAATTTTCATTGTTTACATCCATAAAATATTTTAGAGAGTTGCGGATTTCTGGTTTGTGGATTTCAGGAAGTCTACTGTATGTATGTATATATATATATATATATATATATATATATATATATATATATATATTCATATTTGTAGCGCATAGTTGAAACTAGATTAATAACAATCGCTGTCACAGTTTGAGCTACACAACGAATCTATTTTGCTAATACTTTTTTCATTTGGCGAATTTTATTTTTAATTCGCCAAATTACTAATGTTGGTCAAATATCAGCGAGAACACTGCTTTCAAGCATTTTTTATTTTTCACACTCACATATAAGCCCCCCCCCCTACCACACACACATCTCTTTTGTGGTAAAAAAATATTTAAAAATCTAAGTGTTAAACTGTGTGTTTAACACTTAGTATAACACTAGTACTCACTGGAAACTTTTTAAAATTATTTATTGCTATCAGATAGTAATATCATATTTGCTCATAGGCCACAATAAAAACTGTTGAATGTAAACATGCAATTATTTCACCTATTACATGTATATTTATAGAAATTTATCAAAATATTTAATCTACATTCAGTGACTTAGTGAGAACTTGAGCTAGTTCATACACAGGGTGCATAAAAGTGCTTATTTTTTAGTACTCCTATTTCTGAATTTTCCTTATACTGTTAAAGGAATGAAAACCCTATATAAAAATGAAAAACAACGGTATATACTGATTACAGCACTGAAGTGTAATAAATTTCTGTTCTTGGAGATGCATACAATCCTCTCAAATATTATTTTTTTACTTTGCTTTTAATGAAAAAAAAAATCCCAAAAGGGATCTTTTTTTTAAGAATGACCCATATGCATATATTTACAGTAGCACTCCGGTTATCCGAAAATTGACTTAACCAAAAGATCTTAAAATTCCAAGTCCTTTTTAAATGTAAAAAATTTTACTATCAACACTATTTTTACCGATGTCAATTGACACCTTTCAACATATTTTGATTTATGATTACTGTTTTAGTTGTAAGTTTTGCACCAAAACAATTCCGAATCATTTTTAATACATTGAAATTTGTTTTAATTAGCTTTAAAAATTAGAAGCAAAAATCAGAACTTTGAAAGGTGCTTTTGGACACTAGTAGAAATAGTGTTAAAAAAACATGTTTTTTTTATAAAATAAACAGAGTTAACTTACTCATTTGGTCAATTCCATAATTTTGAGCACTTTATTATATATATATATATGTAAAATACTTCATTATTTTACATAATATGTTGCGATTTTCAACTTTGTATGGTTTCAATGCTGATTTATCACGCCACCTTTTAAATAACAACACATTTGTTGTTGCATCTTCTTGTACTTCAATATATCAAAGTGACACATTTTTGATCTCAGTAGCTTCATTGTGTGTAATCCTGTTCCACATCTAGCACATAATCTGTAATATGTTACAACATTTTTATTACAGCACTGTACTAATTATCAAGCTTTTCACCATAAGCTTCACAGTTATTAAAAAAATCCTATGGAACACCGGTTATCCAAAACAACCTAAGGAACACCGGTTAATCGAAAATGCTTTGGTCCCATACTTTTAAGTTTTAAGATAAAGAACCATGGGTGCAGGTTTGAAATTTTGCCAAGACTGAAAATATTTTGAATTCCCCCCCTCCTAACTGGGCCTGAGTGAACACCTACACACACACATAGCTTGCATTTTTACCCACGACCCTATGATGAAATTCCCCCCCCCCCCCGATCTTTAGCCAAAATTTGCTACTTTTGACAAAAATTCAGACTTGGTACAGCCTCAGAAAAAAAAAAAAAAAAAGCTGAAGTTTCAAGGACATTTGACAAAATTAGCACTTTTTTGCAATTTTTTAACAAAATTAGCGTTTTTTTGTGAACTTTTTACAAAAATCGCACTTTTTTCCACTGTCTTTCCATTGAAATTTGCATTTATCCATGATCTTTTAGAGATATTCATAGTTTTTCTCACCCTTTTTTGACAAAATTCAGATATTTTCCATGATCTTTTGAGAAAATTTGCATATTTACTGCGATCCTTCGTCAAAACTCGTGTATTTTCCACGATCTTTCTTCAAAATTTTCGTATTTTCTGCTACGTTTTGTCAAAATACACTTTTTTCTGAGATCTTTCGAAAAAACTCTTGTATTTTTTACGATCTTTCTAGAAAATTCTCTCACTTTCTGTGATCTTTCAACAAAATTGCGAATTTTGTTCCATATTTTGACAAAATTCACGATTTTCCTCCGATCTTTCATCAAAATAAGCGATTTTCCGCTACCTTTCTACAAAATACTTCTACTTACCTCAATCTTACAACAAATTTCTCATATTTTTCATGATCTTTTGGCAAAATTTACATATTTTCTGCGATCTTTCGGAAAAATTTGGATATTTTTTGTGTTTTTGAGGAAAAATTTGGATATTTACTGCGATCCTTTGGAAAAATTCACATATTTTCTGCAATCTTTTGGCAAAATTTGCATATTTCTCCTGATCTTTTGACAAACTCTATATATTTTCCTCATTTTTTTGACAAAATTAGAACATTTCTTTGACCTTTTGAGAAAATTAGAGTATTTTCCACGATCTTTCCACAAAAAGTACAGTATTTTACCACGATCTTTGACAAAAAGTAGAGTATTTTTCACGATTATCTTAGAAAATTAGAGTATTTTCGTAATCCTTTAACAAAAGCCGCGACTTTTTCCATAATCCTTTGACCGAAGTCACGCTTTTCTGAAATCGTATAATGGAAAGAGTTACCTCCCGCATTCCTTTGAAGAAAATACTTTTTTTCCAGGATCGTTTGACAAATTTATAGGTTTTTTGCACAGTTGCATTGGTTTATAGCTATTGCAGGTGACGTGCCCGGGCAGGGATCGAACTGGAGATCCCACGGCCAGAAAGCGAGCGTCTTATCTGCCGAGCAAAAGGCTAGCTCGATCGCTTCCTGCGAGAAACTCGTTTTATTGACCGCGCAAGATGGCCGCCACACTATAAAAATTTTGAGAATTTTCTTGATTGCCTTTGTAAAAATTGCAAATTTTCTCGATCGCCTTTGTAAAAATCGATAATTTTGTCGACAAAATTCAAAAAATCATAAATTTCGTCAATCGGCTTCGAAAAAATCACATATTTTGTCGATCCAATTCGTAAAAATCTTAGTTTTGTTGTCAAACAAGAAAAAAATCGATAATTTTGTTGATCGGCTGTGGAAAAGCTGTGAATTTTACCTGTCGTGTGAAAAAAAATTGCAAATTTCATCAATTGGCTTTGTAAAAGTCACGAATTATGTCGATAGCTTTGTAAAACTTGAGATTTTCATCAATCGGTTTCGTAAAAATCATAAATTTTATTGATTAGGTGCAGAAAAATTGTGAATTTTGGCAACTGTCTTTGTAAAAATCACGAATTTTGTTGATAAGTGCAGAAAAATTGCGAATTTTCGCGATCGTCTTTGTAAAAATCGATAATTTTGTCGATCAGACTCGAAAAATTGCAAAATTCATAGATTGCCTTCGTAAAAATTGCACATTTTGTCGATTTATTTCATAAAAATCTTATTTTTGTTGTCAAACAAGAAAAAATCAATAATTTTGTTGATCGGCTGTGGAAAAGTTGCGAATTTTACTGATCATGTGAAAAAAAAATGAAAATTTCATCGATTGGCTTTTTAAAAGTCATGAATTTTGTCGATTGCTTTGTAAAAATCGCGATTTTCGTTAATCGGTTTCATAAAAATCAGAAATTTTATTGATCAGATGCAGAAAAATTGTGAATTTTGGCAACTGTCTTTGTAAAAATCACGAATTTTGTTGATTGGTGCAGAAAAATTGCAATTTTTTTTAATCGGCTCTGTAAAAATTGATAATTTTGTTGACCAGACACGAAAAATCACAAATTCCATCGATCAGCTTCATAAAAATCGCACATTTTGTCGATTCATTTTGTAAAAATCTTATTTTTGTTGTCAAACAAGAAAAAATTGATAATTTTGTTGATCAGCTGTGAAAAAATTGTGAATTTTAACAATCATGTGAAAAACAATTGCAAATTCCGTCGATTGGCTCTGTAAAAATCACGAATTCTGTCGATTGCTTTGTAAAAATCGCGATTTTTGTCAATCGGTTTCATAAACATCAGAAATTTTATTGATCAGACGCAGAAAAATTGTGAATTTTGGCAACTGTCTTTGTAAAAATCACGAATTTTGTTGATTGGTGCAGAAAAATTGCAAATTTTCTTAATCGGCTTTGTAAAAATAGATAATTTTGTTGACCATACTCGAAAAATCACAAATTCCATCGATCAGCTTCATAAAAATCACACATTTTGTCGATTCATTTTGTAAAAATCTTATTTTTGTTGTCAAACAAGAAAAAATCGATAATTTTGTTGATCAGCTGTGAAAAAATTGTGAATTTTACCAATCATGTGAAAAACAATTGCAAATTCCGTCGATTGGCTCTGTAAAAATCACGAATTCTGTCGATTGCTTTGTAAAAATCACGATTCTTGTCAATCAGTTTCATAAACATCAGAAATTTTATTGATCAGATGCAAAAAAATTGTGAATTTTGGCAAATGTCTTTGTAAAAATCACAAATTTTGTTGATTGGCGCAGAAAAATTGCAAATTTTCTTAATCGGCTTTGTAAAAATAGATAATTTTGTTGACCATACTCGAAAAATCACAAATTCCATCGATCAGCTTCATATAAATCGCACATTTTGTCGATTCATTTTCTAAAAATCTTATTTTTGTTTTCAAACAAGAAAAAATCGATAATTTTGTTGATCAGCTGTGGAAAAATTGCGAATTTTACCGATCATGTGAAAAACATATAAGATAAACAAAAAGATATAAAAAAACCCATTTTGAGAACAGTGTAAACTTTTTTTAAAATTACTGTCCGACCCAGCAGCAGAAAATTCTCCAAGTATCTGCGGCAGATACTTCAGGGCCAAAAAGTAATCTGCAGGTGAAATATTTTTACAATTGAAGCATTTATTAATCAAACAGTCACTTACCTGTGGTGTATTTAATCCTAATTTTTTAAATGTTTATTAACAATATTAACTTTTTGATATAGTAAGTAATAAAAACTAAACATGACATGAAGCAAAATAAAGGTTTAATGATAAAGAATCTGCAAAAAAGAAAAAAACTGTGATGCCCATCTCACGTCCCTTTTAGCTCACAAAACACTTATAATTTAATGGGGAATTAATTTTTATTTTTCATAAGAATTTCCATTTGTTTTGAAAAACAATCTAAGCATGTAGTAAATGTCAAATAATCAGCAAATTAAATTAATATCAATGATTAAATTAATATCAATGAATAAATTAACATCAACAATTAAATTAATAATGTGTGGTTGTTGTTACAAACAATAACCTCTGATAATTCGGAAGCTAAAAATAGAGCTGTCTAATTCGGAAAGATTTTCAACTCGCTGCAAATTCATCAACTTGCAGCAAAAGGCGAAATTTTTTTTTCGATCCCGACTGATTCTACAGGGTTTGCCTGTGCTTACAAATGACTGTGTCATTTGAAACTTTCACAGAGATACTTGTGAAAAATTAACTTTGGTATAAGCGCTATAATTTAAATTAGAAATAATAAAAATAAAAAACGACGGGACACGCGGTATCCGTTACGTTCGTTTCTCTAGCTAACTTCGCGGTCGAGTGACGTCACATGTAAACACACCAGCTCCAAGTCTCTGAGTTGAGAAGTATTAATGCTTCTGGTTCCTGGTGTTGGAAAGATCGCTATCATAGAAGGCGGCAGCCTTCAAGTGACGCAGCTTTAAACCTACTATCGTCAAAACCTACCATCGTCATAAGGGTAGATGCGGAACTTCATATATACAGCTAACTCAACTTCAAAGGAAATCGGAAAAGCCGCCTTCTAATAACTCAGCAAATATTGGTCAGAATGGTCCAATTTTTTTAATATAGTCTTATATTCCCAGTCTAATCCTATCCTATAATTTTTACATTTCTACGTGCCGTATATTTTTAGATCTCGATAACCATTTTAAAACTGTAATCGATGGTGTTTGTTCCTGATAATGAGATCTACAAAACGGGCTGGGAGATTTTATTAAAACTTATATATAATATGAATCTCTTTAAGATAGAGGTAATAAGACTTTCCTTGTTTCTAGGAAAACTCTTGTTTGTTATATATTGGTCTTGGAAAATCGGACTATATTAGCTCGCGGATTACATGTTATTCTATGGGTTAGCAGACGGAGACTGAGTGAATAACCTTATGTACTTATGGTCACAGTTAAATCACCCGAATCGAAGCAATAAATGTTTTTTAAACTACAAAAACATCTTATCATGTGCTTTAAAACATTCAATAAATATATACTAAATCAAATTTCTATTTATTTTGCCTTTATTTTTCGTAAGAAGAAAATATTACGTTTCTTACATTGGATATTTTTGCATTTTGTGGGAAAAATATTTTGAATCCTTTTTTAAAATAGGAAAATATTTTTTAATTATACATATTCAATATACTTTCGACTTATGATTTTTTTTTAAGTTTACAAACAAAAATTATTTTTAATAATTTTAATAAGATTTTCAATGTATTCATACGCGTTTAGATAGTTTTGTTTTGAATCGTAATCGAATTCTCTGGCGGCTGAAGCTTCCAAAAGCTACGCGCGTCGTCGAAAATCAACTGTAAACATTGGATTAGAAATATTAAAAAATACATAAAGCATCCCCAAAAGTAAGTATGAAATCTTAAATATCGAGGTAGTATCTGATGTAATTATTCCCGACCCAGAGTTGTTTTTATTTACGACATTTTTTTATCTGTTTACATTATAAATACATGCTTCCTGACGTGTCTATGAAGCGCATTAGAAATTAAACAATTTACTATTTTATTTTGAGTTTTCTTAAAAAATAAATAAATAAATAAATAAGCAAAATTTTTCGTTTTTAAGGAAAATTCAGGTTAAATTTAAGGTATGACAAAATGAAAATTGTTCCCAATCCCGTGTGTAAAATAATTTGTGAATCGTTTGTATTTAAGTTCACGAAAATTGCCTCAAAATAACATCTTTTTTGAAATATGCATACCTATAGCTTACTTTTAATTTTACATTCTCTTCAGATTAAAAAAAAAAATTAAGCATCTCAGTATTTAAATTTTTATCAAAATTTTACTTTTTAAAATTTTCGGGAATTTCTAATGTAACTTATACTTTTTTCCGCCCTTATATTCAACTCTTATTCTTTCGTTACACATATAAATAACGTTAAGAATGTTTTTAATTAAAGTGATAAAGGTTTGAAATTTCAAATTTTGTCCACCAAATTTTCAATCAATCTTGTTTTTATTTACAGTAATACTTGATTATACTCCTTTTCCATTCAAGTACATTTGTGTAATAGAGACCAATTAGCAATGCAATTTTGTTTATCTCTTAAAGAAATTAAACAAAAATTTACATTATTAAAGACAGCACAAGTTAAATAAAAAGTTATGACATTGTGGAAATTTGGATATGTTTATAAAATGATATACTTGTTTACAGGGGCAGATCCAGAGGATCATTTTGGGGGGGGGGCGATACCAAGAAACATAGAATCAATATAGTCATAATTTCTGTTCATAAAATACCTCCTTGTACAGTTATTATTAAATGAATGATCAAATGAAATGCTTTTCTGCGATCTTCTCATGAAATAGGCTTTTTTTCTGCGATCTTTTGACTAAATTGCAACTCTTTGACGGAATTCACATTTTTGACGAATCTCGCGTTTTTTTACCCACGATACGCTGTCAAAATTCAGGTTTTTATTGTGATCCTTTGACAAAATTGGCTCTTTTCTGTGGCACTTTGACAAAATTAGCAATGTTTTGCAACCCTTTGAGAAAAGTAGCTCATTTTTCTGTGACCTTTTGACGAAATTGAAGTTTTTTCCACAACACTGACAAAACTCGTGCTTTCCCAGCAATCCTATTTCGAAATAAGCGCTTTTTCTGCGACCTTTTGATGAAATTCACACTTTTTCGCAGTGCTTTGATAAAATTAGTGCTTTTTCAGCAATCTTATGTCGAAGTTGGCACTTTTTCAGCGATCCTATGTCGAAATTCACACTTTCTGCGATTCTTTGCATACCTTTCTTCAAACCCTTTGACAAAATTAGCACTTTTTTCACAACCTTTTGACGAATTTCGCTCTTTTCTGCTATACTTTGACAAAATTAGCATTTTTTTGTAACCCTTTGAAAAAAGTAGCTAACTTTAGACGAAATTCGAGCTTTTTGCGTGACACTTTGACAAAAAGATGTGCTTTTTCAGCGGTCTTATGTTGAAATATGTGCTTTTCAGCGATCCTAGGTCAAAGTTTGCGGGGGGGTTTTTTTTCGTGATCCTCTGTCAAAATTAGTTTTCTTTTTTCTAACCCTTTGACGTAATTCACGCTTTTTTGCGATACTTTGATAAAATTAGCACTTTTTCAGCAATCCTATGTCGAAGTTCACGGTTTTTCAGCGATCCTATGTTGAAATTCGCATTTTTTCAGAGTTCCTTTGCCTTCCCTTTTCGCAACCTTTTGAAAAAATTAGCGCTCTTTCCGTGAACTTTTGACGAAATTAGAGTTTTTTATATGACACTTTGACAAAAATCTTGCCTTTTCAGCGATCCAATGTCGAAATTCGCGTTTTTTTATGCGATCCTCTGATAAAATTCGCATTTTTTTTGCGACCCTTTGACGAAATTTGCACTTTTTCGCTGTACTTTGACAAAATTAGCAGTTTTTTGCAACCCTTTGAAAAAAGTAGCGCTCTTTCTTCGAACTCTTGACAAAATTCAAACTTTTTACGCAGCACTTTGACAAAAGCCGCGTTTTTTCAGCGATACTATGTCGAAGTTCATGTTTTTTACGCGAACCTCTGTCGAAATTCACATTTTTTCCGTGACCCTATGATGAAATTCGCGCTTTTTCTGCGATCATTTTACAAGATTCGCGCTTTTTTAACAATCCTATGTCGAAATTAGTACTTTTTCAGTGATACTTTGCCTTCCCTTTGACAAAATTAGCGCTTTTTCCACGACCTTTTGACGAAATTTGCTATTTTTTTTGCTATACTTTGATAAAATTAATGTTTTTTTGCAAACGTTTGACAAAATTCGTGCTTTTTCCTCGACCTTTTCACGAAATTCGAGCTTTTTCCACGACACTTTGACAAAACTCTCGCTTTCAGCGATCTTGTGTCAAAATTCGCGTGTTTTAACGATCCTTTGTCGAAATCCTTTTCTTTGCGCGACCTTTCACAAAATTCGTGCTTTTTCCGCGATCTTTTGTAGAAATTCGCTCTTTTTCTGCGACACTTTGACAAAATTAGCACTTTTTAGCGACATTTTAATGAAATTTGCGATTTTTCTGGAACAATAGAATGTCTCCGACGAAGCTGCAGAAATTCCTTTCGGAAAAAAGTCTGAATTCAACACTAGTTTGGGGGGGGGTGGTGGTGATCCCCCTACCCCCCAACAATTTTAATTTTGTCATACCTTTAAGAAAACTCAAAATAAAATAGTAAATTGTTTAATTTGTTTTGCACTCCATAGACATACGTCAGGAAGCATGTATTTATAATGTAAACAGCTAAAAAATTGTCGTAAATAAAAAAAAACTCAGGGTCGGGAATAATTACATCAGATACTACCTCGATATTTAGATTTCATACTTACTTTTGGGGATGTTTTATTAATTTTTAATAGCAAATTATGTCCATAAATCATGTAAAATGTAAATTACATTCATTAATCGCATAAAAATCGCAAATTATGTCCATGAATCGCTCAAAAAAAGCGAATTGCATAAAAAATAGGAATTACATCAACAAATCGCTCAAAACTTGAATTATGTCCATGAATTGTTTAAAAAAGTGAGAATTACATTCAGAAATTGTATGAAAAACACAAGTTATGTCTATGAATCGTGTAGTAAAATGGGAATTATGTTCATAAATCGCTTAAAAAACACTAATTTTGGCAGCAGAAAGCTGAAACGCAAATAACGTCTATAAATCACATAAAAATAGCGAATAGTGTTTTGCATTCATAAAGCGCATAAAAAACACGAATTACATTCATGAATCGCTCAAAAAACACAAATTACATCCATGAATTGCATAAAAACATGAATTACGTTAAAAAATCACTCAAAAATGCGAATCACTTCCATGAATCGTGCAAAAAAACACTAATAATGTTCATAAATTACAAAAAATGCGAATTACATCGAAGAATTGGTAAAAAAAGCAAATTACATTCATAAATCCTATAAAAACACAACGTCAATAAATCGATCAAAAAACGCAAATTTCGTCGACAGAAAGCTCAAAAAATGCAAATTATGTCTACGAATCGCATAAATACAGAAAATTACGTCCATAAATCATGTAAAATGAAAATTACATTCATTAATCGCATAAAAATTGCAAATTATGTCCATGAATCGCTCAAAAAAGCGAATTGCATAAAAAACGCGAATTGGGTCAACAAATCGCTCAAAACGTGAATTACGTCCATGAATTGTGTAAAAAAGTGAGAATTACGTTAATAAATTGTATGAAAAATGCAAATTACGTCTATGAATTGTGTACTAAAACGGGAATTATGTTCATAAATCGCTCAAAAAATACGAATTTTGGCAGCAGAAAGCTAAAATGCAAATTACGTCTATAAATCGCATAAAAATAGGGAATAGCGTTTTGCATTCATGATTTGCATAAAAAACACGAATTACATTCATGAATCGCTCAAAAAATGCAAATTACGTCCATGAATTGCATAAAAATGTGAATTATGTTCATAAACCACTCAAAAAATGCGAATCACTTCCATGAATTGTGCAAAAAAACACTAATAACATTCATAAATTGCAAAAAATGCGAAATACGTCCAAGAATTGGTAAAAAAAGCAAATTACATTCATAAATTCTATAAAAACACAAATAACGTCAATAAATTGATCAAAAAACACATTTCGTTGACAGAAAGCTGAAAAAACGCAAATTATGTCTATGAATTGCATAAAAATAGCAAATTACATCCATAAATCATGTAAAATGTAAATTACATTCATTAATCGCATAAAAATTGCAAATTATATCCATAAATTGCTCAAAAATGCAAATTACATTCATAAATCGCATAAAAAACACGAATGATGACCATGAATTGTGCAAAAAATGCGAATTACACCCAACATTTAATTAATTTGCAGAAAGTTTTTGGTTTTATACAAGTCTGCCAACAAGAACCTACAAGTTATCCTGAAACCCATTCTAAACCAACAAAAATTTAATGGAAAGATAAATTTGTCCAAGAAAGACAAAATAATTTCCATTGACATACATTGACCAGAATCGAAAAATTCCTATTGAAATCTATCCTATACAATCCAAAACCAGAAAGAAAAAAATCCCTCCAAGAGTAACTCAATCTATCTGCTGCAAAATAAAATACATTGAAATGCAACTGAACCAGAACCTGAAAATTACATTTGAAGTCAAACAGAAACCAGATTCAACCCCCCTCCCCCCCCCCAAAAAAAAAAAAAATTATCCAACCATATCTCGATTCGGGAAAGAAAACTTAATTTCCATAGATACGCGTGATCAGAAATCTGGAAGTTCCAATTAGTACTAAACTTAGTTATAAACATAGTTAACTAGAATGAGAAATGATACATACAGCATAGATTATGAAATCCTTTCTTAGAAATATGGTGTTGAATGTACATTACTTTCTTATCTTATACTAACGTATTTTACTACAGAGTTGTTTTTAACGAATCAAGTAGCACAGCATATATTAATAATAAAATATGAAATATCTTTTTTTAAGTGGGTGGGGGAGGGGTAATTAAAGGTGATCAGAAATCATGAATATGAATTCTTTGCATTAGTCTTTAATTTTTTGTTTTTATCTTTTTATTATTAACCTAAAAAAAAGCACTGATATCAGTACAAAAAACCCTGAACGGGTTAAAAGCTTGTGACGCAGCACTTTATCTTACATATCTAAGAATTTTAAATTTGGGACTTAAAACTAATGATATCAAAATTTATGTGACGCTATGCTATTAATTAATATATACATATATTAAAATTTATTCATTAAGGTTTTATCAATTACATCTTTCATAAATTCAAAATATGAATCTTAAAAGATATGATATCAAAATTTAAGTGACTCCTTGACGAGGCTTTAAACAATGCTTTAAAATTCCTATTATTTATTTATTGTCTCAATACATTTTCATATCTAAACAATACTTTTCATTTTCCAATACACTGTTAAATACATCACTTTCACTGAATATATATAATGCACTGAAATGTATTTATTTGAATAAATGGATTTATCTTTTGGGCTACGCTATCCAAAATCAAAAATAACATTTAAATAAATAGTTTTTGCGTCATTGTATCTATTTGCATCTATTTAACTTACTTTGGATACAATGACGCAAAAAATATTTATTTAAATGTTATTTTTGATTTTGGATAGCGTAGCCCAAAAGATAAATCCATTTATTCAAATAAATACATTTCAGTGCATTATATATATTCAGTGAAAGTGATGTATTTAACAGTGTATTGGAAAATGAAAAGTATTGTTTAGATATGAAAATGTATTGAGACAATAAATAAATAATAGGAATTTTAAAGCATTGTTTAAAGCCTCGTCAAGGAGTCACTTAAATTTTGATATCATATCTTTTAAGATTCATATTTTGAATTTATGAAAGATGTAATTGATAAAACCTTAATGAATAAATTTTAATATATGTATATATTAATTAATAGCATAGCGTCACATAAATTTTGATATCATTAGTTTTAAGTCCCAAATTTAAAATTCTTAGATATGTAAGATAAAGTGCTGCGTCACAAGCTTTTAACCCGTTCAGGGTTTTTTGTACTGATAGCTATACATGCAAGAATAATAAATAAATTAATAATTATTAAACAGGATTCGTCTGATTTTTGAAAGCGCAAGTAATTTTCATAATAATTGGAAGCTACACCTGATAAGGGAAAAGGGCAAATTGTAAGCTCGTTGAAAAAGTGGAGTTTTTGCGCGCGTGTTGTGAGCATGGGTGTGTGTGTGTGTGTGTGGGGGGGGGGGGTCCACTTCACTTCCCCCGATTTTGAAACTTAATTATTTAATTTTTTTTAATTTTGAAAAACTTCGTAAAATTTATTCTTTTCGAGAAATTTAAAATAAAAGAGGAAGTAAGAAAATTTCTGATAGGGGGATGAAAGCATGTGAGAGCAATTGGCCCCCCCCCCTTCTTTTTAAAATTTGATTAATTAAAATTTTTTTCTCTTATTTTGAAATTCGTAGTCGAATTTATTATTTTCGAGAAACTTTAAAAAAAAGAAAAAGATTAAAAATTTTGCAATGGGGGAAGGGGGCATAGAATGGCTTTTGTCCCTCTCTCGATTTTGAAATTTAACTAAGTTTTGTTTTTCTCCGATTTTGAAAAACACAGCAAAATTTATTCTGTCTAGGGGTAGGCACATTTTGTCCTTAACAGGATTTTGAAATTTAATTAACTATTTTTTTTTTTTCGTTTTGAAATGCCCAATAAAATATGTTTTTTTTTCAAGTAATTTAAAATTAAACGATTTTTATGGGGAAGAGGTCATATGAGAGTCATTGCCCCTCCCTTAAGTTTGATTTAAATATTATTTAGTCTAAAATACAATTGAATTTTAGTTTTGAATGATTTTGCAAAACATAGTAAAATTATGTCTTTTCGAGAAATTTAAAATAAAAGAGAAATTATATATTTCCGTAAAGTTAGAGGGTTTTACTAAAAACATTACCCCTCCCCTAAGTTTAAAAATTTATAATTAATCAAAATTTCTATTTTTTCTTATTTTTAACACATTCGCTGCCGATCACGCGCCAGCGCGTGATGTGAGGTGATGTCAAATAGCCAGTCACGCGCTGGTACGGGAAAATCTTTCACTGATTATTTCTTATAAAAAATAAATCGGCTTCCGGGAAAACCCCACTTCGACAGTGCGGCATTAACGGTCATCACATCTTCAAGTAAGCGGCAGCGAATGTGTTAAAAGATAGAATTTATTTTTGTTAAGCAACTTAAAATATAAGATAATCTCAAGGAAGTTTCCGGTAATGAAGCGAGGGGGTAGTTTCATTACCCCTATTTCTGGACTTTAAAATTTAAATAATTAAATTTGTTTTTCTTCAAATTTGATAAGCATACTAAAGTATATTTCCTTAAAATTAAAATCGAACTGAAAATTTTCTTTTATTGAGAAAGGGCCCACAACCTCACGATTTTGAAATTTAATTAACTCATTTTATTTTGGCATATTAAGACATAATCCAATTTATTCCTTCCGATCGAATGCAAGTTAAATACAACATTAGTTTACCTTGGAAAATTTTCACAAATTTAGAAAAGGCACCACGCATGGATATAATAATCCCTGTAATGAAAAAATCTAATGTTCATATCCATAAAAAATAGTACATAATATTTGCAAAATTAAAATCTTTGATTAAAAAAAAAAAAAAAAAAAAAAAAAAAAAAAAAAAAAGTTGCAAAATTTTTGCACACACGGAATATTTATTTATTTTATGCAAAAAAAGTGCACCGTCTTTGATAACTTATAATGTTCACTTTTTTGTATACATAAAACATGAAAATATTTTTCACAAAAAGTACATACTTTTTGGAGTATTCAAAAATATTCACTTTTTGTGTACAAATTGTGTACAATCTAAACTTTTTTGCAAACAAAGTGTAAACTTTTTTTAGCTGGGAAACAAGAAAAAAATCGATAATTTTGTTGATAGGCTGTGGAAAAGTTGCGAATTTTACCGATCACGTGAAAAACAATTGCGATTTTCGTCAATTGGCTTTGTAAAAGTCACGAATTCTGCCGATTGCTTTGTAAAAATCGCGATTTTCATCAATCGGTTTCATAAAAATCAGAAATTTTATTGATTAGACGCAGAAAAATTGTGAATTTTGGCAACTGCCTTTGTAAAAATCACGAATTTTGTTAATTGGTGCAGAAAAACTTGTGAATTTTCTTAATCGGCTTTGTAAAAACAGATAATTTTGTTGACCAGACTCGAATAATCATAAATTAAATTGATCAGCTTCATAAAAATCGTACATTTTGTAAAAATCTTATTTTTGCTGTCAAACAAGAAAAAATCGATAATCTTGTTTTTTAGCTGTGGAAAAATTGCTAATTTTACCGATCACGTGAAAAACAATTGCGATTTTCGTAAATCAGTTTCCTAAAGATCAAATTTTATTGATCAAATGAAGAAGAATTGTGATTTTTCTCGATCGTTTACTTAAAAATCAATAATTTTGTTGACCAGACTCGAAAATTCATAACTTTCATTGATGGGCTTCCTAAAAATCGCACCATTTTGTAAAAAATTTATTTTTGTTGTCAACAAGAAAAGATTGATACTTTTTATTAGTAATTTTTGACGAATTACATTTTTTACCCCGATCATTAGGAGAAATTTACACTTTTCCAGCAATCCTTTGAAGAAATTTACCCCAGTGAGATTTGTACTGGCATTTTTGTTGTATTTCATCTGTCACCTCCCCCAGAGTTTCCCTCAGGTTTAAAAAAGGGCAGGGCGCTACTGTTCTGAAAAGGGCACTTTTATAGAGTTGAATCTAGAACTATCGGTTCAAAAAGTCGTGAAAAAACAGAAACTTCATTTTCAAAAAATGAAAAAGAGAAAAAAAGGTATATTTTGTTTAAAAAAATCGCGAAAAAAAAAAGAAAATTTTAATAAAAGATCCAAAAACCGCAATTTTTGTTAAAAGATCGCAAAAAACGGCATATTTTGCTAAAAAATGACAAATCTCGTGAAAATATCGCGGAAAAACGGAACTTTTCACAGAATTTTCAGATTTATTGCGATTTTTGGATGAAATTTGCCATTTTTTTCGCAAATCTTTTGACGAAATCTGCCGTTTTATCACTATTTTTTGATGAAATTTGCTGTTTTTTGCGACTCATTTGACAAAATTTTCCGTTTTATTGCGATTTTTGGAAGAAATTTGTCATTTTTTCACGATCTTTTGAGGAAATCTGCCATTTTGTGACGAAATTGGCCATTTTTTTTTTTGCAAATTTTGCTTGAAATTAGTCGTTATTTTGTGATTTTTAACGAAACTTGCCTTTTTTTGACGAAATTACCCGTCCCACGAGACGGATATAAGGCTATTTTTTGCGTTTCGTCTCCCAATTTTTGTGTAATTTACGTGCTATAGCGCGTTCGGATCATCGCAGGAGCACTGCGTTTTTTCAAATGTGGGGCAAGAAGGGCGCTATTATTATTTTTTGAATGAATGATAAGAGGGGCGCTAGTTTTTGGATGAGGGGCAAGAGGGGCGCTAGTTTTTAAACTAAAGGGCAGGTGTGGTGGAGCGCACCCCTGAAACCCTCTGGGGGAAACTCTGCCTCCCCCAAATAAAAATGACAAGAAATTTTAATGCATACTTTCATCAATCCCAGAGATAATAAAATTCATCGCCGAAAAAACAGAAATCCATGTTTCTGCAGAAAAGTAACATGTCTGTATTCAATTTCTATTCTTAGAGATGCACATAATCCTATCAAATGATTTTTTTATTTTGTGTTTAATGGAAAAAATTCCCAAAAGGAAACTTTATTTTAGAATGACCCATGCATATATATAGGTATTGCATATGACAATGGCAAAAAACTAAATCAAAAAATTTATAATGGAAAATGCAGTTATTCATACGCCATTGTCTATTGACAGTGAACCTAGACTTTCAGATGTGACATTGAGAAGTCAGATGTAAAGTATCACTTTTTATTGTTAAAAGTGAAGTGAATGAGTGTGAAATATGATATGCATTTGCCATCCAAGATGAATGCTCAGTCAGAGAATTTTGTAACCAAGGGATCGCATTTTGTTTTCTCAGCAATTATTTTTCATTTTCAAAAATCACAAAATTCATCAGTCGACCATGCTAAAAAGTGCATAATTCAATTAACCACAGGAAAATATCATAATATCCTACAAGTAAAAAAGAAGTTTATACAAACCACTTCAAAATATTTAACAAAATATAAAAGTGCCCGTTTTGAGAACAGTGTAAACTTTTTTAAAAATTACTGTCCAACCCAGCAGCAAAAAATTCTCCAAGTATCTGCAGCAAATACTTCAGGGCCAAAAAATAATCTGAAGGTAAAATATTTTTACAATTGAAGCATTAATTAATGAAACAGTCACTTACCTGTGGTGTTTTTAGTCTCTTTTTAAAATGTTTATTAACAATCTAAACTTTTTGAAATAGTAAGTAATAAAAAATAGTAAGTAATAAACCTGAGATGAAGCAAAATAAAGGTTTATTGAAAAAGAATCTGCAAAAAAGAAAATAAAATCTGTGATGCCCATCTCAAGTCTTTTTTTACCTCACAAAACACTTATAATTTAATGGGGAATTAATTTTTATTTTTCATAAGAATTTCCATTTGTTTTGAAAAACAATCTAAGCATGTAGTAAATGTCAAATAATCAGCAAATTAAATTAATATCAATAATTAAATCAATATCAATGAATAAATTAACATCAACAATTAAATTAATAATGTATGGTTGTTATTACAAACAATAACCATGCATTAATGAGTAATGTAAATTTTTCATTTCACCCCCCCCCTAACTATTTTCAATTTTTTAATCAAAGCAAGATTCTATAATTTTATATTTTGTTTAGTACTGTTATCAAATTACAGAATAAAAAATGATATTAATTCCAAAAGCCAAACCACCTTCTCCCTCTAGAGATACCTTACGATATCATTCGTCAGGAGCTGCCCCACCTCCCATAAAACTATAACGCTATATTTGTAGAGCTGTCTAATTCGGAAGGTTTTCAAGTCCCTGCAAATTCATCAACTTGGAGTAAAAGGCGAAATATTTTTTCGATTCCACAGGGTTTGCCTGCGCTTACAAATGACTGAGTCATCTGAAACTTTTACAGAGATACTTGTGAAAATTAACTTTGGTATAAACTAAAATAATTAAATTAAAAATAATAAAAATAAAAAACGACGGAATACGCGGTATCAGTTCGTTTCTCTCGCTTCGCGGTCGAGTGACGTCACATGTAAACACACCAGCTCCAAGTCTCTGAGTTGAGAAGTATTAATGCTTCTGGTTCCTGGAGTTGGAAAGATCGCTATAGCGGTACATGCAAGAATAATAAATAAATTAATAATTATTAAACAGGATTCGTCTGATTTTTGAAAGCGCAAGTAATTTTCATAATAATTGGAAGCTATACCTGATAATGGAAAAGGGCACATTGTAGGCTCGTTGAAAAAGTGGAGTGTTTGCGCGTGTGTTGTGAGCATGTGTGTGTGTGTGGGGGGGGGGGGGTGTTCCACTTCACTTCCCTCGATTTTGAAACTTAATTATTTAATTTTTTTTTTTAATTTTGAAAAACTTCGTAAAATTTATTTTTTTTGAGAAATTTAAAATTAAAGAAGAAGTAAGAAATTTTCTGATAGGGAAGCATGTGAGAGCAATTCCCCCCCCCTTCTTTTTAAAATTTGATTAATTAATATTTATTTTTCTCTTATTTTGAAATTCGTAGTCAAATTTATTATTTTCGAGTAACTTAAAAAAAAAGAAAAAAGAAAAAATTTTACAATGGGGGAAGGGGGCATAGAATGGCTTTTGCCCCTCTCTCGATTTTGAAATTTAACTAAGTTTTGTTTTTCTCTGATTTTGAAAAACTCAGCAAAATTTATTCTTTCTAGGAGTAGGCACATTTTGCCCTTAACAGGGTTTTGAAATTTAATTAGCTATTTTTTTTTTTTTTTTTTTTTTTTGAAATGCCCAATAAAGTATGTTTATTTCAAGTAATTTAAAATTAAACGATTTTTATGGGGAAGATATCATATGAAAGTCATTGCCCCTCCCTTAAGTTTGATTTAAATATTATTTAGCCTAAAATGCAATTGAATTTTATTTTTGAATGATTTTGTAAAACATAGTAAAATTATGTCTTTTCGAGAAATTTAAAATAAAAGAGAGATTAAATATTTCCGTAAAGTTAGAGGGTTTTACTAAAAACATTACCCCTCCCCTAAGTTTAAAAATTTATAATTAATCAAAATTTCTATTTTTCTTATTTTTATCAAATTCGCTACTGATCACGCGCCAGCGCGTGATGTGAGGGGATGTCAAATAGCCAGTCACGCGCTGGTACGGGAAAGTCTTTCACTGATTATTTGTTATAAAAAATAAATCGGCTTCTGGGAAAAACCCACTTCTACAGTGCGGCATTAACTATCATCACATCTTCAAGTAAGCGGCAGCGAATGTGTTAAAAGATAGTAGAATTTATTATTTTTAAGCAACTTAAACTATAAGATAATCTCAAGGAAGTTTCCGGTAATGAAGCGAGGGGGGGGGAGGTTCATTACCCCTATTTCTGGATTTTGAAATTTAAATAATTAAATTTGTTTTTCTTAAATTTGATAAGCATACTAAAATGTATTTAATTTGTTTACCTTAAAATTAAAATCGAACTGAGAATTTTCTTTTATTCAGAAAGGGCCCACAACCTCACGATTTTGAAATCTAATTAACTCATTTTATTTTGACTTATTAAGACACAATCCAATTTATTCCTTCCGATTGAATGCAAGTTAAATACAACATTAGTTTACCTTGGAAATTTTCACAAATTTAGAAAAGGCACCAGGAATGGAAATAATAATCCCTGTAATGAAAAAATCTAATTTTCACACCCATAAAAAAATAGTACATAATATTTGCAAAATTGAAAACTGATTAAAAAAAAAAAAAAAAAAAAAAAAAAGCACAATTTTTGCACACACGGAATATTTATTTATTTTATGCAAAAAAAGTGCACCGTTTTTGATAACTTATAATGTTATTTTTTTGTATGCATAAAACATGAAAATATTTTTCACAAAAAGTACATACTTTTCGGAGTATTCAAAAATATTCACTTTTTTTGCACAAATTGTGTACAATCTAAACTTTTTTGCAAACAAAGTGTAAACTTTTTATTTAGCTGGGTAGTACTTTTAATTTCTAGTGTTGCTCAAATTTTGAAATGATCTGGTTTTCGTCACATGATAACACGCGTATTTATACACCGATTTGGATGAAACTTGGTGCGTAGATAGGACATATTGATGCATGGACCGATTTCGTTGGCCAGTTCCAACCGCCGTCTTGTTTCAAAATGCAGAATATTAATTTTTTTAAATTTAAATTTTAAAATTAGGTGCAAAAATGTAAGAAATTGAAAAAGATTTTTCTTTTGTGTTTTGACCTTGATACAAAGATTCCAGAGCATTTTTTGTTTCATCTATACCTTGAAAAATGGCTGAGTTTTAGCACTTTCAATTTCCAGTCTGACTGACATTTTGAAACGGTCAGAAATTTGTCACGCGTTAGCACGCATATTTATAAACTGATTTCAATATAATTGCATGTGTTCATGGTACATACCAATGTCTTGACCGAGTTCACGCGCCAACTTTATCCGCCATCTTGTTTCAAAATGGCGGCCATTTAAATTTGTCAAAAATCTTTTGCATGTATAATGATTTATAAACAAAAAATTAGAAATTGAAGTTCTTTCTAAACTATTTATCTTAATAATGAATTCCGGAGTTTTTTTCTCTTTCTTTATCTTGAAAAACGCCTGGGATATATAGCAGTTTGAATTTCTAATGTGGGTGACATTTTTTTTTAAAGTCAATTTGCCCGCGACAGCACTCGTATATATTAATCGATTTCGATGTGAGTGTGCATATTTGCATGAATTACGATTTCGATCAAGCTCATTGGGGGTTTTTTATGCATCGTGTTGCTTTAAAATGATATCGTGGAATTTGGCGACCCTATAAATCGCTTAACCCTTTCCGGCACGGGCAAAATCTGATGAAAAATGAAAAATTATCGACTGACACCGTAATTCACAAGCGAATTTTTTAGATATTTTGAATTCTTTAATTTAAGCTTATATTATAAAAGCAAATTTTTACTAAAATTTTTTTGGTGCCGTTTGCAAGTTTGGAATTAAAATTAGGTATCCCAGACCAGGCACATTGTGCCGGAAAGGGTTAAAATAAAACCAGGTTGAATAAAAGATGACTAATTTCTAAAAATTCCTATTAATATTCAGTATTTACAAAAACTACTATTCAATCTTATATAATCGTGTTCCACTATTTTGAGCTTCGTATATTTGATTTATATAACTTAATTTAAAATAAATAAATAAGTATATGAAATCTACCTCTTCCTCCTGGCACTGTCGGAAAGGCTTTTTATATGTATAACCATATATATATCTGATATTTGTCATGCTATCACTAACGAATTTATGAACCGATTTGAATGAAACTTGGGATGTACATTAGGGTGGGCCGAAATTTTTTTTTTTTTTTTTTTTGATTTTCGATAATGCCGGGTGCGGAAAAGTGGCCACTGGTGGCACTCAGTTCACACAAAAAATTTGAGAGTTTTTGGACAATTCCTTACCCTGCTGCAAATGGCTTGAAGTTTTGCCAAAATGCTGATTTTTGAACTTTTTTAGTAAAAATTTTTTAAATATTAAATTAAATTTATTTTGGCTGTATTTACTTGGAAAGGCATATTTAACGTAACTAATGTTTAAATAAGTTCTGATAATGCATTATTTAATTGCTATGTGTATTTTAAATTAACCATTTTTTTATAGACGAGTAAAACTCGGCTTGCAGCTACATCCACGCGAGGAGTTTTCGGTTGTTTCACGTTGGTACGGAGCGCAAAACAAGTTAAAATCAAGTACATTTTTGAAGAACATAGCACTAAACAAATGCATAATTAGAGGTTTTTTAAACATTTGGCACATTAAATACATCTTTTCAACTAAATACAACAAAAAAAAACTTCATTTAATATTTACATTTTTTTTGCTAAATAAATTCAAAAATGAGCATTTTGGCAAAAATTTTAAGCCATTTGCGGTAGGGTAAGGAATTGTCCAAAAAATCTCAAATTTTTTGTGTGAACTAAGTGCCACCAGTGGCCACTTTTCCGCACCCTCCATTATCGAAAATCGAAAAAAAGTTTTTTTCGGCCCACCCTAATGTACATAGCACATACAAATATCTCGACCGAGTTCGTTGGCCAGCATCATCCTCCATATTGTTTCAAAATGGCGGCCATTTAAATTTTTTTAATTTAAAATTTAAAATTAAATGCGAAAAATTTAAAAGTTGACAAATATTTTTATTTTATGTGTTAGACCTTAAAACATCATAACCAGAACACTTTTTACTTTGTCTGTATCTTAAAAAATTATTGAGTTATAGCACATTGGATTTTTCTTATCACTGACATTGTGAAACGACCTGATTTTTGTCATGCTATAACTAACGTATCTATGAACCGATTTAAATGAAACTTGGTATGTACATAGTCTATACAAATATCTCGACCGAGTTCGTTGGCCAGCAACATCCGTCATCTTGATTCAAAATGGCGGCCATTTAAATTTTTTAAATTTAAAATTTAAAATTAAATGCGAAAAAATTAAAAGTTAAAAAAAAATTTTATTTTATGTGTTAGATCCTAAAACACCAATTCTAGAACACTTTTTACTTTGTCTATATCTTAAAAAATGACTGAGTTATAGCACTTTGAGTTTTTCTTTTGGCTGACATTTTGAAACGATCTGATTTTTGTCACGTATTAACACTCATTTATAACACTCGTATTAAGCAGCTTTCATTACAAAAAGTAAAAAGCTACTTATTGCAATCGTCCGCAGGAAAGCACTTCCAGAAAATTTTGGTATATTTTCACCGATCGTGACCCCCAGACCCCAAAACCACCCTCCGTCCAAATGTTGACATATATATATATATATATATATATATATATATATATATATATATATAACCATATATATATATATATATATATATATATATATATCTGATATTTGTGATACGATAACTATCGTATTTATGAACCGATTTGAATGAAACTTGGTATGTTCATAGTACATACAAATATCTCGAACGAGCTTGTTAGACAGCATCATCCGCCATCTTGTTTCAAAATGGCGGCCATTTAAAAATTTTTAAAAAATTTAAAATTAAATGCGAAGAAAATAAAAGTTGAAAAATATTTTTCTTTTATGTGTTAGAACTTAAAACAACGATTCCAGAACACTTTTTATTTTGTTTATATCTTAAAAAATGATTGAGTTATAGCACTTTGAATTTTTATTATGGCTGAAATTTTGAAACAATCTGATTTTTGTTATGTTTAACTAACGTATTTCTGAACCGATTTGAATGAAACTTGGTATGTACATAGTACATACAAATATCTCGACCTAGTTCGTTAGCCAGTATCATCCGCCATCTTGTTTCAAAATGACGGCCATTTAAAATATTAAAAAAATTTAAATATTAAAATTACGTGCAAAAAAGTGAGAAATTGAAAAAGATTTTTCTTTTGTGTATTTGACCTTGATACAAAGATTCCAGGGTATTTTTTGTTTCATCTACAGGGTGTCCCTAAACAAATGGTATATATGCTAGGGGGTGATAGAACACATCAAGACGGGTAATAGTAAATAGGTAACCAAGGGTTCCAAACGTTTTCCAAAGGAGATAGCCGCCATTAAAGTTTGGGGTCCAAAATTTCAAATACACATAAAAAATGGAAAAATTGGTCGATTGATATGCGGTTTTCACTAAAATTATTCTTTATGTTGGTATTTTCTTGAAAATAAGTTATAAAGATAAATTTCGAAAAATGCCGATAGAGGGCGCTTTAGACTTTGAAGTAATGAAAAACTATTTATTGCCGTGATTTTTTGCATCTCATTAAATGGTTTCGTAAGCTTAGACTTAAACTTAAATTTTGAGCTCAAAATCTGAATAGTTGGAAGCGGTTAAGTAGCACAAACGTAACTGTGTTCAGAGGGTTTAAATTTCAAATGATTATAAAAAACGTAAAAATTGGTCGATTGATTTGCGGTTTTCACTAAAATTATTCTTTATGTCGGTATTTTATTGAAAATGAATTATAAAGATAAATTTCAAAAAATGCCGATAGAGGGCCCTTTAGACTTTGGATTAACGAAATAATCCATCCTAATACTATTTTTTGCCGTTATTTTTTGCATCTCATTAAATTATTTCGTAGGCTTAGATTTAAACTTAAATTTTGAGCTCAAAATCTGAATAGTTGGGAGTGGTTAAGTAGCACAAACTGAACTGTGTTCAGAGGGTTTAAATTTCAAACGAAACGGAAAACTATAAAATAAACGGAAAAATTAGTTATTCGTTTGCGGATTTTGCTAAAACTACTCTTTAAATCAATGTTTTCTTGAAAATAAATGTTAAAGATAAATTTCACAAAATGCCGATAGAGAGCGCCATAGACATTGGATTAGCGTACAACTATTTTTAACCGTTATTTTTTTAAATCTCATTAAATGCTTTCAAATGCTTAGATTTAAATTTTGAGATCAAATTCTGAGTCGTTGCGAGTGTTTAAATAGCGCAAAAGTGAACTGTGTGCGAGGGGGGGGGGGGGTTAAATTTCAACTCCTGAACACACTTCTGTTTGCGCTTCTTAACCCCTCCCAACGATTCAGAATTTGAGTTCAAACTTTAAGTTTAAATCTAAGATTTCGAAAACATTTAACAAGTTTTAGAAAGCATTTAATTAGATACAAAAAATAACGGTTAAAATTTGTTGTTGGTTACTCTGAAGTTTAAGGCGCCCTCTAACGAAATTTTTTGAAATTTATCTTTAAAATTCATTTTGAAGAAGATACTGACGTAAAGAATAGTTTTATTTTAAACCGCAAACGAATCGACCAATTTTTCCGTTTTTTATTATTATTTAAAATTTGAACCCTCTGAACACGGAGTTTGTGCTACTTAACCACTCCCAATTATTCAGATTTTGAGCTCAAAATTTAAATTTAAGTCTAAGTTTACGAAAACGTTTAATCAGGTGCAAAAAATAACGTAAAAAGTAGTTGTTCGTTATTTCAAAATTTAAAGCGCCCTCTATCGGCATTTTTTGAAATTTATCCATTTAATTCATTTTCAATAAAATACCGACATAAAGAATAGTTTTAGTGAAAACCGCAAATCAATCGACCAATTTTTCCGTTTTTTATAATCATTTGAAATTTAAACCCTCTGAACACAGTTAAGTTTGTGCTACTTAACCGCTTCCAACTATTCAGATTTTGAGCTCAAAATTTAAGTTTAAGTCTAAGCTTACGAAACCATTTAATGAGATGCAAAAAATCACGGCAAAAAATAGTTTTTCATTACTTCAAAGTCTAAAGCGCCCTCTATCGGCATTTTTCGAAATTTATCCTTATAATTTATTTTCAAGAAAATACCAACATAAAGAATAATTTTAGTGAAAACCGCAATTCAATCGACCAATTTTTCCGTTTTTTATGTGTATTTGAAATTTTGGACCCCAAACTTTAACGGCGGCTATCTCCTTTGGAAAACGTTTCGGACCCTTGTTTTCCCATTTACTATTACTCGTCTTGATGTGTTCTATCACCCCCTAGCGTATATACCATTTGTTTAGGGACACCCTGTATATCTTGAAAAATGGCTGAGTTATAGCACTTTCAATTTCCAGTGTGGTTGACATTTTGAAACAGTCTAAAATTTGTCACTCGATAATACGCATATTTATAAACTGATTTGGATATAACTCCGTGTGTACATAGTGTATATCAATGTCTTGACCGAGTTCCCTAGCCAACTTCATCCGCCATCTTGTTTCAAAATGGTGGCTATTTAAGTTTGTGAAAAATCTTTTAAATGTATAATGATGTACAAATAAAAAATTAGAAATTGAAAAAAAGATTCTTTCGAATGTATTTATATTAATAATGAATTCCGGAGTAATTTTTGCTTTGTCTTTATCTTAAAAAACGCCTGAGATATAGCAGTTTGAATTTCTAATGTGGGTGACATTTTTAAAAAAATCAATTTGCCCGCGAAAGCACTCGTATATATTAATAGATTTCGATATGAGAGTCCATGTACACATGAATTAAGATTTCGACCAAACTCATTGGTTTGTTTTATCCATCATGTTGCTTTAAAATGGGCATACATTTCATGATATCTTGGAATTTGGCGACTCTCTAAATAGCTGAAAATAAAACCAGGTTGAATAAAATATGACTTATTTCTAAAAATTCCTGTTAATAATCAGTATTGACAAAAACTAGCATTTAATCTTATAAAATCGGGTTTCACTAATTTGAGCTTCATACGTTTGAATAATATAACTTAATTTAAAATAAATAATATATAAATAAGTATATAAAAGCTACCTCTTCCTCCCGGCATTGCCGGAAGGACATTTTATAAATCGATTTGGATGTAACTTGGTGTGTACATAGTACTTAATAAAGCCTGGACCGAGTTTGTTAACTAGTTCCATCCGCCATCTTGTTTAAAAATGGCGGCCATTTAATTTTTTTTAAAGAAATTTAAAACTTGAAATTAGATACAAAAAAGTGAGAAATTGAAAAAGATTTTTCTTTTATGCATTTGACCTTTATACAAAGATTCCAAAGCACTTTTTGTTTCGTCTGTATATTAAAAAATGTCTGAGTTATAGTACTTTTAATTTCTAGTGTTGCTCATATTTTGAAATGATCTGCTTTTCGTCACGTGATAACACGCGAATTTATACACCGATTTGGATTAAACTTGGTGCGTAGATAGGATATACTTATACCTGGACCGAGTTCATTGGCCAGTTCCAACCGCCGTTTTCTTAGAAAATGGCAGAATATTATTTTTTTAAATTTAAATTTTAAAATTAGGTGCAAAAAAGTAAGAAATTCAAAAAGATTTTTCTTTTGTGTTTTGACCTTTATACAAAAATTCAGAGCATTTTTTGTTTCATTTATATCTTGAAAAATGGCTGAGTTTTAGCACTTTCAATTTCCAGTGAGACTAACATTTTGAAACGGTCTGAAATATGTCACGCGTTAATACGCATGTTTATAAACTAATTTCGAGATAACTCCGTGTGTTCATGGTACATACCAACGTCTTGACCGAGTTCACGGGCCAACTTTATCCGCCATGTTGGTTCAAAATGGTGGCCACTTAAATTTGTCAAAAATCTTTTAAATGTATAATGATGTATAAACAAAAAATTAGAAATTGAAAAAGGTTCTTTCTAAACTGTTTATCGTAATTATGAATTTCCGAAGTATTTTTTGCTTTGTCTTTACCTTGAAAAACGCCTGGGATATAGCAGTTTGAATTTCTAATGTTGGTGACATTGTTTTTAAAAAGTCAATTTGCCCGCGACAGCACTCGTATATATTAATCTATTTCGATCTGAGTGTGCATGTTCACGTGAATTAAAATTTCGATCAAGCTCATTGTTTTTTGTTTTTTTTTTTTTTTTTTGTTTTTTTGTTTTTTTATCCATCATGTTGCTTTAAAATGGATATCGTGGAATTTGGCGACCCTATAAATCGCTTAAAATAAAACCAGGTTGAATAAAAGATGACTAATTTCTAAAAATTCCTATTAATATTCAGTATTGACAAAAACTAGTATTCAATCTTGTATAATCGTGTTCCACTAATTTTGAGCTTCGTATATTTGATTTATATAACTTAATATAAAATAAATAAATAAGTATATGAAAGGTACCTCTTCCCCCCGGCATTGCCGGAAGAACTTTTTTTTTCACTTTCTTCTAGCTAAGAAGAAAGTATTGGATTGGTAAAAATTTTCGAATTCCGGTTTTCGACTGATTTATACGTTTTAGGGGTCAGAGATTCCATAAAACATGTTTTTACAAAATGCCTGTCTGTGAGCTTGTTAGTCTTTCTGCATGTGACATAAAATTTGTAGGCGCTTTACCTCAAGAAATAATGCACGGAATTTCATAAAATTTTAGATTCAGTTACACCTTGATATAAACTTAATCTGATTAGATTTTGGTGTATATTGCCCATTAGGTAATGCTGCTATGCTGCCTTTTTCACGATTTTCGCAATAGCAATATCTAAAGAGCTAATGAGCGGATTTCTATAAAACTTCAGATTCCATTAGTCATTAATATGATACAGTTTTGGTTACGTTTTGGTTCAAATTTCTCAACTGGTGGCGCTTCTACGTGGAAATATTCATGATAATTGCAATAGCTCTATCTCAATAAATAATGCAAGAATTTTCTTCAAATTTCAGATTCAGTTAATGCTTAATATAAGTTAGTATTCAGTAGATTTTGAAGTACATGGCTCAACAGGTGGCGCTTCTATCCAGTTTTTCACGATATCTGCCATTATAAAATCTCAGATACTTATACACGGATTTTCATCAAATTTCAGATTCAGTTAGGACTTGAAATAAGTTATTGCAGATTAGATTTTGGTGTACATTACTTAACCAGTGACGCTGCTACGTTTAATTTTTCCTGACTTATTCACGTGTATGAGATAGAAGAAAGTTTTGAAATTGCCACACCCAACTAGTTATATTAGATGCCATAATTAAATTGAAACAGAAGTGAAAACAAAACCGCATCAAGCAATTAAGTGGTCATAGTCTGAATTACTTTATGATACATACATGTTCTTAATACACCAATAAAAATGGATTTTCAAAAAATTGAATAAAAAATGCTCAATTTTAAATACGTTTAATACTCAGAATATTTCCGATCCAAGTGCATAATAAATGTGTGTGATCCAAATGTAAAAATAAAGTACGTACTAGTGTTTAATTTCCACTAAAAATTATTAACATAAAGCATTTAATTGATTATTTATTAACGAAAAATAACAAAATTAAGGTACCCTGGGGTAATAATGCCATGTTAAAGTTCTACTATTTTTCACGGCTTAGTTTTAGATTGTATTTTTCAAGCAAATATATGATTTGATACAGCAACTCATTGACTATCTATATAAAAAAATAATTTAACAGATATGTATTCATAAAATGTAACGGCGTGATTTCTTGACCAATGCTGTTTGGCGTTATTACCCACCTATATGGTTAATAACGCCATTCAAACAAAACTATAAATTAGAATAATTGCAAGTAGATTGCCCATTTCTAAAAATACAAACTCTACAGCTTTAGAAATTGACAAATTGCATTCTAAGCTATTGAAAATGTTACATTTTTTTGTGAAAGTGTAAGAAAAAGAAAGGTGTGGGTGGGGGGAGGGGGAGGAGGCAAAAGAATATCAGATTCTAAGGTCCTTTTTGCTTAAAAAGGACCGTTTAAATAGAATTATTAGAAACATAGCACGGTTTTAACTGTGTTTATTTGAATCAGTATTTATATTCCCATGTATGCATTCTATGCGATAGAAAATATTAAATTTTTTGTGAAAGTGAAAGACAAAGGAGTGAAGGGGGGGGGGCTTCAACAGAATATAACACCCTGTACCTCTCTTTGCTTAAAAATTCCTGCTTAAATATAATTATAAGAAACATTGCATGATTTCAATCATTTATAATGTAATATTTTAATCATGCAAAATTTTATAATAACTAGAGTCATAAGTAATAAATATTTTTGTTAATATTTTTATAGTAGTCTTGTAAATAGTTTTTAACCCATAACTCCACACTAATGCGGATTCTCAAGCTTAAAGTTAAATTGTCGGCGTTATACAAAACATGCTTTAATAAATTTTTAATTAATTAAATAAGATTTTTGATAAAAAATATTATCATAATGTATTTTTTATCCCCTCTTATTAAATTTTATACATGATTTATGTGGTTACATATCATTACCTCTATATTAGGAACAAAATTAACCTTTAACTGCACTCCAAAAAATAAATATGTAAATTAGCTAACTTTACCCAAGTATATGTGTAAATTTGTAAAATTACACACCTGTCATACAATTTACACATTTTTTTCAGAAATTTACCTGTTTTTATGTGTATTTACCTTATGAAAGTAAGTGTGTAATTTTTCATAACTTGAAAAACTCAAACAAGTGTGTAAATGTCGAGAAATGCTTGAATTTACACGAATTTATGAGTTATTCTAATTTTAACTTAATTATATGTACACTGTAAAAATTTTTTTGCAAAATTCCATTATATGTACCGTAAATTTTACGGTACTTCTACCATTTTCACTCTTTACGGTATGAATACCGTATTTCTAAGTTATATTAAGCTTAAAAAATAGATTTTGTTCTCTTTCGATTGAAAACGGTATTTACACTGTAAAAACTAGGTATTTATACAGTAAAATAATTATTTTTTCAGTAAGATAAATGACATTCTAAATCTTTTTGTAGCATTTCAATTGATGTACCTAAACTTTACGGTGCTTCAACTGTTTTTATTCTTTACGGTATGAGTAACGTATTTCTATGGTGTAGTAGGCATAAAAAAAGATTATCTATGCTATTTCGATTATAAACAGTATTTGTACCATAAAATAATATTTTTTCATTAAAAACGCCATATTTACACTGTAAAATACTTATATTTCAGTAAGGGAAAAAATGGTATTCTCGCCTCGGTGTACGACAACCTATCAAATGATGTTCTTGCTGCTTAATAAGTGCAGATCTGAGGAGAGAAGTGGGGGGGGGGGTGCAGCGGCAAGTTGTTTTGGGGACCAAGAAGCTCAAAGGAGCACTATAGTTACAATACACATTGTACATTATAATTTTTACGTATGCCATAATGTAACAATAAAAAAGGGAAGGTCTATAATTACTTTTGTTAAATAGTATTAATATCTAATTAGTATCTTTAAATTCAGGAAAATTAATAATTTAATTTATGAGAGACGAACAAAGCTGTCTTTAAAGTCGAGGAGGTACTATTAAAGATTCACATGCTTTTTATGTGTCTTGAGAGTCTGTATAAGGGGGGATGGGATGTGTGACTGATTCCGAGCACGTCACGGCTCTCGAAAGCCTGAATAGATTTTGTATTTCTAGTGGAAATTTTCAATCTAATATACGGAATGATGTCAAACCAATCCTTAATATTTATTGAAGAATTATAGCATTCATAGAAGTGAAACTCTAGGATTTTAAACTAGTTTAATTAATCAGTTATTCAAAGTCATGTAATTAGAATTATTATATTGTGTACCATTGAATAGATGGAAGTGATATACAGGGTGAGCAAAAAGTCGTTAAAAACTTTAAAAATTCATAAAAACCGAAAAAATAACCGAAATGAAAAACGGTTTGCAGGGTTAGTATCTATAGGTCACGGGGATTTTTTTAAGACATGAAAAAAATAATTCAAAAAACAGCCAATAGGTGGCGCTGACGTACCCAAATCAAAGAAAAGATACCCAAATAAAGAACAGAATGTTTCCTCAAACCGCCGAACAAGCTTTATGAGGCCTGCCGCTGTTAAAAGCCCCTTTCCCGTCCTCAAATCCTTTTGAAATCGGAATTTACGCAAAGCAATAGTCGCTGATTCCTTATTCATGTAAAATAACTTCACCAACAAAGCTTTGTCCTTCGCAGTGAGCATCCTTGATCAAGTTCACGGCTCACAACGGTGAATTAGTTGTGGATTAGGAGCGCAAGCTCTTATAACCGGTTCATTTGCATATTTACGCGGAAATCGCAAGTACCAGCGCCATCTGTCGGCTGTTTTTTGAATTATTTTTTATTTCTGTCTTAAAAAAATCCCCGTGACCTATGGATGCTAACCCTGCAAACCGTTTTTCATTTCGGTTATTTTTTTGGTTTTTATGAATTTTTAAAGTTTTTACGGACTTTTTGCTCACCCTGTATGTTAAAAGGATTTGTTCATATTTGTATGCTCTTTTTGTTTCTTTCAGTTGGATCCTCATACCGGACGTGCGAGACAAAGGAGTATGTAACATTTTAATAATTTTTAAGTAAAAGTAATTAGTATGCAAGTATTTTTATTACATTTTTAACTTGCATAAATTCTTAATAAAGTTCTTCTTTTATGTTATATATTTGTTGCATTAATTTATTTTAGGTCTAAAAAATATTTTTTTTAGGTATGACAAATAAGAAATTTTCCAGCTAAAAATTACTTAAAATTCAAAATTCATTGAAAAAAGCTAATAATACAAAGTTAAAAATTTCTGTTCAAAGTTAAGTCAATCCATGAAGCAAAATAAAGAGAAGTACCAAAATATGGAATTTCTTATTTTTCGAAAATTCCAAGCTGAGCAGCAAGATGCGCTTTACCGTTTCTTTTTTTTCCGTATTCAGCAACACACTAGCACCATGCATATTAATGTTCCTTACAATACTAATGCATCGAAAGTCGCATCGCTCAATATTGAAGATCGGTGGCTAGTACGTTGCCTGTTTAAGAAAAAAACGAAATGGTATCGGATGTGCTCAGATGGTGAAATTTTGGAGACTATAAATACCCACTTCCAGCGAATAACCCCTGTTCAAAATTTAGACAAAATTATCATAAAAGCAGAAAAAAATACATGCTTATTAGAAAAATATATAAAAATACCCAACAGTCAGTTGGCTTAGATTTATGCATAATCCATCGGTAAAACTACAAACACCGGTCCCCTTTCCTCTACCATTCTCATAAATAGCTAAAATTCAAAAATTCTTTTCGCATACGTTGTTTAAATTTTAACGACCTCAGGCCACAATCTTGATGAGCTCAGGGGCTTAGTAATTAACAATAATGTTGTTCTAATTCTTAAAAAGGGGGAAATTTCAAAATCTCTAAAAATCTTAAATCACTCAACCCATTTCACTCATTATACTGACAATAATGCTATTTCGCCATACGGCGCAGTGTCGAATTCAGACATTTTTCTCCGCGAGAGACTTTAGTGGCTCCGATGGGGGGGGGGGACATTATAGAATTCCGGGGGAATGGCACTTTTTCACCAGTGAAAACACAAAAATTCTATTTTTCCGGCGGAGGACATTTCATTGCTTAGGGAATGGGTGTTTCCCTACGGGCAAATCATGAATTCAACACTGATACGGCGAGACTGCTATTTTCGTTAATGAAAGGGTCTCTCGTTCGGGAACTCACTCTTTCCCCCCCCCCCCCCAAATTCTGGAGAATTCTAATATTAAAAGCCATTTAGACAGTTAAAGTTAATTCTCAATCTCATCCGTATGTCTCTAAACATTCGGCAACCCCCCCCCCCCACCCCGGTCGCTCTTCCGTTCGTCTTGGATAAATTATTCAGGCTAGATGGTAAATGATACTTTCAGGTTACTTCAGTGGTCATCATTTGAGTTGTGACGCAAACAGTACCATTGATGTTTTGCCTCCTACGCCTCCTACCAGCACTCACTATAGTGGGTGTTGCTCCTACTCGGATGGAATGATTAATCTACCTTGTTCTTCTTAACACACTGTTAAAGATGTCTGTAAAATAATGATTCTCTGATCGTATATTTTACACTCACTTTACATCTTTCAAGTAAATTATAGAAACACGATTAATTTACAAAAATTCCATTCGACCAGTAAGGGGCTAATTGTTAATTTTGGATCCCCTCCCTCCCTTTGGATATCATACGTTATCATCCAACAACTCCCCCCCCCCCCTATAATGATGTCGTTATCAAAGTGTAAAAAAATTTTATTTTTAGTGTCGGACGTTCCCCTCAGGCCACACAACTTTGAAGTATGTCCGTGGTAGATATAGCTGCCACCACCGATATTACTAGGTGATATCGGTCACCCACTGTGAGATTGGTGTAAATGAAGACTTACGCTAGTAACTGAATTATCAGTTTATTAAGAATATATGTACACACAAAATACGCTATTTACAAATATATACAACTACAACTCGGATATAGGTGATCCGGTTCAACATTAAATTAGGTACCGTAAAGATTGGTTGTGTACTATTCCAATTACACTTTCCACCTCACACTCAATACACGTTAAATTCACTTTTTTGGAGCTCAACCTTGAGTCTCCCAACACAAGTATACTGGGCCTGCACTTCTTAGCCCAGAGCACTAAACACCAGGACGTCTGTCCTTTGCGCACCAGAAAACGCACACTTCACGCTCTTCCACACAGCGCAACCTCTAGGTCCGAAACCTAGGTACCGAATCAATGATCTGAGGCAAACTTGCCCTCTCCAAATCACTGCTTTCCCCCACATAAACCCCTTTGGAGCCTCCTCATTGGACACTCCATTCTTTTCTTGCTTAGTGGCATGCTACTAATCTGCTCACCATCCGCATACTTCACTGACAGGTGGACATGCCTCTCAGCTATCTCTTTTCTCTAACACCCCACCTGTAAAGGATTAGCTGGCAATTCCCCTTTCCACGAAGAAGGAATGTCACCTTGGAAATTCTGTACACAACCATACAATATGAGATATTCAAATAGAGAAAGAGTAGACATTACATTCTTTAGCACAGGTGCTATCAGATCCTGACACCCCCCACTTTAGCGGAAAATATGCCTTTAAGGGGCTAATTTTCCCCAAACATATAGTAATATCGCAGAAGAGTTCAATAGTCTCTTTACAGATTTCTTCATTATGCTTATTACATAGGTATTTCCAGGTGTCTGAACACTATCTACTGACATCTCTACTGAACCGTTACTAATATTATTATTACATAAACAATACACATGTTAATATAATATTATAAACAAAAAAAATCAAAAAATATTTACACACACACAGAAAAAAAATTAAATGTGTGACGGCATCCCTTTAAGGTTGTCCACTACTGGGTCGTTGATGCTGATGGGCTAACAACTGGGTGTTCTTCCCAGCTCTTTCTATGTAGCCTAGAAATTGCGTCAGCATTTAAATGTTGGGCTCCTGGACGATGAGAAATACTCAGGTTCCAGCGTTGCAAGGCAAGAGCCCATCTAGTGAGTTTGGGTGATCTTGGGGTTTTTTCGGTGAGAAATTTTAATGGATTATGATCCGTAATGATCTCAATTTGAGATCCATAGGTCCATTTTTCAAACTTTCGCAACCCAAAGAGAACACTCCAAGCCTCTTTCTCTATACTCGGCCAAGCACGCTGAGCCCCTGACAATTTCTGACTGGCAAAAGCTATTGGTTTAAACTGACCCTTTTCATCTTTTTGAGTAAGGCAACATCCTACTGCCAGGTCGGAAGCATCTGCGTGGAGCTGATATTCCCGGCCTACGATAGGTGTAGCGAACTCGTCACTTTACATAACTCATCCTTAAGGGTATTAAATGCTTTTTCTGCCCTTTCATCCCATGGTACAGCATTTTTAACCTTCCCTTTAGTCAATTCGGTTAAAGGTATAGCAATTTCGGCATAATTTGGAATATAAGATCGGTAAAATCCCATTAATCCCAAAACAGATCTGACTTCTTTTTTAGTTTTTGGTCTCTTTAGATCCCTTATTGCTCCTATTTTTTCCTCATCAGGTGCATGCGTTCCACCCCCAATTACATGACCTAAAAACTTAGTTAATTTCTCTCCAAATTTACATTTGTCTAGCCTAATCGTAAAATTTCTCTTTTTCAACTCTTCAATGACAGCCCTAACATGCTCACAATGCTCTTCCCAGGTGTCGGAAAAAATGATGACATCATCAATATATGCTTCCGCATACCTCCGATGACGATGAAGAACCTCATTCATATCTTTCTGAAACGTGGCAGCCGCCTCTGATAATCCAAAAGGCATTGTACGCCACTGATAAGTTCCATTATGCGTTGTAAAAACTGTCAAATGTTTACACTCCTCCGCCATTTTAATCTGCCAATAACCTCTCAATAAATCAATCGATGATAAATACTTAGCCGCCCCTGCGGTATACATGATTTCTTGAGAATCTTTCATCGGAAAGGTTGGCACCTGAGTTACCGAATTTAATGCTCTATAGTCTATACAAAGCCTAACAGTTGCGTCTTTTTTCGCCACACAAACAATTGGATGACTAATTTCAGCATTTGACACTTCGATTAGATTTAATTCTAATAACTCCTGAATCTGCCTATCTACTTCCTCTTTATAAGCTGCCGGTACACTATATAACTTTGGCTTTTTCCTTTCCACCCCCGGTTTAAGATCAATACGATACTCCCCTACATCGGCTGGTCGTACAGGACCCATAAACACCTCTTTATTTTCCCTCAAAATAGACTTTATATCTTTGACTTGACTATTAGATAACCCTTTTATTTCGAACCTCTCTATATCTCGTTCTACTTCCTGATCCCGGTTCAAAATAGGAATTTCCCCAACTTCTCCAAATTCCTCATCACCCTCAAAAACAATATTAACTATATTACATCTAGCAATAAATTCTCGTATTTTATTTTGGTGCACATGCTTCCTACTCCCGTCAGCCAACTCAACTATAAAAGAATGCTGGTTTCGTTTTTCGACTATAGTTGCCGGCCCTTGCCACCTAGAATATAATTTATTAGTCGAATCGGGGATTAACACTATTACTTTATCACCTACTTCAAACGTTTTTTCTTTTGATCTTAAATTATAATGGTACGCCATTCTACTTTGTTGCACCTCAGACGATAATTTTGCCTCATTTGCGGCTCTTTCTAAACGTCCCCTAAGTTTATTCAGATATTCATGAATCGGCGTAGTATCTAACTGCGCCCCCTTATTTTCTCCTGCCCAGGATGACTTGAGAATCGACAAAGGACCCTCCGGCGTTCTACCATATAATAACTGGAAAGGTGCGATTCCCGTCGTAGAATTTGGGACTTCCCTATACGCCCATAATACAAATGGTATTTGTTCATGCCACTTTTTTCCTTCTTCTCTAATAGTATGATGTAACATACGTTTAAGGGTCTGATTAAATCGTTCCACAAGCCCGTTAGACTGTGGATACTGTGGGGTCGAAAATCTTGGACTAGCACCTAACCTTTTCTCAAATTCTTTCGTTAAGTCGGCGGTGAAATTGGTTCCATTATCACAAGCAATTATATTCGGAATTCCTGTCCTCATAAATATTTGAAGTAACGCATCACACGCGGTTTTAGAACTTAAACTTTTTAGAGGGATCGCATCCGCCCACCTGGTATGTTGATCAATTAAGGTTAGTATATACTGATGCCCTTGGGAACTTTTAGGATCAATAGGCCCAATTAAATCAACATTAACTTCCTGAAATGGAAGTTCCGGACGCGACACTGGGGAAATAGGAGCTCTATCATTTACCTTAACCCCTCTAGTCAATTGGCACTCTAAACATGACTCACAAAATTGTTTAGTTTCTTTCGCCATCTCCTCCCAATAAAATGAATACCTGATTCTCTGTAAAGTTTTCTTGGCTGCATGATGCCCTCCAAATACTGAACTATGCGCTAATTTTAGGATTTCTTCCCTTCTTACTTTGGGAAATACTAATTGCGCTATAATTTCGCCTAATAATTTCTCTTTATGATACAATAAACTATTTACAACATAATAATCCCACTTATCCATTTTAGCTAATTCCCAAGCTTTCTCTAATTCCTTACATTCTAATTGGGATTTCTTAAACATATCTGAATTGCTAACAATGGCTTCATTATCTTTCTCCACTTCTGTTTTTTCTAGATTCTGACTTTGTACATTTTGCAAACTCGCTTCTATTGCGTTAACATTACAACTATCGTTATTCATACCTTCCTTTTCATTCAAGTTATCAATAATTTCCGAATTTTCTAACTCTTGGGCCTCTAGCAATGGCTCCTCGCGGTTGATACCTGACAACTCATTAATCACTTCGGGATGTAGAATTACTTGCTCATTAATATTATCAGTCACTGCGCAAAGCACTTTCTGATGAATTATATTAGTTTGTCCGAATTGCGGAATAGCTAACGGTAGTTTAACCAACGGCGATTTAACTGCTTCACCGAATAACCCTTGTAAATAAATACTACCCGCTCCTTTTAATTTTTCTTCCGGTACCAAATCTTTATGAACAACACTAATTTCACAACCCGAATCAACCAATCCCTTTGCTTTTTGCCCATTTACACTAACTTCAATTTTCTCAAGTTTATTTAATTTCTCACCAATAACGTTAGTTCTCTGTTCGGCCTTTGCCGATATTCTCGCCACAATAACTCCATTAGGTAACTCTTTGCTTTCTTTTACCACAACCTTATGCACACCCTCTTTCGGATTTCTCCATTTATTATCATTATTTCCCTCATTACACACTTTATTACAAAAACGTTGGTAATGACCTCTCAAACCACATTTAAAGCATTTAGGAGCTGAAGCATCACTAGGCTTCTTAAAATCTATTTTCCTATCCGAAAAAGAATTAGTCTCATTACTCCCATTTTGCCTCCAATTATTACTAACTTTGTTATCATCCCTCGGTCTCATTTTTTCATTGTTTACGTGCCTATCTTTACCTTTAAAACTTTTATACGTAACGGCGTAAGACTTATGTTTAGCGTCAAAATAATTGTCACATTCTTTAGCAATTTTAGAAGTTTCTAACCATTTACCTTGATGAGTTAACCCAATATATGACGCGGTATCTTCATCTAACGTACTTACTAACTTATCCGTAACTATTAACTGGTTGACCTTTTCATAAGAGTCAGCACCTCTAATCTTACAATAATTTTCCCATGTCGCTATTAAACGCTATACAAATAAAACATGAGTTTCGTTCTGGTTTCTCTTAGCCTTCTTAAAATTTTCCGAACATGCCTTCGGTGTCGGCTCATGTTCCCTTAGAACTAACTCCTTTAACTACTCATAATTCTCCATTTGTTCCGTAGTGATATAAATTAACAAATTATCCGCCTTATCTCCTAACATATTTAGTAGAATTTCGGCCTGCTGGTTTTCCGGTACATTTTTAGTTTTGAATGCCCTTTCTAAACTGTTGAAAAATAAATTCCATCCCTCGGTCCCTTCTGGTACTTTGATAGATAGAGTTTTAACACTTTTGATCAATTTTTCTATGCTACTTTCTTTATTAGATTCAATAGACCCATTGAAATTATTTGCCGATCCTTGCACCCTTAGTTTCTCCATTTCTAATTCATGTTCCATTCTTAATTTTTCCATTTCTAACTTTTCGTGTTTTTCTTCGCGCTCCAATTTTGCCTGTTTTTCTTCGCGCTCTAATCTTTCCTGCTCTAAACGTTCTGCAACAATAGCGTCAGATAATTCCTTAATAACCCCCTCGTCATACTCATCACTGTCCATTATCTTTTTCTTAAGCTGGATTCTGGTATCATCTTCCGCGAATTCAACGCCCAATTCTTCGGCTATCACCTGAAGATCAACCTTTTTTAGTTTCAATAAGAAAGCCATACCTTCACCGATTGTTATTACCACCCTACAATAATATTTAAACCTAACAAATTAATATTTCCTAAATTTTTAACTTAGTACACATACATCTCCACTTATTTTACTAATTAATACCCTTCAAATAATCAATGCATTTAATTTATAACTAACCTACTGAATAATCTAATTTTCCTCAACCATTGATATCACACAATACACTTCCAATAAAACAAAAGATAAAACAGTAATTCGATTTGATTACTATGCAATATAGGCCTCAATTTATACACTTAGATAACAACATACAATTTATAAAATAATACTGATACATTGAAATTGAATAGGAGTATTGATGTCAATAAAAAAAAATCCACCTAAAGAAAAATTGTAAAACATGCATATATAAATTTCTACAATTATCCTCACTAAAATATTTCCAAATTCAAAACTGGTTCTCACACTTAAAACTGAAAATCTTTACTTTTATTTTTCCTCAATATGGCTCTCTTTTGAGCCTTTTTTTTTCACTATGGCTCTCTTTTGGGCCTTTTTTTTTTCCTCGCTACTATTGGCCAATTAAAATTCTAAGCAAATGTTATTATACACTCCTCAAACTTAAAAATGTTGCTTCCTTTAAATATTACTTTAACAATAATTTAACTTTAAGTAAATTTAATTATTCCTTTCAACTACTATTACCATAATTAGTAAAAAAAATTATAGACCATCAATACTAGCTCAAGTTATTATGACCTTTCCTTAAATATGGTTATGGACACTTCATAGGTAGGAAGTATTGATAAAACACATAAATAATATAGACAAATTACTTAAATTACTATTAATTATACAACAACAAATTTTGGTTCAAGATGTCAGTAGAAAGATGTGATCAAAACACCTTACCTTATACTTTCTTTGCTGGGGTACTTTTCTAATCACAGGTAGTTCCACGATGTAGCGGTAATATGGCACAACAGTTCAGTTTAGTTCTTTCTAATAAAGATACGCACAACACTTTAGTCCACACTAGACGATATGGAACGATACTTTAGGACACTTTCGACGATACGGCACGACACTTTAGCATACAGTCGACGACCCGGCACGATACTTTAGGACACATTCGACGATACGGCACGACACTTGAGCATACAGTCGACGACCCGGCACGATGCTTTAGCACACTCTCGACGATATGGCACGACCACACAAGAATTCCACTGGGTACTCCGGCATTAACAGACTGCAACACGGCTCGCTGGTCACTGGTTTCAGGCGATTCTATCCCACCGCTGCCACCAATTTGTCGGACGTTCCCCTCAGGCCACACAACTTTGAAGAATGTCCGTGGTAGATATAGCTGCCACCACCGATATTACTAGGTGATATCGGTCACCCACTGTGAGATTGGTGTAAATGAAGACTTACGCTAGTAACTGAATTATCAGTTTATTAAGAATATATGTACACACAAAATACGCTATTTACAAATATATACAACTACAACTCGGATATAGGTGATCCGGTTCAACATTAAATTAGATACCGTAAAGATTGGTTGTGTACTATTCCAATTACACTTTCCACCTCACACTCAATACACGTTAAATTCACTTTTTTGGAGCTCAACCTTGAGTCTCCCAACACAAGTATACTGGGCCTGCACTTCTTAGCCCAGAGCACTAAACACCAGGACGTCTGTTCTTTGCGCACCAGAAAACGCACACTTCACGCTCTTCCACACAGCGCAACCTCTAGGTCCGAAACCTAGGTACCGAATCAATGATCTGAGGCAAACTTGCCCTCTCCAAATCACTGCTTTTCCCCACATAAACCCCTTTGGAGCCTCCTCATTGGACACTCCATTCTTTTCTTGCTTAGTGGCATGCTACTAATCTGCTCACCATCCGCATACTTCACTGACAGGTGGACATGCCTCTCAGCTATCTCTTTTTTTTAACACCCCACCTGTAAAGGATTAGCTGGCAATTCCCCTTTCCACGAAGAAGGAATGTCACCTTGGAAATTCTGTACACAACCATACAATATGAGATATTCAAATAGAGAAAGAGTAGACATTACATTCTTTAGCACAGGTGCTATCAGATCCTGACACCCCCCACTTTAGCGGAAAATATGCCTTTTAGGGGCTAATTTTCCCCAAACATATAGTAATATCGCAGAAGAGTTCAATAGTCTCTTTACAGATTTCTTCATTATGCTTATTACATAGGTATTTCCAGGTGTCTGAACACTATCTACTGACATCTCTACTGAACCGTTACTAATATTATTATTACATAAACAATACACATGTTAATATAATATTATAAACAAACTCCTACTCGGATGGAATGATTAATCTACCTTGTTCTTCTTAACACACTGTTAAAGATGTCTGTAAAATAATGATTCTCTGATCGTATATTTTACACTCACTTTACATCTTTCAAGTAAATTATAGAAACACGATTAATTTACAAAAATTCCATTCGAATTTCCAACATTTTTAGGATTTAGTTCTTTTGTTTGGAGTAATATATAAAACTGGTCAAATTCAATTTTCGCAAACTTAATTGATTCAAATGAAGATAATTTAATAAAATATCGCTTTATTCAAATAAAATTTTTTAAAATGTTACTATTTAAAAATATATTATTTTATAATAGCTTTTTATTACATAGTGCATTTAACAGTAATTAAGTCTTGTTGAACTTGCCCTTCGAACGAAGGAGGGATGAGGGGGGGAGACGTAGAAATTCTTATCAACAGAACAATTGGATAACATTCTTTCGCTTTTGTTTATTAGAAAACACAAGCTGCATTTCACATAAACTTCACATAAGGTTTCTCGATCCATGTTTATATATGCATACACATATGAAGATGAATAGGAATGTCAAAACGTTGGGGTATACCATATTTTAGAATTAGATAATTTTATTATAATTTATTGATTTTAATGATAGCTTTGTATTTTCATAAAAATAGATAACTGAATAAAAAAAATAATGTAATTTTTTTCAACAAAAAGCCACGTTACAAAGAAAAAAAGTTTTGATTGGGTCAAAAATGATATCAATATCAAAAGGCAAACCCCTACCTTTCCCTAGAGATATCTTACGACATTATCTTTTAGACAACCCCTCCCCCCAAAAAAATAATAATGTTATATATGTACAGCCCCTAATAAAAAAATTATCATTTTTTTCTAGTAAAACCATCGTAATTATTGACTAATCAAAACATTTTCCATGAAAATGTCTAGATTATAGGTAAGATAATGCAGTATACGAAAGTTTGTTTTCGACGGAAGTACTGGTATCAGATTTTCGAGTCAAAAGCCTCCTTTACAGGTAGTAGCATAAGTCTCAGTGTTTGCCAACCAACCAACCTAATGGTGTCAATTTATTGATGTGGAGCAATGGGAGCTTGCGATCATAATATTCAATATAAAGTGAGTTATTCGGTTATATTTCTTTTTTCCTATAATTTACATAATTAGATAAATAATTTGAACTATATATATTTTTAATTTCTTTGTCTTAAAAGTATGTAATTCATTTGTTTGTGTACACTACCTAAGAAATGGAAAATAAATCACTTTGTTAATGAAAAGTGCGCGTTGGATTAAATTTTTTTCTTAAATAGGAAACTGACATCTGTAAGTTTTAGAATATTTTCTGTTCAACATTTCAACTATTTCTCTTTAAATTTAATTCTTTTAATTAGAATATTTGCATAATATTAGTAATTTACACTTATCTTATTTAAAAGAAGGAATTTGACTTATTTCATTCCTCCTTTTGCTAGACTGTCCCATTCCTCTCCACTATTGTTTTTATGTTAAACTGCTTATATAAACAACAGTGCTGCTGTTAAGTTCAGTTTAAATTATGGACAATATATAATATTAGGTTTTCTAAACAGGGGAACTATTACAGCTACACGTAAATAAGTCATTAATATACAGCAAATTTACTTTTTTTTAATAAACAATTTTTTAATACAAATCTAAATTTATGTTGATCAGCAACATTTTTCAACAGAATATAGCTGCATCTCAGTGGCGTAGCTAGGATAGGTGACACCCGGGACGGATGTAAATTGTGTTACCCCCAGTCACCATGGTGTCATCCTCCCCCCGCCGATCCGTTATATTTTTTCATTCACAATTGTACGCTATTATAACAAATGACTACATCATTCCTCATTTACTTTTTGCCTTGCACTACGAATGAAAAAACAAAACAGAGTAACGACTTTTTCTTAACCCATAATTCGCATAAATCAATGTAGTGTCTGTATGTAAAAGAAAATTCTTTCTTTTAAAGTTTGCTTTTCTTATCCACTCGTTGGATAGGTTAGTTTTTGTTACCTGGTGCATACAGTTGGCAAAAAAAGTATTTGTACACTCTAAAATTTTTAATTTTTAACTAAATAAAAACAGATATTTTGTCAAAAATAGTTTTAATACAGTCTGTTTACCGTGCGTTTTAAATTACACAACAGAAAATTTCGATAAAGATGTAAAATAATTTTCTAATAGGAAATGTTAAAAAATTTCTTGCAAAAAAAGTATTTGTACATTCCTCCATCCTGATATGTAATGTGTTTTATAGTGTTTATGGTTCAAAGGACTACTTTTACAGAAGCTGTTAATAATTTTTAACTTCATATTATATTTGTCTGGCATTTAATCTAATTTGCTCTTGAAGTAATTGAGTATAGAACCTAAAACTAAAGAGGCACCTCTAGATGTATGAAATCTTATGGTTTTGAGCATGATAAAAATTTAAATTCGCAACAAGAATTTGTAAAAGCTATTAAATTACCATTTACAAGAATTGGATGTATAGTGAGAAACTATGAATAAATTAAAAGCATCGAAATTCAATTAAAACCAGGACTTCTCAGCAAACTAACAATAAGGGAGAAAGGGAGTGTTGTTAAAAAAGCTTTAAAAAATCCTATGCGTTCGGTTCAAAATTTTGCTGGAGACCTTGCAACATCTTCTCACATCAGAGTAATATCTCAAACAATAAAAAATATTCTTCTCAATGCAGATTTAAAAGGAAGAACCTCAAGGAAAAAATCCATTCATCAGCGAAACAAATAGGCGAAAACGCATAGTATTCGCTTTCGCATACAGAAGTAAATCATTGGATTTTTGGAAAACAGTAATTTTTTCTGATGAGAGAAAATTCGGAATTTTCTTACCACCAAGCATTCGAAAAAATTGGCGTAAAAATAAAACTGTTCTAGATCCAAAACTTATACTTCAAACTATCAAGCATGTTGAGGGGAATATTATAGTTTTAGGGTGTATAGCTTCTAAAGGAGCAGGACATTTAAAATTTATTGTCAATGGAAGGACAGGTTTAACATACATTGATGTGTCGCGCCATAATTTATTAAACTGTGCCAAGAAATTATGCATAGAGGAAGCTTTACACTTTCTGCAGGATAACAACCAAAGCATACTGCTGTGATCACCAGCACATGCTTACGACAATACTCGAAGAGGACTGGTAACTCTTCTAAAATCTCTAGACTTGAATCCAATAGAAAATTTGCAGATGCTATTGGATGCAAAAATCCGAAAAAAAATATGTATCAGTAAAAAACAGTTTTAAAGAAGCTCTTATTGTGTCATGGAATAACATTAACCAGACTGCTACAAAAAAGTTGGTGGAATCTATGTCACACCATCTAGAAGTAGTCATAAACTCTAAATGAATTCACACAAAACATTAATTTACATCATTTTACTAAATTTTCGTTAATTATATTACATTAATATAGTGTACAAATACTTTTTTTGCATTATATTTTTGTATATTTGTTTATTATAATGTAAAAAATCGATTCGTTTAATTTTGTTTTATCTTCTATTATATTATAATGCATTAAATTAATGTATTACTGTATTTTTTGCTTAAATCTTTTGTTTAATTTCATTATAATTTAAAAAAAAATGAAGTGTACAAATACTTTTTTTGCCAACTGTATATCTTATTTAAACACTCCAGTCTGCATAAAATTTCAACTTCTCTAAGAAAAGAAAATTAACTTTATTTCGTCGTACGCTAGAAATTTAATTTTATTTCAGAATTCTTTTCCAAAATCATATAAGATTATATATATCTATTTGCAAGTAAATATCGGGTAACACCCTTTAAAGGATAATACCCGGTTCGGACCGCCCCCCACTAGCTACGACACTCCGTCTATCTAGTATGTGATTGATGCTTAGAATAATACATAACGAGAAAAAATTTCTGTCCCATTCCATTCCATTCTTCCTTACTGACTAATATTGCAATAAATATTAGTACTATTTATTACTAATATTAGAACTAGTAATAACTAATATATCCTGTACTACTAATAACAATAATTAATTAAAACTTGAAATCCTAAAAACCTGATTTAAAAAAAAAAAAATCTGATTTAAATAAAAATATACATAGATATTTTTAAAACCATGATTGTTTCACACCTTAGTTGCTATTTAAAAGCGTGCATATTCATTCATATGCCATTCATAATGTAGTGTCATCACTTTTAAAAATAGTGAGAAATGGTGTTTATATTAAGACTTTGTTTGGTTTTAAATGTTTATAAAATATAAATTAAGACTTGTAGATTAATTGCTCTTAAAAGTAGAGTCATCGTCCAGTTTAATTTTATAAAACGCAGAAAAAAAGAGGAGAGGGGGAATTAAGTCAATTTAAACCAGAATAAACCAATTTCTATGGAACTTTTAAAATCAGCTGGCATATTTGTAATTATGATTACAATTCTCCGACAGCTCATATCTACGTGTTATTAACAGTATTTATGTTTTCAATAGTTAGAAACTCGGTCATTTATTAAATTCTAAGTCAATTAAATTTCATTTAAACTAGTGTTTGACTAAATAGTCGATTCGGTATTTTGGGATTCAGCATGTTATACACGAATATAAGTGTCATTAAATTAATTAAAAAACGCTTAAAAACAAACGTGTTACTTATAATTCAAATACTTCGCTAAATAAATGCGAATTACGGCCAATATTTATCCCTCCCCCTCCTCCCTAGGAAAAAAAAAGCAAACAGTTAAAGTCTAATTATTGGAGTAATATATACAGGATGATTCCAAAATTTTTTTACAATAATAGAGGGGTGATAGTACACATAAGACAAACAATATTAAATAGGAGACCAAGGGTCCCAAACGTTTTCCAAAGGAGATAGCCCCCATTAAAGTTTAGGGACCGAAATTTCAAATAAACATAAAAAACGGAAAAATCGGTCTGCATAATTGCGGTTTTCACTGAAATTATTCTTTATGTCGTCATTTTCTTGAAATTAAATTAGAAAGATAAATTTCAAAAAATTCCGATAGAGGGCGCTTTAGAATTTGGAGTAACGAACAACTAACAACTTTTTGCCGGCATTTTTTGCATTTCATTAAATGTTTTCGTAAGCTTAGACTCAAACTTAAATTTTGAGCTCAAAATCTGAAAGTGGGAGTTATTAAGTAGCACAAACTGAATTGTGTTCAGAGGGTTCAAATTTCAAATGATTATAAAAAAACGGAAATAATGGTGCATTGATTTGCGGTTTTCACTAAAACTATTCTTTATGTCGGTATTTTCTGAAAAATAAATTATAAAGATAACTTTCAAAAAATGTCGATAGAGGGCGCTTTAGACTTTGGAATAACGAACAACTATATTTTGCGTAACTTTTTGCATCTCATTAAATGTTTTCTGAAGCTTAGACTTAAACTTAAATTTTGAGCTCAAAATAGTCGGCAGTAGTTAAGTAGCACAAACTGAACTGTGTTTAAGGGGGGGGGTGTTTAAATTAAAAATAATTATGGAATATGGAAAAATTTGTCGATTCGTTTGCAGTTTAAAATAAAACTAGTCTTTATGTCAGTATCATCTTGAAAATAAATTTTAAAGATAAATTTCAAAAAAATTCCATTAGAGGGCGCCTTAAACTTCAGAGTAACCAACAACTAATTTTAACCTTTATTTTTTTTGTTCTAATTAAATTCTTGCAAAAACTTATTAAATGTTTTCGGAAGCTTAGATTTAAATTTAAATTTTGAATTCAAAATCTGAATAATTAGCAGTAGTTAAGTAGCACAAATTGGAGTGTCTTCAGGAGTTGAAATTTAACCCTTCCCCTTCCTCGAACACAATTAAATTTTTCGCTATTTAAACACTCCCAATGATTCAGAATTTGAGCCTAAAATTTAAGTTTATGGATTTGAAAGCATTTTATGAGATTAAAAAAAATAACAGTTAAAAATAGTTGTACGCTACTCCAATTTCTAAGGCGCCCTGTATCGGCATTTTGTGAAATTTATCTTTAAAATTTTTTTTCAAGAAAATGCTCATTTAAAAATTAGTTTTAGCTAAAACCGCAAACGAATCGACCAATTTTTCCGTTATTTATAATCATTTGAAACATGAATCATAGGAACACAGTTCAGTTTGTCTACTTAACTACTCCCAACAATTCAGATTTTGATCTCAAAATTTAAGTTTAAGTCTAAGCGTACGAAAGCACTTAATAAGATGGAAAAAATAACACCAAAAGAGAGTTGTTCGTTACTCCAAAGTCTAAAGCGCCCTCTATCGTCATTTTTTGAAAATTATCTTTATAATTTATTTCTAAGAAAATATCGACATAAAGAATAGTTTTAGTGAAAACCGCAAATCAATGAACCATTATTTCCATTTTTTTATAATCATTTGAAATTTGAACCCTCTGAACACAGTTCAGTTTGTGCTACTTAACCACTCCCACTTTCAGATTTTGAGCTCACAATTTAAGTTTGAGTCTAAGCTTACGAAAACATTTAATGAGATGCAAAAATTTCCGGCAAGAAACAGCTGTTCGTTACTCCAAAGTCTAAAGCGCCCTCTATCGGCATTTTTTTAAATTTATCTTTATTATTTAATTTCAAGAAAATGCCGACATAAAGAATAATTTTAGTAAAAACCGCAAATCAATCCACCGATTTTTCCGTTTTTTAAGTTTATTTGAAATTTTGGTCCCTAAACTTTAATGGCGGCTATCTCCTTTGAAAAACGTTTGGGACCCTTGGTCTCTTATTTAATATTGTTCGTCTTGATGTGTACTATCACCTCTCCTTTATTGTAAAAAAAATTTAGAACCACCCTGTATATTTTTAACACGTTCGCTGCCGCTCGCGAGAAAGTGCGTGGTATGGCACCAACGTTAAGGGGCCACTCACGCGCAGCGCGGTATGTGGGGTGGTGACCAACAGCCAGTCACGCGCTGGCGCGGGAAATTCTTTTACTGATTCTTTGTTATAAAAAGTAAATCTGCTTCTGGGAAAAAAACACTTCTATAGTGTGGCATTATCTAGCATCGCATCTTTACGTAAGCGGCAGCAAACGTGCTGTCTTTTCTGCAGACAGAGAGGGTATATTAAATCGGATTTAAGTCTTTATGTTAAAGGTTTACTTTCTGATAAACTTTTTTTTTTTAAATTTGGATGGTAAAAATAATGAAATGTCTGATTTTGTGAAGGGGCCTATTATTAAATGAATTTTTTTCTTAAGTAGGCCCCAGATTTTGCTTTAATTGAGTCTGATTACTTAACTGAACATTTAAAATTTAGAGTTTTACATATTTAGATCTCAGACCAGGGGTTCAAAAATATAGGCCCCAGCAGAGTCAGGCACACGCCAATAAAATTTAATAGCATTCTAGCAAGAAATGTATACAAATTAGTAGATGATACAAAACGAAGTAAATTTTATAGTATTATCATAGGAACAACTAGAGGGAGCAACTGGAGCAAAGCCTTTTAAAGAGAAACTTTGTGAAATATGCTTTAATTTATTTTTCTTCAGAATTGCATGAAAATAGCAACTGTTATTATTCAGAAACTGTCTAATTGCACTCAATTTTCTGTTTTAAAAAATGCAATAGATCTTTCATAACAAGCTTTCAAAGTTGACATTTTCGATCACATTCACCGACGAATGCAGAAAAACCGGTCGAAAAGCAGGAGAAAAAAGGGTGATTATGTGATCGAAATAGGTAAGCATTGAGGTAATTTAATTACATAAAATGGAAAATTAAGTTCGATTCGAAATCTATTCCATAGTCAGGCCTTGCAATTTTATATCTTTCTGTTAAAAAATGAATTTGTATATGTGTCAAAATGTTTTGTGCTTGTTGAGCGGAGCAGTTGAGAACTCCCTAGCCGTACCTTCCATTCCACGTTTTATCACATCTTTTCAATATTGGAAGGTTTATGGGAAGTGTAAATTATAATTATCATCTATTTGGGATCTTCGAAATCAGCCTGCGTAATTTTTGTCATAAAATATTAATAACTGTAAAAACTATTGATTTACAACATAACGATTTAGTTTCTTACATGTCAAAACCTTGTGTGATTTTTTTTTCAAATTGATTATTTAGAGAAATGAAAGAATATGGTTTATATATATGTATATATTTTTTAATTACGTTTGCTTTTCGATAATGAGCAATTTTAATATGACGGAAAAAAGGAAGGGTCTTCATCTGGTATTTTATTTATTTATTTATTTATTTATTTTACAGTCATTATCGTCCAAACTCTTCAAAATTTTTTGGAATAAAAACATGTTTTCACAGTTTTTGACAAGCAATCCAGAAGAAATATTGATATTTACTAATAAAATGGCTGGTATAAAGATTTTTTTCATTTAGTATATTTAAGTCATTAAGAAATGATGTATGTTTATTTTCAATAGCAGGAAATTTGAAATGGAGAAGGAATATGGCTACCCATTTGCATTTTTGAAGTATGATGGAGGAGTAGACTTGGAACTATCTACTACCCAGTGGCAAAAAAAATTTCGATGGTCTGCGACTGATAGACTGCTACAGAGGCATAAAATAATCCATAGGTAAAATGTTTTGCAATTGCAACGTTAATTAAACACTTACTTGTAACGATTTTATTCGTTTTATTCACTTCTATTAATTACTAACTGAAGTTTTTAGATTAAGTAATAAAGTGTTAAATATAATAGAGAGCAAAACAAATATCCATGAAAAAATAATCTGCAAAGAAGAAAAAAAAATTGTAACACCCGTCTACATTCTTTAACTTTCTGCTAAATGGCTTGTTATATGAGTAATAATTGCAACAAATAGTGGATATGACTGGATATCAGCACTTTTTTATTGCATAAATACTAATCATATTTTATTTTTTTATTTTTTCAAAAAGAAATACAATCAAACACAAACTAAAGTCGATATTTGATTTTTTTTTAAATTAACGGCTTGATACATTTCTTGTAATATTTCAAACCCATAATTGTTATGATAAAATAATGACTTTTAGTTATTACTAATAGCATAATTTTATTTGTATACTTTAAACTCATACATAATTTAGCTAAAATAGCATCTCAGTATTATCATTGTTAAACGCATACTTTTTATTTATTTCTAGTTAGAATTTTTTTTTAAAACTTTTTAACCTCTCCTCCATTCTCCAAATAAACAGAGTTATTAAATTGATTTCTTTTCCATATCCTGCTCTTCATTATAATTACAGATTCACTGTCGCCAGATGCAACTCACGGCCAATTTTTTGCTGCGACTTGTAACTTCTGGCGTTTAAGAGTGTGCGGGACACAAAAATATTCAAATTTTATTAAACAGTTTTATTGCATTAAAAAAATTCTTTTTAAAATGACGTTTAAAACCTTTAACGACAAAACATTGTTTCTTTTTTAACTGAATTAAGAGATATTTTTTTCGTTTTGGTTTCTTTTTAAAATCTAACTTTCAAAGCAATCGTTCTCATAAAATGACTTTTTCTGAAAATACTTTTTTCTTGGTGAGTTTTTTTTCACCATTTCTTGTATTTAAACTGCGATAATTGAAGAACTGTTAAAGAAAACTTGTTTAAATTTGGAACATGTCCTTTACAATTGTTTTATTTTAATTTTGATTCAGCAAATTTCAAAAAAATATTTAAATTTGAAAATATGATTTTAAAAAATTACATTTTTACAATTTTTTACTTTAAATATTTTTAAATTGTATTCAAAATATATTAATATTATAAATAATAAATTTATTAAATTTTATTTTTTATATAATAAATTTATTAAATTTTATTAATATTTTTTAAATTCCAAAATCAGAATTAAAGCTTATATATTGCTGTTCATATAAATGAAAAGAAATTCTATGAATAATATTTCGAGTTATAAAGATTTTAAATTACCCCCACTTTTTAATAACTATTAAATTTAAAAATTAAAAAACATTATGAGAAATTAAGTCACGTGCTTTTGTTTCCAAATGATAACCATCAGAAAAAAATCAAAATTTTAACTCAATAAATAACAGTTACTTGAAAATGTGTGCGTTATTGAGTAAATATATTAAATTAAGGATTTAAGCTCCGACATTTCTATTTTTGTTTAAAAACATAGCCTACACTCGGCTCGGTATTAAATGTTCAATCTAATATTAATCCTGTTGTAGTGTTATTTACAGACCTCTTCCCCCCCCCTCCCTTTTTAATATTTTTTAATATTTTTTTTTTTTTTTTTGCACAGGATGCAGTATCTATTTTTTACTATGCATTTTTACTTTTTCAACTGTTTGTTACAGTTTTTTAATATGCAGATGCTTCTACTTTGAAAGCAGTTCAAAAAATAAATAAACTGCATAAATAAATTGTTACAAAAGTTGAAAAAAACATACACACAACAATAGATATCAATTTAAAGTATCACATCCAAAAAAAAAAAAATAATAATATAAAAATATTAAAATACAAGTGAGAAATTTGTAAGAAATTTCCCCGTGATTTAAAAATGAATATTGGAATTTAGCCACGGTACTGGTGTAGGTTCTTAAGAGTCATGGGAAGGTCCCACACCAGTCATGAGAAGAAACGAAAACACTAATGTAAATTCTATGGGAGCGTTACCTTCAAATATTTAATTTGGATATTAATATTTTTAAATGATTTTTGTGTAGGTTAAATGAAGACGATCTACCCGGGGTGGTTTATAATTTTTAGATGTTTTTTTAATTTGTTATTCACTTACAGAACTGGTTCTGAAATTGAAACTACGCAAATATATATATAAAAACCAATAATTAATGTAGGAAAAAGAAAACTAACCCAGTTGTAGATCATCTTCATCTATTCTATGTAATATGTATATGGGTGATTCTCAAAATAGGGGACAAGTTATGCCTTTCGGCATACAAAAAAAAATTGAGAGGTTTTCTGTCATGTTTTTATTTTTAGATATGTTTGTCTTAATCTTATTCATTATTTGCACTCACGAATTACTCACTTTTTAGTTAAAAACACCTTAAAATAACAGAATAAATGCTCAAAAGGTCATTAGCATGGATGTCCACAGCAGCTGTGCCTTGTATATACTAGCTTTTCCAAGTGTTAATATCATGTTTATAAAATAAAACAAATGTTATTCTTTCTTAAAATTAATCAAGGAGAGGATTTATCCAATAAATTTCTTTTAAAAAATAAAATTATAGTATATAAAAAAAGAATTAAAGTTTGTCCTTCATATTCTATTTTCAAAATAAGGTCATACTATAACAGATGGTTATTAATCAAAATTTCATTTTCACATATGACAATAGTTTGAAACTATAAAGTTTCTCCATGGCAACAAGTAGCCATTTTATCCCAGCCTGAAAATAGAAGCATGTATTGTATTTTAAGAATAGAAGTTGAATATTAGGGGCGTACATCAATTGTATGTCATTAGAATGGATAATAATTTTCATGTTTATTTTATAATTAAAATTTTTATTTTACTTATTTGCATAGGACTTTTGTGTTTTAAAAAGTCCCAGAAAGGACTATTGCATTGTGATTATATTATGGCTCATAATCTTATTTAAATTAAAATTTGTCATTAGCATGGACAAATATCAGTGTCATTAGCATGGTTTTTTTGTCCATGCTAAAGACTCCTATGTGCATAAATGTAACCATTGCTTATATTGTACCTTTTATAAAGTTTAATTTTACACATAAATTTAGGTATTACATTTATTATCCCTAAAATATGCATTAAATCTGTCAGAAAATCACTAAGACAGCTTCTTACATTGTTAGTGTCAGAATGTTGCTCATGTAAACAAAGTTTGCTTTTGGTAATGTTTTTATTCTCCTTATATGAATATATGTAAAAATGGAAACCATTTGCTGAAAAGGAAGGCTAATAAATATAGAAAAAAATATTTAAACAGGAAGAAAATAAAAATTTCTTAATATATTTATTCCATGCAATTTGTTTTGTCATTAGCATGGCTCAAAAAATACTAATTATTTTTTTTTAGTTAATTTTTAAATATTTAGCTCTGCTGACTACATGTAAAGTATACCTAATACTATATTAACAACACCTGTTTTTTTCAGAAATTTTGCTAACAGTAATTTTTTTAAGATTTTACTTTTGAAATTGTCCCCTATTTTGAGAATCAAGAGATTTTAATATATATATTAAAATCAAAGCGAAAAAATTGAAAATAACGCTCACTTAGGATTATTTTTAGCATTCTTGTTCCTTCTTCTGAATATTGAAATAACCTCTTAAGATAATTTTGTGAAACCATTTCTACAAATTACTTTTGTATTTTCTTCAATAATTTATTTTAATGCTTATACCCATGTTGAATGAATCTTTTTCTTTAAGGTACACTGCAAATCCCTGAAACACATCTAAAACACAATGCAACGCATTTTTAAACACGTGAGGTGTAAGGATGTGTTTCGAATCCGTTAATTGCGTTTCCAGGTGTTTGAGAATGTGTGGCGAAATGTGTTTTCCGAACATAGTTTGTAACTTTGGTTACGATTGAACGCCATATAAAACACATGCTTACAACCGAACACAATCAAAACACATCTCAGTAAACACCACTTGTTTATGACGAAAGACAGCAGACGATATGCCTGATAATAATATAACATGTCTACAACGGAATTTTCCTCTCTATTGTGCACAGTGTTGAATTTAGACGTTTTTCTTCGCGAGGGGGTTTTATGGCTCTGGGGGGGGGAGAGGGGGGCATAATCGAGTTCAGAAGGGGGGGGGTGTATTTTTTTATCATTGAAAATAGAAAACTTCAAATCTTTTTTTGGGGGGAGGGAGGACGGGCCATCCCTATATTTAATACTGCTTCTGCGATCCTGTCTTAGATGATTTTTCAATTTTGGTTTATTTTTTGACGGCTGATTATCTACTCGAATGATATAGGTCCTAGGGGAAGTGCTCTTCGTGAGGGTCTTTCTAAGGGAACGTAATCCCCTATTTATGCAATGTTTTCTAAGATTCGAAGAAAACCACGAAAACTCTGGACGGTTAAACCGACGAGCGCGACTGGATTCGAACCCAGCATCTCCCGTCTACCAGCTTCGAGAGCGCAACCTCTCAGCTGCTGGTGGGGCTAGCATTTTTCAGATTTTTTAAGCCATAGAATATAGATTACCGATATTAGATTAGTCAACTACATGCTAAAAAAGAATTTAAAAAAAAGATCGTGTGCGCTTTCTTATAAATGAAAACTGTAAACTTAAATTAAATTTAAAATAAATATATTTTGGCAGAATTTTTCCTCGTATGACAATCATTTATTAATAACCATACAGGAACAGTGGTGACCATCCCCTCCCCCCCCCAAAAAAAAATAATTGTACTTTAACTATGCCCCCCCCCCTCCCGCCTGAACAGAATGTCTATTGTAAAATATATTCTACTTATAATCTACTGCACAGTCAAAAGATAGCGAGTTGAGTTATTATTGCCCTTATCTAGAATTTAAAGAAACAAAACACAGGAACATTTCTAGAAATTAAATGTTGAAAAAATTTAAAAGTAATGTTAAAAAAAAATCAAGATTCTTTTTAACAGTAAAATAAGGAAATATTAAGAATTTAAAAATCCCTCCCACTCCAAATCCTCTCAAAATGTACTTTTTCTTAAATCCCCCCCCCCCAAAAAAAAAATAAATTGCATGACGCATGCTTGCGTCATCAAACCCCCCTCTGGGCACCCCTGTATGAAAGCGCGTACATAGGAAAGCGAAGACACTCCCCCATGAATACTATCCATGATACTACCATGAATCCCCTATATACGCGCTTTGCCCCTGTATAGGAGTAAACAATCGATGTTTTGTAAAAATTTCGCCGGACCCAATGACCTTGTCAATGGCCGGACCACACTTGCCGGCCAAGACGGCCAAAACACGGTTCGAATTGCGTTTACACGCGCATGCGTATGCGCAACTCTGGGAAGCTACTACACGCACGTAAACAAACAAGGAAGAATTCGGAATTCTTAGGGTAATGCCACACGGACGATTTCCAAAAACAGACAAAACGACGCCCGCTATTGAGAGCATTACTATCTCCTCTTCTTGTCAGACGGGCGACGCGGTACTATTGCGTTCAAACATACGCAAAGACTCACGTCGAAGCCACGCGTTTCCCCCAAGCCGTTGGCCAGCTGCTTGTGTCTGGTGGCTTCTGTTTATTAGATCTAGTTCAGACGAGAGTTGTTTTTAACGCTGATTTTTTATTTTCTTTCCAAGATTCACGAGCTTTTGTTGTGATAGCGTAGTCAAGAATCGATGCAGGTTTTGGGGGGAAGGGAAGCATTTTGAGAAAAACAAAAAGTATTTTTGCGAAATTTATTATATTTTGGGGGGATTTATTTTATGTTTGTAAAAAGTAACACTTTGTAACGATATGAAACCTATTTATATTAATTCGAAACAAGCATTTTTTCAATAATAACTTCTTTAAATTCTTCTTCTATTTTTTTTTCTTTCTGAGGAATTTGTTTGCTTTTTAAATTACAAATTTTTAAATCTAACAACATTAGAATAATTTATGATTAGTATGTTTTCATGGAACACAATTTTGTGAAAGTACCAGTTTTAAGAAGCTTCATTTATATTTTTGAAGCAAATACATTTAAGTTTGGTAAATATAGATTTTTCCTTTTCTTTTTTTCCCCTTCTTTCTTTTTTTACTAGCCGCTCTTGGCGACCAGTTTGGTCTCCCTTAAATGTATATTAAGCATTCAATCATATTGCTTTTATACATAATTTATTTTAAATTGCTCAATTTTTTTGCCAAATTAGAAGATTCCGCCCTGAGAAATAGATACAGATATCATATGCACTGGCGCGACTGCAACAAAGTAGCAATTATATGCGCCTCAGACGGTAACCCAGCTATTGTTATTTATTTATTAATAAACTGCTTGTTTACTTTTATTTTCTTTTTTTAAATGATACAAATTGTTTTATTCTATTATTATTATCTAAACTTTATTTATTATTATTTCCTTTTTAAAATAATAGAAATTAGTTAAAAATATGTATGTAGCTGGTATTTGAAAACGAAATTTTCGTCAAATTGGCGTCAGAAAAATAACGCGCAATGTGCTGCATATATGACATCTGTGCTGATAAATCAAGAGCTCAGTATTTTTATGCTAGCCTGGCGCAGATAATAAATCGACAAATATTGTACCCGTGGCATTTTTTCGTATTTCATTAATTATTTATATATTGTATTATATTATATAATAATATATCGTATATTATGTAATATAATAATATATTAATTAAACTCATTTCATTTACAATATATAACTTTAATTTGAAACTGAAAACTTTAAAATTCATGACTTTTATTTATTTTTTTAAGTAAAAAAGAACAGAAAAAATAAAAATAATGATATTTTGAAGCTTCATAATTGCAGCGAAGGAACAAAACATATACAAATCTAATTTACCACAGCCTAAGTCTTAACAAAGGACTTTTGCACAGTAACCAATAAGATGGGTTTAATTTGGACGTTGCCATTAAGCAATTAACGAATAATCACGATTTTTGTGTCTCATACGATAGCGTAATATATATATATATAGATTATTATCATAGTTTTTTTTTTTTTGCTAAATTTTGAGTGGCAACTAAGTTAATATAATCTAGTAAAATGTTAAAAGGCTATTTACATATGGCGACAAATTTGGAAATATTTCACTTTTCAAAATTGTCAATATATAATTTTTGAGCGTTTTTCTTTCTACTTTCTTCTATCTTCAATAGAAGAAAGTATTGTAATCGAAATTTTTTTCGACTTCCGGTTTTCGACGGATTTACACGTTTTAGGGGTCAGAGATTTCAAAAAACCTGTTTTTACAAAATGTCTGTCTGTCCGTGTGTCTGTCTGTATGTCGCCATTCTACCATCAAAAAGTGTATGAAGTTATGCATAGAATTGAACCAAATTTTTTTTTAGTGTTTTTGGCTGTGGCAAACAGGTCCTCCTTCAGTTTTGAAATATTCCGCCGAAAGGGGGCGCTGCAATTGCGATGTTTGTCCCATTTTCACTATTGTACCGACCAAAAGTATATGGAGTTATGCATCGAATTGACCCAAATTTTTTGTGTATGTGTATGACTATGGCTAGTTGGTCCTCCCTGAATTTGAAAAATATCCGCCGGAAGGGGGCGCTGCAATCGCAATTTTTGCGCCATTTTAAATATTGTACCGACCAAAAGTATATGAAGTTATGCATCGAATTGAACCAAATTTTTTGTGTATGTGTATGATTATGGCTAGTTAGTCCTCCCTGAATTTGAAAATAATCTGCTGGAAGGGGGTGCTGCAATCGAGATTTATGTGCCATTTTCAATATTGTACCGACCAAAAGTATATGAAGTTATGTATCGAATTGAACCAAATTTTTTGTGTAACTGTATGACTATGGCTAGTTGGTCCTCCCTGAATTTAAAAAAAAAATCCGTCGGAAGGGGGCGCTGCAATCGCGATTTTTGTGCCATTTTCAATATTGCACCGACCAAAAGTACATGAAGTTATGCATCGAATTGAAAGAAATTTTTTGTGTAAGTGTATGGCTATGGCTAGTTGGATCGCTCTGAATCTGAAAAAAATCCGCCGGAACGGGGCGCTACAATACCGAATTTTATGCCATTTTCAATATTGTGTATGAAGTTAGTTCTAGAAGTGAACTAAACATTTTGTATGTGATTTTTTTTTTTGGTAAGGCAAGTAGGTCCTCCCTGAATTTGAAAAAAAAAAATCTGCCTATCATTCTATTTTCCATCGGCTCGTGCAGAGACGGGAATTCGTTTTTACTCCGATTAATTGATTGAAGCAGAAATTTAAGATGAAAATCAAAGTTGGTAGGGTATTGAATTAAAATTATTAAAGCATTAAAATGAGTAACTTTTTTTTTAAATATTAAAATGCAAGTATGAGATAGAAGAAAGTTTTGGTATTGGCACATCCAACCAGTTTTCGTAAATACCATGGGAAGAAATTTGTTTTTAGTTTTTAATATTGTATGTTTATCATCCTTGATGAACTTTACACTACATTAATAACAATTATATTTATTAAATTTTAAATGTATTTTAAAAATGAAAAATAATAAAAAATGTGAAACTTTTTCGCTAGATTAAAATGCGCTTTAATCTAGCACAGAAGCAGTGCTAACAGAACAGAACAACAGAAACAGGGCTAACAGGTTTTGGTTTGTCTTTTGATATCGTTATCATTTTTGACCCAATAAGAAAAAAGAATTCTTTTTTTATTTGTAACTTGGTCTTCACATCAAAATAGTATTTTATCTTTTATTAAACTGTTGTCTATTTTTATGCAAATGCAATGTTATTAAAATAATTAAATGATTATAAATTTATATAATTGCAAAATATGGAATACCCCAACGTTTAGCATTACTATTATTCTGTCATATGTGTATGCATATATTGATTCGCTGTTCGACAAACTGTACACGATGTTATGTTTTAAACGATACTTGTGTTTATAAGTTAAAGAAAAACTTCTCCGTCTGTTTTGTTATGTCCGCCTTTCGAAGTTCTGCCTGCCCCACCTTGTCCGAGAACAATTATAACAAGTTGTAAATTGCACGTGAAGCGTAGCAAATGAGGTGCGTTCGTACATTAAAATAATTTTAAAAAATATCACTCTCATATAGCAATCTCCTAAAATTGTAAATAATTACAATTAAAACGCTCATCAAACAATGTTCTCCCTATACCATTATGCAATGGAATATTTTTGTGTGGCCTTGTAAATCAATAACAAATGTTCTTTGCACCACAAATTATGTAAGATGTATATTATAATACGTACTTTATAGTTGCATATAAATTTTATTAAGTTCGCATGAGTGTAACACGATTAAAATGCATTTGAAACGTTTTTTCCCATTGACCGTAATGTAACGGAATACTTTTGATTGTCCCTGTAATTGATCTATGCATCCGATTTTCATAAAATTTAAAATAACTCGACAAAATTATGTAATAATTATGTATTTTAAATTTCAAACGTATAGAATATATTTGAAACTTTTTCCCATTGACCATAATGTAACTGAATATTTTTGATTGCCCCTGTGATTGATCTATGCACACGATTATCAAAAAATTTGAAATAACTCGACAGAATTATGTAATAATTGCGTATTTTAAATTTCAAACGATTAAAATGCATTTGAAACTTTTTTCCCCATTGACCATAATGTAATGGAATACTTTTGGTTGCCCCTGTAATTGATCTATGCATCCGAGTTTCATAAAATTTGAAATGCCTCGACAAAATTATGTAATAATTATGTATTTTAAATTTCAAACGATTTGGTTGGGTAGTTTTTGCGTTGTTATATGCGGACAGACGGACGGACAGACAGACGGACGGACAGACGGACGGACAGACAGACGGACGGACAGACGGACGGACGGACTGAACGACCACTATAGGTGCTACGTATTATATAATTACGAACGCACCTAAAAAGACACTATTACTGTTGAAGGTATGTAACAAAAAGCTTTAAAGCTATTTTAAAACACTTTTAAATATTAACTATTTATTTTAAGTGTTGTTTGATATGCAGTTATTTCATATATAAAGTGACATTTTATAGCTTTCTCTACATCTAAATCAGTAAATTATGCGAAAAATAAGTGTAACCATCATTCCAAACAAAAGAAAAACAATCCAAAAAATCAAAGAAATTTTTACACATTATTGAAGATACCATTACTGAGGGAGAGGGTGTTCGGGGAATGATAGTATATAATATCGTAAGAGGGGAGAGGGTCCAAAATTACCAAAAAAAAGTGACAAACTTTTATATTGATGTACAGCCCTAAAAGGAGAAAAAGAATCTACCTTTTGCTCAAGGGACGATAGCATATGCTTCTTGATTAATGTAACGAAAATTTCACAATTTGAAAATTTTTCGGTCCTACATTTCATTTATAGAACTAAGATGTTTGTTTTGCTACCATGTACTGTAGCAACATTTTTTTAATCAATTTAGTTTTTTTTTTTAAATTTATTTAATAATAATAAGAAATATTATCTAAATGAAAGTTGAATAACAATTATAAACATTAATAATATTCGCAGTCATCTGTATTTTTCATTTGACATCAGATGTATTAAAGAATATTTCCTGTAATTTAATTTTGGATCCGGTAAATAATCTATCACTTCTCACAGAATGCATCCAGTACCGTTTGTGTATATATATTTTTTCAATTTTCTTGAATAATTGATAAAAAATTACAGAATATTTTATTTCCTTCAAAAGATCCATCTAATAAACATCGAATCAAAAGATTTCTATTATGCCTAGTGACAATATCGTCTGCTTATTTTGACGGAAAGGTCACGTCCGTGTGAATGAGGCAGCGCAGGTGTTTATTTTTCACTCGAAAGCCAAAGCGTCGAAAAAATCGGTCGTCTGTCATTAGCCTTACATCTACACCGAGACCGGACGCTGTGCAATGGCGGGAAGATATAGGCGGCAATTTGAACCGCAAAGAAATAAGACTAACTTAAAGTAAGTACCATTATTCATATTATAAAGTTTGTGTATGTCATTTTTGTTTTTTTTCCCTGTATGTAATATCTTTTCATGTATATAAGTTTAGTTTTATTTGTTGCGTCGTCTTATTGCTGACAATGCTTATCAAAACCAAACAAGCGGGAGTTATATTAAGCCTTTCGTAGTACTCTCCTTGTCTCATTCTGTGAAACTTTTACTAAAAAATGATTAAGGGGCCGTCCATAAATGATGTCACGCTTAAAGGGGGAGGGGGGGGGTTCATGAAATTGTGACAAAGGGATAAGAGAAGGGTAAGAAGGAATGTAACATCACACTTTTTGGTTAAGCAGATTAAAGTTTGAAATTAATTTTGTGCTCATAAAGATAAGATTAAAAGCCAAATATTTCAAATTCCATAATACTGCTGTTTTGAATTGCTCTTTTGTATTTATATTTTATTACTATTCTATATTATCTTTTATTGCTTTAAACCTTATTTCATGCAAAATAAAAATCATTTTTATTGTTCAGCTTCTAAAACATAGTTAACATTGTTTCTGAATTGCAAATGTAAGTTTATGTTACATAAAGTAACGTGTGACAAGAGGGGTGGGAGGGGGTAGAGTTAAGTTTGACACTTTGTACTTTGTGACAAAGGGGGGGGGGGGAGGAGAGGAGTCAAAAATATGGAAAAAACATGTGACATCATTTATGGCCGGCTCCTAACAGCTGGTTTTACGTAATTAATTTAAATTATTTTATTAATTTTTTTATGAGTATTAATGATTGCCAAATTTTAAATAAAATAAATTATCTTACCAGAATGCAACGAACACAAAACTTGAAGAAATAGATGCTTTTAATTATTAATGGTATTTAATAACATTTTTAATATTAAACCAAATAAATTCTTTATAAGTCTGCTTTGCATTATTTATATAATCAAGGAAATTGATCAAACTGACAGGAAGCAGAAAAGATTGTTCAGGGATGGAGGGAGGGGGGATAATGGGCTGAAGACCTTTCATCCAAATAATGACAATTTCATAAATCGCCATAAAAATCTATATAAAAACATCACTTTTATTTTGAAATTATTTTATTTAATGTTTAAAACATCGAACGTGCATTTTCATTTTTGTATTTACTATTTTACATCGAATTATGTTATATATCAAGTTTCTAAAATTAATTTAAAGAACTGTAACAAAATGTTAAACCTATGCACTGATACACTACATTTTATTTATTTTTTATAACTGTCCCTATCTCCTGCTAAATCCTCCTTTGTTTAATAATTTAAAACTTTAATTTATGGAAATTCAGCATTTTAAATTTTTTTCTAAAATAATTTAAATATTTATGTTATAAGGGCAATAATAATTTTCAGAAATTATTATTAAATCAAATATTTCACTGGCTATAATGATTTCTAATTTTTGAATTGTGGAAATGAATAATTTTTGTCAATTTTTGGTTAAGTTAATGCACACAGGTGTCATATACGCATTACATAGGTGCAAATTTTTTTCTGATGCCGATTTGACAAAAAATTCATTTTCAAATAGTACCAGCTATATTTATATTTTTAAATTATTTTCTACTATTTTAATAAGGAAATAATAATAAACAAAAAATTTTTAACTAATAATTATGGAACAAAACAGTTTATTAATAAATTAACAACAATAGCCACATTATGATATGAGGCATAAAATCTCCATTTTATTGCAATCATGCCAATGTGGTGTATACCAAGTTCTGATTTTCAATCTAATTACACATGGTTAATCTATTATTTTTGTAGAAAGTCAATTACTGAAATTTTGGTTGTTTTGATTTATTTCTGTTTTATATTATCATAGAATTCACTGTGGGAAATGTGACTGCAAGATTGGTTAAATATTATTGAGAAATAGTATAATATTTTTAAAAAATTTGGAATTATTAAAATTAAAAGTATTATTTAAAATATATTTTATTAATATTTAACTATGATTTAAAACAAAATTAAAAAAAAAATCAATATAGATTTACATTATTAACATCTCATTCTAATTTTAAGAAATGTAAGTCTTACAAGTTGTTAATGTGTAATGATATATCAAATACTTTTTATTTTAATGAAGAGATAGTCTTAGAACTATCTTAAGAAATGTCTTACAACTATTTCAGTATTTTAAATCTTCTATGTAACACATTGAAATATTGATTTGAGATTATTCTTATAAATATTATTTATTATGTTATTCAGCGGTATAATTGATAAAAAAAGTTATTGGTCCCAGAGACCAGTAAATATGTGAGTTTACTGGTCTGCAATCATCATCGCTGACCTGTTACATAAAGTTATACAAAGTACTTTTAACCCATTGAGTGACCCCCCCCCCCCCCCCCCCCCGCTCTCCTACAGAATAAATTAAACCCAGCTTCTTTTACAACTACCCAAAATTTAAGGTATAATAAAATGTAAAATTATAATTAGGAAAAAAATATATATATGTAATATATACAGTGCTTAAACAAAAACTATAAAATTATTAATTCTGTATATTTTATTTCTGATTATTTATTTCAACTGTCTGTAAGGATTAATGCAAATTTTTTTATATATATTTTTGTCTAAAATAAAATGAAACTTTGAGGTAATGTTTCATTCATTTTTTTCAGAGACTGGAAAATTTATATTTCCATGACAGAGGGTGGGGGGGGGGGGGGGAGTTACTAGTCCTGCAGACCACTAAGTTTTTTTAAGTTAGTGGTCCGATTGAGTTTTTAGCGGTCTTGGACCAGCAAACCACCAAGGATTTCGAATGCTGTTATTAATTACAGTAAATATTTTACCACCATGTTTCCATAATGTTTTAATTCTAAAGCAAAAATAGTAAGCGAATTTATCTATTAGGCTCTGTGCATTATTAACATATTGTTCTTTATTGGAACTTTAGAGGCCCAGATTTATTTCTGTTATTGCAAATAAATATTGATTTGCATTGTATAATAGAGATCAGTGTTCTCGCTGTCGCTCGCCATTGTGTCAAATTGCGACTAAATTCTTCATTTGGTGAGTAAACAAGCGATTAGATTCGCCAAATTGCTAGTGCTCAATTTTTACCCTTTTTTTTTTTCGTTTTCCATACATATGTATGCATACATTTTTCAAATATATTTGTAGCGGATAGTTGAAATTAATAACAATCGTTGTCGCAGTTGTAAAAAACTAGGTTATTTTAGAACTTATTGAAAAAGAGAAGTACAATAAATTATTAAAGATTTTTTTTTTTTTTTTTTTTTTTTTTTTTTTTTTTGTGCTACATTGTGAATCTATTTTGCTAATACTTTTTTCATTTGTGAATGATTTTTACTTTTAATTAGCCAAATTACTAATGCTGGTCAAATGTCAGTGAGAACACTGATACAGATGTGAAATTGATTAAATTCTCTTAATAGATTAATATATTTAAAAAACTTGATTCTAGTAATATATCTATTGCATAAAAAATAATTTAATTATTAATTTCTTATTAGTGTTTATTACATGTTTATCCTGTTTCCACTTTTATCATCTTGTGTTGTTTAAAGTTTTAAGAATCATTTTTATTAGCATTCATTCTTTATAACTTAAAATTATAACTATTTTTAACAGGTTTGAAAATGTAAACAAAGCAGCAAAATTCACCAAATTTAAAAATCGTCAGAGGATTCCCAGTGCTTGTAAATCTTTGAGAGTGTAGGTATTTGAAACTGGGAAAAATGATTATATATATATTTTTTTCCCCCTCATATAGACTAGTGTTTATAATAAAAGTGAAATAATAATATAACCATTGCACAAAAAAAAAAAAAAAAAAAAAAAACTGAAAAAAATTCTTAATAATGCTCATTATTAACATGTTTATCCTGTTTTCAATTTAATCTTTGGTTAATTTTTTAAAAATCATTTTTATTAGCATTTATTCTTTATAACTATTCTAAAGAGGTTTAAAAATGTAAACAAAGCAGAAACATCTACAAAATTTAAACATTTTCTAAGGATTCCCAGTGTTTGTAAATCTTTGAGAGTATAGATGTTTGAAATGGGAAAAAATGAGGATGATAAATGTATCTATATATTTTTTAATATCAAATCTTCCATAGAGTTTCCAAGTTAATGCATTCGAAAATTTGCAAAAGTTAGAGATATTCTTTATTTGTTTACAAAAAATACACGAGATTTAAATCATAGAATTTTTTTTTTTTTTTTTTTTTTTTTTTGTTATTTAACTCCCTCCCTCCTCTCCCCAAATATCTTTTTTTACTGAAGAGTGAAATTTTTCTGCTTCAGCCATGTTTTACTAGTGGATAGCAGCCTGCCCTTTTATTTCTATGGTGCACCATTATAATATAAACAATAATGCCAATATTTTTTTAATATTAGGTGGTGGTTATCTAAAATTTGGCATTCCTTGATATGATTTTTTTTTCTTTTTAACTGGAGATATTTGGGAGGAAAGGAGAGGGGAAGATGAATGATAAGAAAACTGTTATGTCGTGTTTGTAAATAGTTTATAAAGTTATCATATTATTAAATTACATTCTCACGACTTTTTTTTACACCTGCTAATATATATTCATATTATATTATTGAATTGGATGACTGGAAAACAAGGAATTTGTCCATGTCTACTGATACATCACGGTGGAAAATATTTCCCGCAGGTAGTCTTTAATAATGAAACTCCAATGTGATGGTGCACCTTATTGCTGGAAATAAATTTGTGGCTGAAAAACGAACTGTTTAAATCGTTTTTGCATTTGAGCAACAGTAGCACTAGCTACCTATATTTACAATTGAACCTTGTTATCCTGACACTCTTGGGACCAAAAAAAAACTGATGTCATAAGTCGAGTGTCACGGTAACTGGAGTTGGAGAAAAAATATGTTTAAAAGCTGTATTTTTAATTATTTTTAGGCAATTTTAAATTGGCAAGTGTTTTAGCATTTTTAAGCAATAAAACATTAAATTAAAAAGAATAAAAATCAGGTAAATGATTGAAAAAATTTCTCCTTTATGTCAGTTGGTATTTTAGACATTTTTGTGAGAAGTTTGGCTAGAAACTTTTCTTACCGCTTCACTTCTGCGCTTATAAGATGGATTATGAAAAGTGGACAGTTTTCTTAAACTGTCGGGATATTTGGAGTTGAAAATTATTCAACGATGTAAAATCTGGAGTTTATTTACATTAAAATCATATACAGAAAATTGGGAATTTGAAAAAGGGACGCAATAATCAGAGTGACGTGAAAACCGGGTGTCAGGATAGTGAGGTCTGACTGTATTTTTGTTTTATAGAACTTTGAAATGTGTTTAATAATTTATGCTCATCCTATATGAATTTTTAACTGCTATTTGATTACTTTGATTGTACACATTTTCTTCAGTATATTAATTCTTTTTTAATATTCAAATCAAAACAATTTTTCAATTTTAGCATTATTTAAATATATAAAATAGATTCTTGTTTTGATCTGCCATTCCAATTTATATTAAGAGTTATTAATATTTTAAAGAATAAAACTTGTTTGAAAAAATAATAAAATATACTCAATAGTGCCATTTCAGATCATATAAAATTACTGTGGAAAATATCGAGTGTCAATTTTGAATTTTATGGTGATCAAACAGAAAAGGTGACCCTATTTTTTATGGTGATCTCTATAATTTTTTTTTTACTTTATCTGAAAATTTGACTCAAAATATACACAATAATTTCCTTCTATTGCTAAGTTATTTTCACTATTTCACAAACTAGTGCTGAAAAATTTTGCTATTCTGCTTTCCTTGAAATTTTTTTTACTTTAAGCAACCTTTGGAGATCTTTTCGTTTACAACTTTTTCTCACCATATTGATATACATATATTTTTCAACCTAAATATATCTCACTATTTGTAAACTAAGGTTTTAGTAATAATATTTGTTTTAAGCCTTACTACTAAAGTGTTTTTTTCTAATGATCTTACATGTGAGTTATTGCAAAGTAAATTTTTCTGAAGACTTTATTTTTTTACAGAAGAGCATTTCATGTGAAATCCTTGTTTATTAAATAGAATATGCTGAAATTCAAGTATTTTTCTATGCAGTAGAATCTGTGCAGTTTTGTTCTAAGCGGTTTGAAGATTTTAACATTTTTTTGCTATACATGTAATGTCTATTTATATTTAATCTATATTTATAATTTTTTTAATTCATTTATTTAGAAAAATTTAGATTTTGTGTAATATTTAAACACTAACAAACCAATAAATAATGCAAGAATCATGTAAGAAAGAAAGTTGATAGAAAAATGATGAAAAAAAAAAGGAAATTTATTAATATTTTAAAAATTTATTATTTTTATTAAATAGTTGTTTGTATATAAAATTTGGTTTATGTTCATGTATTCTGTCTTCCAATCTATAAATAGTCGTAAATGCCAGTTGAATTCCAAAATTTTGTTTTTATTTATTTATTATTATTATTTTTTTTTCAATTTAGCAATCATGAATCAACATTTTTAATTTAACAATCTGAATTAAAATTACTCACGCTACATTCAACAGTAATGTCATCACAGTGTTTGAGGTAATTTCTTCAAAATTTCAGGTGTTCGCAGGGTTTGAAAGTATAAAAAATATCTGATATTTTGATATATGTGATATTTTCAATATATATCCGATATTTTAAAAATAGGCAACTTAATGCTGATAAATATTTCAAGCATAATGTAAATTAGAAACTAAAACTTATTGCACTTAACATGAAAACTTAATCTAACTACTACATATTAAATGTGCATTTTGTTTTTACTTAAAGTACTGAAGATCAACTAATTGAAAACAGAAACAATTTTCTTAATAAACTTACATGCAGCTTTTTTTTTTTTTTTTCCTTTTTAAAGAGCTATAGGATTTAGTATCAATTATTGCAAAATATTTTTATAATTGAAATTTTCAACATAAATATAAGCTTATCTTATTTTTTAACCCTTAACATGTTGTACAGTTTAAACTGAACAAAAACAAGACCAAAACAGATTAGTTTTCTAATGAAGCTGTATGTAACTGAATATCTAAATTAGACAATAACTTTCAGTGTCTGTTCTGAATTATGTCCCACATAATCTACAGTAAAAAATTAACATAAAGCTTGGGAAAGATATTTTTCTTTTTTGAGTAAAATGTTACTAACGGAGACGAGTTATTTATCCACAGAACAACTATACAGTCAATAATAGATGGAAATTTCATTTACACTTGTTTTCACTGAAAATATAAAAAATGTCTTGCACAATGATATTTTGAATATAAATATAATATATCTTGATATTTTGAAAATAAATATTGTGTTTGTATCATGATATATATCAAGGTACCTATCCACTGATATATATCAACTAATTCTAGATGTTGGTCATTTTTTCCACCAACTAAACAGCTCTGATTTAATTCTAAAATAATATGACTTCAAAAAATTTAGCATGTTTTGTAAGACAGTCAAGCTGAATGACACCAGTGTGTGTGTATATATATATATATATATATATATATATATACATATAATAAAACAGTAGGACCCGGTGTGTCTGTACATTGAAGATAATTGACAAAAATGGAGTCAGGGCGATAAAAGAAAACCAATGAAACACAAAAAAAAAATTTTTTGAATTTTTTGTCTGTCTGTCTGTCTGTCTGTTTGTTCGAGGTTATCTTCGTAACTACTGAATGGATTTTTATGCGGTTTTCACTAATGAAGAATGCACACTCCCGGGCAGTGTATAGGCTTTGTTTCATCAAAATCGGACAACAGACAAAAAAGTAACAAAAAGAAACTATTAGGTGCGCTGCTCACGTTTTTTAGTACATAACGTTTTTTAGTACATATAAAATCCAATAGATGTCACTGTGCGATTTTAAAACGCGCTATCGTTATGTTTTCGCCAGTCTACTTAAGTATGAGAAAGTTTCAAGCTGGCTGTCGTTCCATGTGGTTTAGTCGGTAGAACGTCAGTGCGCCATACTGATGGCCCGGGTTCGATTCCCAGCATGGAATTTTTTTTCACTATGTTGGCATTAACGCCTATAAGCAATTAAAAGAATTTGAAATATTGTATTCAAGGCGAATTTTCTCTCTGGGAAAATTTCCTTGCATTAATATGTCAGTGTAATTTTTTTTTCGATTTAATTTTTTTTTTCGAAACTTTGTTTTTCTTAAAAAATTACAGTAAATATTTGATATTTCCCAACGTTTTTTGAATGATCGACTTGCTTTTTTTTTTTTTTAATGTATGTCTGAACCTTATCTAACTACTTCTTCAAGATTTCTTTAGATAAACCGACCAGCGTAGCGGGCGAAGGCCGCTAGTATATATATATCAGTACAAAAACTCTGAACAGGTTAAAAGCTTGTGACGCAGCACTTTATCTTATATATCTAAGAATTTTAAATTTGGGACTTAAAACTAATGATATCAAAATTTATGTGACGCTATGCTATTAATTAATATATACATATATTAAAATTTAATTCATTAAGGTTTTATCAATTACATCTTTCATAAATTCAAAATATGAATCTTAAAATATATGATATCAAAATTTAAGTGACGCCTTGACGAGGCTTTAAACAATGTTTTAAAATTCCATTTATTTATTTATTGTCTAAATACATTTTCATATCTAAACAATACTTTTCATTTTCCAATACACTGTTAAATACATCACTTTCACTGAATATATATAATGCACTGAAATGTATTTATTTGAATAAATAGATTTATCTTTTGGGCTACGCTATCCAAAATCAAAAATAACGTTTGAATACATATTTTTTGCGTCATTGTATCTATTTGCATCTATTTAACTTACTTTGGATACAATGACGCAAAAAATATTTATTCAAACGTTATTTTTGATTTTGGATAGCGTAGCCCAAAAGATAAATCTATTTATTCAAATAAATACATTTCAGTGCATTATATATATTCAGTGAAAGTGATGTATTTAACAGTGTATTGGAAAATGAAAAGTATTGTTTAGATATGAAAATGTATTTAGACAATAAATAAATAAATGGAATTTTAAAACATTGTTTAAAGCCTCGTCAAGGCGTCACTTAAATTTTGATATCATATATTTTAAGATTCATATTTTGAATTTATGAAAGATGTAATTGATAAAACCTTAATGAATTAAATTTTAATATATGTATATATTAATTAATAGCATAGCGTCACATAAATTTTGATATCATTAGTTTTAAGTCCCAAATTTAAAATTCTTAGATATATAAGATAAAGTGCTGCGTCACAAGCTTTTAACCCGTTCAGAGTTTTTGTACTGATATCAGTGCTTTTTTTAGGTTAATAATAAAAAGATAAAACAAAAAATTAAAGACTAATGCAAAGAATTCATATTCATGATTTCTGATCACCTTTAATTACCCCTCCCCCACCCACTTAAAAAAAGATATTTCATATTTTATTATTAATATATGCTGTGCTACTTGATTTCGTTAAAAACAACTCTGTAGTAAAGTACGTTAGTATAAGATAAGAAAGTAATGTACATTCAGCACTGTATTTCTAAGAAAGGATTTCATAATCTATGCTGTATGTATCATTTCTCATTCTAGTTAACTATGTTTATTCTTTACACATGATGATACATATACTGCAGATGGATTAAAATGATCAGGAATAGAATATTCAGAATGTGCTGGAAAGTATTTCATAATCTATGCTGCGTGCATGATTCTTGTTAATTATGTTTCAACCTTTGTATAGGTTGGTAATATTGCAGATTGATTAAGACTATATCCGTTACAATATTCAGAATATGCTGGAAAGTGTTTCATAATCTATGTTGCACACAGGTTTTTCTTTCTTGTTAATTATGATTTGTTCTTTATATAGAGTGGTAAAATTACTGCAAATGGATTAAAATGATAGGCTTACAATAATGAAAATGTGTTGGAAAGTGTTTCATAATCTATACTGTATGTGTAACTTTTCATTCTTATTGGAAAATGAAAAGTATTGTTTAGATATGAAAATGTATTTAGACAATAAATAAATAAATGGAATTTTAAAACATTGTTTAAAGCCTCGTCAAGGCGTCACTTAAATTTTGATATCATATCTTTTAGGATTCATATTTTGAATTTATGAAAGATGTAATTGATAAAACCTTAATGAATTAAATTTTATTTTATTTTAATAGTTTATTTATGTTTTGCTGTTTGCACAAAACATATATAAACTAACAGGGGGGGGGGGGGAGATTTGGATGGGAAGATTACTGTACAAAGATGAAACTGATAGGTTTAAAGCATTCAGAATAAAATGGAAAGTATATAAACATGTTTAATGGAAAAAATTTTACTACTCTCGTTAATTATGCTTTGTTTTTTTGCACAGAATGGTAAAATTATTGTACATGAATGACAATAAGTTTACAATATTCAGAATGAGTCAGAAAATGCATCATAATCGATGCAGTATGCATGACTCTTCGTTCCTGTTAGTTATGTTTAGTGGGGTCATCAAGGCTTCTTGTTAGTTATGTAAGGGGGGGGGGGGGAGTTTGTATCGGGTTTAAGATTTTATTAAAATTTCCATGCTCTAGTCTGTACCTATTTACATAATTTTTTTTTCTAAAAATCTTGATTTGGTTAGATAATTGTTTTTTTTTTTTTTTTTTTCCGGGTTTGAATCTTGATTCAGTTTGACTTGAATTGGAATTTTCAGGTTCTTGTCGAGTTGCATTTCAAGTACTAGTTTTCAATTCTGGTCAGTCCCCATTCAGTGGATGGGGACGGAAATTATTTTGTCTTTCTTGAACAGATTTTTATTTCCTAATTTTTTTATTTTACTTTTTTTTGGGGGGGAGGAGGGGGGGAATTGGATTGAGTTTCAGGTTATTCGGATCGGGTTTGAGATAGACTTCTATTGGAATTTCCATGATCTGGTCAATACATATCGACATAAATTGTTCCTTTTTTTTTCTAAAATCTTGATTTGATTAAATTTTTTTTTTTTTTTTTTTGGAGGGGGGGGGGGGGATTGAATCTGGTTTCAGATTGACTTCAAATGGAATTTTCAGGTTTTTGTTGAGTTGCATTTCAAGTATATTATTTTGTCGCAGATTAATTGGGTTACAATTGGGTTTTTTTTTTGGGGGGGGGTAGTGTTTCAACTGGGTTTAGGATAGATTACAATTGAAATTCTTGTCGGTGTATGTGGACAGAATTTATTTGGTCTTTCTTGGACAGACTTGTGTTTCCATTGTTTTTACCTTTTCGGGTTTGGATTAGGTTTCATGTTAACTTTCAGACTCTTGTCAATGTGTATCGGCAGAAATAATTTTCTCTTTTTCGGATTAGGTTAAGGTTCAATGGAAATTTTTTTCAGGTTTCAATCAGGTTCCATTCAAATGGAATTTTCAAGTTCTGTTCAGGTTGCGCTTTAATGGAAAATATTTTGTCCTGTATAGATACTGGGCTCCGGTTATATGGAATTTCCTTTTTCAGGTTCAGATTAGGTTTAAGATAGACTAATTGGAATTTCCAGATTTCTGATCACGCATATCTATGGAAATTAAGTTTTCTTTCCCGAATCGCGATATGGTCGGATAATTTTTTTTTTTTTTTGGGGGGGGGGGGGGGTTGAATCTGGTTTCGGTTTGACTTCAAATGTAATTTTCAGGTTCTTGTTCAGTCGCATTTCAATATATTTTATTTTGCAGCAGATAGATTGAGTTACTCTTGGAGGGATTTTTTTTCTTTCTGGTTTTGGATTGTATAGGATAGATTTCAATAGGAATTTTTCGATTCTGGTCAGTGTATGTCAATGGAAATTATTTTGTCTTTCTTGGACAAATTTATCTTTCCATTAAATTTTTGTTGGTTTAGAATGGGTTTCAGGATAACTTGTAGGTTCTTGTTGGCACACTAGTATAAAACCAAAAACTTTCTGCAAATTAATTTAATGTTGGGTGTAATTCGCATTTTTTGCGCAATTCATGGTCATCATTCGTGTTTTTTATGCGATTTATGAATGTAATTTGCATTTTTGAGCAATTTATGGACATAATTCGCAATTTTTATGCGATTAATGAATGTAATTTACATTTTACATGATTTATGGACGTAATTTGCTATTTTTATGCAATTCATAGACATAATTTGCAATTTTTATGCGCTTAATGAATGTAATTTACATTTTACATGATTTATGGACGTAATTTGCTATACTTATGCGATTCATAGACATAATTTGCATCTTTTGAGCTTTCTATCGACAAAATTTGTGTTTTTTGATCAATTTATTGACGTTATTTGTGTTTTTATAGGATTTATGAATGTAATTCGCTTTTTTTACCAATTGTTGGACCTAATTTGCATTTTTTGTAATTTATGAATGTTATTAGTATTTTTTTTGCACGATTCATGGAATGATTTGCTTTTTTTGAGTGATTTATGAACGTAATTTGCGTTTGCTTTCTGCTGCTAAAATTCGTGTTTTTTGAGCGATTTATGAACATAATGCCCGTTTTACTACACGATTCATAGACATAATTTGTGTTTTTCATACAATTTCTGAACGTAATTCTCACTTTTTTAAACAATTCATGGACGTAATTCACGTTTTGAGCGATTTGTGGACCCAATTCATGTTTTTATGCAATTCGCTTTTTTTTTTTTGAGCGGTTCATGGACATATTTCATGATTTTTATGCGATTAATGAATGTAATTTACAATTTACATGATTTATGGACATAATTTGCTATACTTATGCGATTCATAGACATAATTTGCATCTTTTGAGCTTTCTATCGACGAAATTTGCATTTTTTGATCGATTTATTGACGTTATTTGTGTTTTTATAGGATTTATGAATGTAATTTGCTTTTTTTACCAATTCTTGGACGTAATTCGCATTTTTTGCAATTTATGAACGTTCTTAGTGTTTTTTTGCACGATTCATGGAAGTGATTAGAATTTTTGAGTGATTTATGAATGTAATTCACGTTTTTATGCGTTTCATGGACGTAATTTGTGTTTTTTGAGCGATTCATGAATGCAAAACACTCTTCACTATTTTTATGCGATTTATAGACGTAATTTGGGTTTCAGCTTCCCATTTTACTACACAATTCATAGGCATAATTTGTGTTTTTCATACAATTTCTGAACGTAATTCTCAGTTTTTTAAACAATTCATGGACGTAATTCACGTTTTGAGCGATTTGTGGACCCAATTCGCGTTTTTTATGAGATTCATGGACATAATTTGCGATTTTTATGCGATTAATGAATGTAATTTACATTTTACATGATTTATGGGTGTAATTTGCTATATTTTTGCGATTTGTAGACATAATTTTCATTTAAGCTTTCTCTCGACGAAATTTGCGTTTTTTGATCGATTTATTGACGTTATTTGTGTTTTTATAGGATTTATGAATGTAATTCGCTTTTTTTACCAATTGCTGGACCTAATTCGCATTTTTTGTAATTTATGAATGTTATTAGTATTTTTTTGCACGATTCATGGAAGTAATTTGCGTTTCAGCTTTCTGCTGCCAAAATTTGTGTTTTTTGAGCGATTTATGAACATAATTCCTGTTTTACTACACGATTCATAGACATAATTTGTGTTTTTCATACAATTTCTGAACGTAATTCTCACTTTTTTAAACAATTCATGGACGTAATTCACGTTTTGAGCGATTTGTGAACACAATTCATGTTTTTTATGCAATTCGCTTTTTTTGAGCGATTCATAGACATAATTTGCAATTTTTATGCGCTTAATGAATGTAATTTACATTTTACATGATTTATGGACGTAATTTGCTATACTTATGCGATTCATAGACATAATTTGCATCTTTTGAGCTTTCTATCGACAAAATTTGTGTTTTTTGATCAATTTATTGACGTTATTTGTGTTTTTATAGGATTTATGAATGTAATTCGCTTTTTTTTACCAATTCTTGGACATAATTCGCATTTTTTGCAATTTCTGAACGTTATTCGTGTTTTTTTGCACACTTCATGGAAGTGATTCGCATTTTTTGAGCGATTTATGAATGTAATTCACTTTTTTATGCAATTCATGGATGTAATTTGCATTTTTTATGCAATTCATGAATGCAAGTCGCTATTTTTATGCGTTTTATAGAGGTAATTTCCGTTTCAGATTTCTGCCACCAAAATTCGTGTTTTTTGAGCGATTTATGAACATAATTCATGTTTTACTACACGATTCATAGACGTAATTTGCATTTTTCATACAATTTATGAATATAATTCTCGCTTTTTTACATGATTCATCGACGTAATTCACATTTTAAGCAATTTGCGGACATAATTCCCATTTTTTATGCAATTTGCTTTCTTTTTTTAGCGATTCATGGAATTTGTATTTTTTATGCGATTCATAAATTGAAGTAACTTTTTTTTTTTTTTTTTTTTTTTTTTTTTGCGGTCTTTGGACGAAATTCATGTTTTTCGTGTGGTATTTTCTCGAAATGTTGGGGTTTTTTTACATGATTCTTTGTTGAGATACACTTTTTTTTTAATGCAATTCTTTGTTGAAATAAATAAATAAAAATTGTTTCTTCATAAAATTTTCTGCACATGGTGTGCGTCTATATTATACAACTATGCTTGTCAGTGTGTATTGTCAGATTTTTTTTTTTTTTTTTTTTTTTTTCAGATTAAATTAACGTTTGATAGAATATTTCTTAGGGTTTGGATGAGGTTCAACTGAAATAGAATTTAAACAATTACATTTTAGAAATGAGAAAACTAAAAAATGTAATTATTTATCGCCCATTATTAGCTGTTAGTATTTTAAAATATTTATTTGTTAGTGTGTTAGTAACTTTACATTATTTGAATTAAAAATTTTTAATTTCTTGTATTAAATTTAATCTTAAATATGTTTTCTTCTTAGGTATGTTATGCAATTTATTTAAATAATGGATTCAAAGTTATTTGAGGATTTTGTGTTCATTAGTAGAAACAAGGCCTTTTTTTTTTTTTAAATAAAAAAAGCGTTAATTATCAAACATTTTTGTAAAAGAATGTTAGAAAGAAATACTTCAATTTCGAGACAATGAATATGAAATTAAAACATCTATAGAAAAAAAGGGGGGTAAATTTATATTTTATGAAACTCATTATTAAAGCATAGAAGATAGAAGTATAAGTTATTTCTTTTTAAACCAATGTTATCATTAATATTTGGTTAAGAATTATTTGCTTACCCAACTTTTAGTGCTTGTAAATTCTAACATTATAAAAATATATTAAGATTTTCCATTTTAGATGTCCAATTTATAAATGCAGTTTATTAATAATGCTATGTTCTAAGCTGTAAAGCTAATGCTTTTATATTTTGATTATTGATTTCTATAACGTAATATTAACTATTACAATACTTTTGTATTTGGTTTGTGATCTGAGAAAAAATTTTTCACGCTTGGATTTAAATCATCAGACTCTTAGGAAGAAAAAAAGAAAAAAAAGAAAATTCTATTTTGAACAGCATCTAATGCAGACTACAATGATGCGCTGTAGTACCTCCGTGGCAACTGCTAAATAACATTTTAAAATATAAACATGGAATTTCGAAATTATTAATGAAATAATAGGATGCATGAAACATGTTAAAGCTACAGTCACTAATAGATAATGAGAGCTGGGTGCATGTCAAATTACTGGATGCAGCAAACTTATGCAATGGTCTCTAAAACACATGAAATTTCTCAAAGCCGCAGTCAATAACAAATGTATGAGCACTATGCCCATATGAAAACAAACAACAAAAATTAACAGATGCAGCAAACTATGCGGTAACATGCAGACTCCCAATATCTGGAAGAAATGAGTGATACCTGAACTAAAAAAATCCAGTGACAATATTGTGAAACAAATACATTAAAACAATAACGTTTATATTAGAAAAAAAAGGGCCTAAAACTCTCACTCGCTAAAATAAAACTCGTTAAAGCAGTCCAACTACTGCATGTATAGCACTTAGAGCACATGAAAACAAAACAAAAACAAAACACTCAGGCTGCAGCAAAATTGCTGCGCAACAATCTGTAAAATACACAAAATTAATTAAAAATGCAATCACTAATGCATGTTGTACAAGCACTGTGTGTACATGAAGAAAAAAAACAATGAGTGCAACTAATTTGTTTTTAAATCTCTGAAATCTTTATAGCCACAGTCACTAATGCATGTAAGAACAAATTAACTTCATTACTTTCTTTTGAATTATCAAAATACTGCTGTAATTTGTTGATAAATACTAGTTTGTTCACAATTTCCAATAATAAGTGCACTTACTTATTTTAAAAATTGTTTAAAACCTGGATTTACTGGCCATTAAGCTAAGCTAAAAAGGCACAGTTTTAAAATGAAAATTAATAGCGACAAAAACGCATAAGAAAAAGTAATAAATGCATTTTGAATAACATATTCAAGCAATTTTAATCTAAAAATTAACATCCTGGGTTATTAATCACAGAAATTAATAAATGAAATAAAAAAGCACAATTTTTACAACACTTTAAAACTTAGTATTGTTAATTAATTCATATAATTATTGTTAATTCATATAATAAGGACATCTATAAACTTAAAAACAATCTATTTTGAGAATTTTAGAATTCACAAGCACTTGGTTAAACTGTTGGTCAATTATAAATATTGTTTGTTTACCAAAATTTAGCAATAGTTTACACATTCTGTGATAGTTTATGTTGGTTTGAAATCAAATCAACATGCTAACTAATGTATACATCACTTATACTTTTTAAATAATACTTTAATAATGAGTGCCAAAAAATATTTATTTACCTTTCTTTTTCATTATACATGGTTTAGCTTCACGTTCGTCTCCTGAAATTGAATATTTCATGTCAACATACAGCACGAATCAATTTGTTTTGATTCGTGTACTTGGATTCACCATATTATTTTATCCAAAAAAGGGGGCCTTTCAGTTTCTCCAAATAGCACAATACCTATATTACCATAATAACCATTATTTCGCAAATTACACAACATACATGCTAAAAACAACAAGTGCCAAGTACAAAGCTTACCGCCAGCGAATTCGATTACGATTCAAAACAAAACTATCTAAACGGCGTATGAATACATGGAATTCTAAAGCAAATTTATTAAAAATAATTTTTGTTTGTAAACTTTAAAAGAAAATCATAAGTGAAAAGTATATTGAATATGTATAATTAAAAAATATTTTCCTATTTTAAAAAAGGATTCAAAATATTTTTTCCACAAAATGCAAAAATATCCAATGTAAGAAACGTAATATTTTCTTCTTACGAAAAATAAAGGCAAAATAAATAGAAATTTGATTTAGTATATATTTATTGAATGTTTTAAAGCGCATGATAAGATGTTTTTGTAGTTTCAAAAACATTTATTGCTTCGATGCGGGTGTTTTAACTGTGACCATTACTACATTTGCCTATTTGCAGTGTCTCCGTCTGCTAACCCATAGAATAACATGTAATCCGCGAGCTAATATAGTCCAATTTTCCAAGATCAATATATAACAAACAAGAGTTTTCCTAGAAACAAGGCAAGTCTTATTCCCTCTATCTTAAAGAGATTCATATTATATATAAGTTTTAATAAAATCTCCCAGCCCGTTTTCTAGATCTCATTATCAGGAACAAACACCATCGTTTTCAGTTTAAAAATGGTTATCGAGATCTAAAAATATACGGCACGTAGAAATGTAAAAATTATAGGATAGGATTAGACTGGGAATATAAGACTATATTAAAAAAATTTGACCATTCTGACCAATATTTGCTGAGTTATTAGAAGGCGGCTTTTCCGATTTCCTTTGAAGTTGAGTTAGCTGTATATATGAAGTTCCGCATCTACCCTTATGACGATGGTAGGTTTTGACGATGGTAGGTTTAAAGCTGCGTCACTTGAAGGCTGCCGCCTTCTATGATATTTGAAAGTAATAACTGTCAATTCAGCCCATTACATGGCTAATGATACTGATATTTAATAAATTTGGGACATTAATGTAAATTACATATATGAGTTTGTCATTAGTAAGATTATATATCCCATCTTTCCATTATCCTGTCAGTCCCCCCCCCCTCGTCCTTTTACCCCACAAAAAACTCTATAGGATTTAATTGTAAAAATGCATGATTCTGTCATCACATTGATTCAATTTCAGGTGTGTTATACGGAGTTTCTTCTACATTGAAAAAAGGGCAGTGTGCACTCCCATTGAGAAAGGGGACTTAATTTTATCCTAAAAAGTTTGTTTTGGATTCTTGGTGACATTTTTCTGATTCTTAAACCACTTTTTTAAATTTTAAAATTCATTCTTTTGATTTTTAAAGATTTTTAAGCCAACATTAAATCAGTTTTTACAGTAAGGCATCAAATGACACAGCCTACAGTTTTTTCTAGGTGCCAAGCTGCATTTTATGATTACAGTTTTATGTTAAATCATTTTTTTCTTGTTTCTTTTCACAACTATATTGACAATAGTATTGTTTCTGTTATTTGTTGAGGGCAAGGGAGAGGGGGGGGGGGTTATATATTAAACACTTCATTTTTGTCTTTATCACTGAAACAAAATAAAAACTGGCTTTTTCTAAAACTGCAAAGTGTAAAATCTGATTAAATTACAATATATGGAATCTAGAAATATGTTTAATTATTTTTATAAAGATAATATGAATACAAAAATTAAAAATATAAAAACTAGAAATAAAGCTTACAAAAATTAAATTGAAATTATGATACTTTTAAAAATTAGGTCTCCTAACAGGACTGTTTATTACCCCAGAGTACCATAATTAAAGACCTTATCAACATTGAACTCTTTCAGAAAGGGTCCATATAATTTAAATTAGCAATTTTTAGAGAAATAAGAGTGTTTGCTAAACAAAAATTAAAGTAAACAAAGCTAAGCATCAAATTTCACATTTAAGTACAGTTTTGTGGTCATAAAATGTAATAATTTAGTTGCATTTGATGACTAACAACTGTCAATTTCTAACCATGATAAAGTGCATTAACCCCCTGAAACTGCCTGGGAGAACTTGCATTCTGCTGCTTCCTCAAATGATTTTTAATTTAATGTTTATCTGTATTTTTAATTATGTTTTAATATTGATTTATTATTTTGTTACTATTTGATTATCCTGTTGCCCCCCTTCCCCCTAAAAAAAAAAAAAAAAAAAAAAAAAAAAAAAAAAAAACTAAATTTATAAGATTAAATGCTAATAATTGATGTTTGTAAATGTCACATTGACTTAAGCTTAAACACTATTCACATTATTTGTATGTCATCAAATAAAAAGATGAATTAACATTTGTCGCAAATGCTAATTCAACTTTTTATTTGTAATTTTATGAATGATTTACTAATTTATTTGTTCTTTCATCAATTAAAATAAAAATTATGCTAGTGTGGGGATTTGTATGATTTGGCAAATTTGGTTAATGGAATAATCAAGTTGTACTGTTATTTATTTTGTTAATTAAAATAACAATTACATCCTTAAATAGCGATAACATGATATTAAAATAGAAAAAGCATTGAAAAAAAATGTTGCCATGCATAGTTATGTTCAACAGGTCAGCTTCAACTGATGATTAACCTTAAACAATTGTCAGCCAAGAGAGATAATTAAAAAAAGTAATATAAATAAATAAATATCCCAGATTTTTTATTCTATTTGTAAAATTAAGATTCCAAAGGAAGCACTTTTTCATTTGTTTATTAAGCATTAGAGTTCAGCAAATAGTTTAGTATTACTTTTTCTTGTGAAAATGGTTGACGAGATAATGGAAGTACTGTCAACTGGGATAACTTTAACCTATGCTGCCATGGTGGGACCTTGGCGAACTATTTACAATGAGCTAAACTTTGTCGTTAACTCAAGTGATGTAGCTGATATAATATTTTTCTTCTCTTTTGGGCTCATGGGTGCAAGTTTTCCGTCCACAGGACGGAATTCCGTCTTTTAAAAGATCCCGAAGACGGAAGCGGGACGGAAAAATCTCTGACGACGAAAAATCATCGCGAAGATGACGTGGTTTTTGTCAAAAGATCGAGAAAAAAAAACATGATTTTTCGTCAAAAGATTGACTAAAACCTGATTTTTGTCAAATGATCGCGGAAAAAGGCGTTATTTCGGTCAAAAGATCGCAGAAAGAAGCGCTATTTCATTCAGAAGATCGCAAAAGGACGCGTTTTTCGTCAAAAAAGTGCGGAATAAACGTGATTCCTGTCGGCAGGTCGCAAGAAAAACATTATTTCCGTAGAAGAATCGCGAAAAAGACGCAGTCTGTGTCAAGGAATCGCGGAAAAGACACGATTTTCCTCAAATGATCGTGGAAAAAACGCTATTTCTGTCAGAATTGCAGAGAAAATGCGATTTTTGTCAAAAGATTGAGGAAAAAGCATTTTTCGTCAGAAGAACGTGTAAAAAAACACGATTTTTTCAAAAGATTAAGATCACAGAGACGTGATTTTTGTCGGAAGATCGCGCAAAAATGGACTATTTCGGACAAAAGATCGCAAAAAAAGACGCGTTTTTCGTCAAAGAATAACAAAATAAACGCGATTCCTGATGAAGGATCGCGAAAATGACGCCGTCTCTTTCAAAGAATCACGAAAAAGATAAGATTTTCGTCAAATGATAGCGGAAAGAACGCTATTTTTGTCAGAATTGCGCAAAAAACGCGTTTTTTTTTTTCAAAAGAGTGAGGAAAAGACACGATTTTTGTCAAAAGATCGTGAAAAAGTCGCGAATTTTGTCAAAGGAAAGCAAAAAACTTGCGAATTTTTGTCAAAAGATCGCGAAAAAGTCGCGAATTTTTGTCAAAGGATCGCAAAAAACGTGAATTTTGGTCAAAGGATCGCGATAGAGACGCGATTTCTATCAAAGGACTGCTATACAGAGACGATTTCTGTCAAAAGATAGTGGAAAAAAGCTAATTTCGTCAAACGGTCATGGAAAAAATATGAATCATGCACTTGCATTTTTGTTCACTCCGGGGGGGGGGGGGCGGAGGCTCAAAATATTTTCAGTCCTGGCAAAATTTCAAACTTGCACCCATGTTTGGGCTAAAGTTAACCCAGTTAATGTTACTAATTATGTTTATTCTGTGTATATGTATTAACAAATTAGTTTTCATATTATTTTGGTTAGTATACCCAATACCCATATGCAGCGTTCGAAATCTTTGGTAGTCCACTGGTCCAAGACCACTAAAAATTCAACTGGACCATTAATTTAAAAAAATTTAGTGGTCTGCAAGACCAGTAATTTTCCCTCCCTCTTTCTCTGACAGGTAAGCATAAATTTTCCTGTTCCTCAGGAAACCGAACCAAACACAAATCACAATTTTATTTTAATTGAATAAATAAGTATAAAATTTTTTGCATTAACCTTTTTTGGCACAGACAAATTCTGTTTATAAAATGAGAAAATATTCACTGACATCAGGATTTACAAACAACTTTTGTAGAAATTAGAAACCCCTTAATTCAAGCTTTCATCATAAAAGAAAAATTTTATTAAAATATTCTTGGTGTCGTTTGCAAGTTTGGTATTAAAATTAGGTGTGCCTGGAGTGGGCACAATGTGCCAAAAAGAGTTAATCCTTGCTGTCAGTTGAAATAAGTAATCGAAAGTAAAATACATAATTAATCATTTTATAATTAAAATGAAATTTTATATTAAAAACAAAATCGCAATTAATGAAAAAAAAAATTGATCATTATATTTTTTTTCCAGCATGCAAAATTTGTCTCTGATAAAAGATTATTTTGTTTCTAAAATTTCAACAATATTTACTATTATTTATGTACAACCATAGAAAAATGAAACTATAGCTTTCTCCCCAAAATTCATTTTATCATTTACTGAAAGTTGGTGATATTCCATGCTTAGTAATGAAGTGATTTTAAAATCATTTAATAACTAATAATAACTTTGTATTTCTATAAAATTAGATAAAACTATTTTGATGTTAAGAAAAAATTATTAGATAAAAAAAAAGATTTTCTCTTTCTTTTTCTGGGAAATATGTTAGAATGATAAATGCCACACTCTCTCCTTAAAGTTAGAATATTATATGTGTGCTTAATACATAAAGGTATTTAAAATTATAGATTGGCAATCTCATAAAGAATTAACATTTTGTGCAAGTGAGGAAAAAAATTAAATATACAATTTGATTACTAAAAATTTAAATATAGTAAAGTTTTCTTGAATTAAAATGAATTCATTTTTATTGGATTCCAATATTCAAAATTTTACAATATTTTTTAAAAGTAAAGTATTTGCTTGTTTCTCATTATGTTGAGGTTTTCAGCTTATCTCATTACTTATGGACTTCATTTTCATTTCAGATAAACAGATGGATATTTGCAGAATATAATGTATCCTACAAATTGATCTTTGAAGAATTTGTGTCTTTTGTTAATATTTTATTTTGTCATATCATTAATTTTAACTGTAGAATTTTTGACTTAATAAAAAAGCTTCATTTAAGTAATTTAAGATGTTTGTTTAATTTATTGGAAAAAAATGCTTTTATGCTCATTAATAATTCATTTTACATTTATTTTATGTATATTGTATTATGTAAATATCTCAAGTTGCAAATAGGCTCTAATATCTTAAATAGCATTTTATGACATAATGCATAGCAACTTTATTGGTTTTTTATGGTTTCAAATACTAAGGTTTGTTCTTATTAACCTTCTACTAAGTATGTTTTTGCATTCACTTAATCTAGTTTGATATTTATTGAGTTTATAGCTAGGTTAAATACTGACTGCTGTATATTTTTATTGTAGTGAGTAATAATATAGACTATTCAAAAAATTGTGTTCTATCAATGAAATGTGAGCTTATCATATAAGCATCTGAAAGTTGTGTAAATAAGGTTGTTCAAAATAAAAGAAAGTTTCTTTTTGGAATATTGTGTACTATTTATGCAACAATTTTGGGTAATTTCTGTCATATGTTTCTCAAGATGAATTTATGAAGTAAAGATCAATTTATCAAGAATTTTTTTTTAAGGCTGTAGTAAACCCAGGGTTCAAACAGACTCCTTAGAAACTACTTAGAAATGAAATCGTTCCCAAGTAGTGCTTAGAACTACTTAGATAAGCAAAATACTCCTTAGAAACTCCTTAAATTGTATTACGGTTTTGCACGCGAGCGATATTGCTCTAGGAAAAATATTTTATCCTGGATTATTGTAAATCTTTTTATCTATATTTTATTTATGTGTACGTAATTTATTTAAAGTATTCAAGTGTAGATAATGGGGACTAGTATCTTACAGGGATATTAATAATGGTGCTTTTTTTTTCACTTTTCTATGTATGTCATGGACAACATTCATCTTCAAAAAAATGATTAAGGTAAAGTGCTCTAAAGCTGATACCTAAAATACAGTTCTTAAAGCTGACATCTTTAAGTAAAACAAATATTTAAAGCATTATCAATTTTCCAAATCCAAGATATCTTTGATTTAAGAAGAAAGAAAAACTCATTCTAAATTATTTTAGAAAATTGGTAATGTTTTAAATATTTGTTAGATGTCAGCTTTAGAACACTTTACCTTATCGCTGCTCTAAAAGAATAAATTCAGAAGTTGTTATATTTATTCGTGTATGTTGCATTAGCATTTTTTTACCTTTGAAATTTTTTTTAAAGATGTATGCAATATATATAATAAGTGTTTCGAGTTTGACTGATCTCTGTGTATATGACCATTGGTCACTACTTAGGAAAGCTGATTGTATATTTTTTATTTAAACTTATAAAATCACCAAGGTTGTGAATTCTGTGCAATTTCAGCACCAATTATTAGATTCTAATAAAGGAAAATTTGTTTGAAGTGTTCTTCTCTCCAAATGAGGCAGTAAAAATTGGGGTGTGCAAGTGCCACATTAATAAAAACCAAAGTGGTAAGTCCTTAAAATTTTTTGGACGCCTTGGATTTTTTCTTCCCAACTCTGTATGAACCCTGAGTAAACCATTTAGAATATATATATATGTATTTTTTCTTTCTTTTTTTTTTTTTAATTTAATCACTGTACTATAAAAGTTGATCAGATATATTTGGATTTATACTTTTAGCATTGTTAATGCTTGCTAAGTTTTTTTTATGGCAGTCACATGAGCAGTTACTTTTAATTTTATTGTGTAGGTAGCTGTTAAGATGACACTTAAACTATAGGAATTTGGTGCCACGGCAAATAGATGGAAGAAAATTATCACCTTTTATCTCATTTTTCATTTTCATGCCTGTCCATTATAGTGAATAGTTATTACATTTGTGGTGAATATTAAATTTGATTTGAATAACATGCATATTATTTGCATTGAGAATGTTACTTTAATTTACATAGTCAAATGAGGAAACAAATATATTTTCATTGAAATAAAATAGATTCAAGTGTTAGCAATTGCTTGAGATGTTATATATATTTTAAATATTTTTAGCATAAGAGAAATAAAAAAAAGATATTAAAGTTTTGTGTGTGTGTGTGTGCCAAAATGATTTTTTTCTTTTATGTTGGTAAAAACACAAGATTGTTCTTTGAAAAAAATTGCAAGAGATATTTTAGGTCAAAATTGTGATAATTCTCACACACCTACATTTCAAAGCATGTAGTAACAATATAAAATTTTTCTAAAAGTAACTGGAAAATTAGTCTATTAAAATATGCAAACGTATATGATTTAGCACTCTTAAATCTGTTTTTTAGTTTCATAATAGAACTTTAAAAAATATACATTTTTGTGAAAAAAAGCAAGTTTTTCCATAATATAGCAAAAAATAAGTGAATAGTGTGCCAAACTTGTGTTATAAATGTATGTCACTCTTGTCTTTTATTGTGTCTTTCTTGTGTTTTAGCTATTGAGTGTGGATGGGTTCAGTTCAGTTATATGGGGGGGGGGGGGGTAGCTTAGTTTTGGGACAATATATTAAACAAAATTTAAAAAGTAATCAAAAGTTTCCAATTTTAATTCTTGTGTTATTTTATTTTGTAGATTAATATAACTAGTGTGAGTGATCAGTAAACAAAACAAAACAAAAAAAAAAAAACCTTTTTTTTACTACTCACAGTTAAATTATTTTCAAAAGTCAATATTTTAATTGCCAAATTGAGCATTTTATTTAGTTTCTAGAAAATATTAATTTTTCCCATTAGAGGATTTTTTTCTTTTCTTTTACAACAAGAACCATTTTTTAAAGCAGGAATGAAGAAAGCTTATAAAGTAAGTACAAAAATGGGAAACTTAGACATTGCTAAGACTTTTAGAAATCAGTGTGTGTAACGTAATGTAGTTTAGTATTGGCTGATGATGGCATGTTTTTATCAGTTCTCTTGATTGTATGGATATCTTGATTATGTTAATTGTTTCACAGTGACTTCAATCTATCAGACCATAAAGTTACATTGAGTATGTAGCTTTAGCATTATGTTTTGGACATGGGGATTTCAGATTTAGTGGATTTTTGATTCAACATATAATTTCTTGATGAAATGCATTGTCCCCCCCCCCTTTTTTTTTAACACATTCACATCTCAATTTTATGTATACATTAAAACACAATGTTTTACATTTTTGGCTGGATTGGGAGCTCACAAGGAGATACATATGCATCAGAAAGCATATTTTGACAGAGATTTCAATTTTACCTCTTTTGATTTAAATCATTTTCCCGATAAAATGTATTGGCTTTTCCAGTCGTTTTTGCTAATAACTGATTTTACTTAAAAGACATAAGTGGTTCATGCTATTTAATTCTTTGGATTTTTTTTAATTATTATTATTTAGGTGTATTCTAGTTTTGGGGTCTTATTATTATTGTCTCTAGCTGTTTCTGGATCTGCTTTTGAAGGGCCACTGTCCAAAAGGAATTTATCATACAGGTATATATTTATACTTTTTTTAAAGGAGGCTTTATTTTTTCAGGAGTTAACCCTTTTTTCAAATTGTTTTTCAGCTATCCCTCTTCTTCTAAGCCTATAGATTTTCTCTTTGATTTCTCCTACCTCTTTTCTCCCTTCCCATTTTCTCCTTTATCACTATCTAGACAACATGTCCTTACTGAAGGCTCATGTCTGTGCATGCAGAGACACTCGCCAGCTATTGCTAATCTTATGGGGAAGTTATTTTCTAATATCTCGTTTGCATTTTGCCATTTTTATTTTTAATTCGCCAGTCCAGGTCCGCACGTCTTTACATCGCTTCTTTTTTACTTCAATTTTGGTTGCAGATGTATTTTATAAGGTTTTTCGAAACCAGTTCCGAAAATGAGAGTGTCATTCTAAAAAACATCTGCAAACAAAATTGAAAACTAAATAAGAAGCAATATAGCAATAGACCAAAACTTTAACTCCCCCCCCCCCCCCACAAAAAGATATAATTGCAAACAAGATATCAGAAAATAACCACCCCATAGATTTAGCATTAGTCCTAAAATGTCTTCGCCTGCAGGGATAGGAGCCTTAAGTAAGGACATATTATCTGGGTCTGATAATGGAAAAGATGGAACAAGAGAAAAAGTAAGTAGTAATCAAAGTGAAAATCTATAGGGGTAGAGGGGGGGGGGGGTAACTGAAAAGCAATTTGAAGAAATGGGTTAACTACCGAAAAAATAAAACGCCTTTAAAAAAAATGCATAAACATACAACTGTATGATAAAATCATTGTGGACAATGACCTTCGTTCTAAATCCAGAAGCAGCTAGCGATTAAAAAAATAATAAAAATATTAATAAAACCTCAAATCTGGAACTACACCAAAGATAAATAAATAAATAACATAAACCACTAAATCTTTTAACCAAAATCAGTTGCTGGTAAAAAAAAAGACTGGAAAAGCCAACACATTTTAAAGAGAAATTATGATTTAAATCAAAAGAGGTAAACCTGAAATCCCCGTCAAAAATGTGCTTTCCTAAGCACACGCACCATGTTATGTGCTCCCAATGCAACCAAAAATGTTAAACATTGCGTTTTAATATGTACATAAAATTGTGATGATAATGCGTTTAAAAAAGCGATGCGTGTAAAATGTGTTTCGAAAAACGGAACATGAACGCTTTATACAACACCTGCGGCAAACGCGTATTACTATGCCTAGACACACCATGAAACACATTATCAACGCATTTTTCGCGTGCAAAACTCGGACCTTTTTGGTGTTGGTTTGGCGTTTTGTATTGTGTTGCGGGGATTTGCAGTGTATTTGATGTTGATCAACCCTGTGTTTGGTACAAACTATAACAAATCAGTTGGTGGATAATCATAATGCTGAAAGTGGACAAAACTATCTGATTTTGTAAATAAAAGTAAATGACACACTGTGTAAAAGAAAATAAATTGTATACATAAATATTATAACTTTGTATTATGATATAGTTTGCTAATGTAATTTAATCGTCGTAATAAATATCTTTTTTATATTTTAATTGCTTGTTTTAAATATATCTGAATCATAATGATATTAATTTATTTTGTAAACGTTCTAAAACATTTATATTTTGAATTTTAATATGATTTTCAAACCCTGTCTTTAACAATGGAGAGCTTTGATACAATTTTAAATTTTTTTAAGCATGAATGTATAAATTTAGTCTTGACTGTTTAGCAATATGGAATTAAATTACATTTTTCATTTTTTATTAATTATTTTTCGCGTTATAAGCAATTTTGCCCACGACAACTAGTTTTTTACTTTTCTTGATCTGTGTGGAAAATTAAAGATTGTTATTATGATTGTAAGCTATAAACTACACAGCAATTCTTGTAAGAATAGCATAATACCACATTTTCATAATAAATAAATAAATATATAAATAAAATAAAAAATACAAAAGTGGTGATTTGCTAGACAGTGACATTCTAAACATTTAACTGAATGTAAGAAAATTTAGGTTTGTGTGTTGAGAAAAAAAAAATAAAATTAAAAATCCAAATTTCCAAGTAAGTAACAAGTATTAATATATATAATTTTGACCACTTTTATTAATTTTACTTTATTTTTTGAAAATTTATGTGATTTGTATTTTTTTTACGCCTTTCTGATCCTTTAGTCTTTATAATTATGACTTTCAAACAACAAAAGAAATGTGAAACAAATTTTCGTCTGTCCGTATTCTTGAATTATTTGTTAATATTTATTAAAATTTAATAAATTGTTACTATTTGATAAAAATAATATAAGATCTATTAATTATTTTAAGTTTTAATAGCTTATAGAAATCTAAGAAAGAAATTTAATATTAGCATTTTATTTTATCAGATATCATCTCACATTATCATAGCGGTCACAAATGTAAACACTTTTTTGTAATTTTTTTTTAATTCTCTAAGTGCATACTACTTTTATAGCATTTTTATACCTCTATTTTAAAATAATAATTTTTGTTATATATTTAAACCTGAAATGTAACAGCAGTAGCTGTTTTAAAATAGTGGTATGAAAAATAAATATATAAAAAGGTGTAGAAGTTGGCAGTTATGTAAGTATAATTGCACAATTCATCGTTTTAGTTACATTTTACCATTTCTTTTAAAAATTATACATAATGACAAAAAAAAACTTCCTTAACAAATAAAGAAAATTTAACATTTATAAAAAATAAATATAAAATATATTTTTCGTTTTTTTACCAGTATACATATCTTTGCACAACTTGGTGACCCACAAATGGTTTTATTAAAATTTTCATCAAATGTTCAAGGTTATATCAAATATCTTATTAAATTTTTTTAAATGTATCCTCACATATCTAATATTTTCCGCCAAAATAAATTTTTATAATAAGTAAGACTTTGTGTTCACTATGTATATTCGGCGATTCTGATTAGAGAATAAAACATAAGAATATCCCATGTTTGACAGGATGATATAAAACAAAGAAGGACTGTAAAGAGAAACTTGTCTGTTTTAAAATATACAATGGGTATGACAAAAGTTTAAAATGACTATGTTTTAGAAATGATGCTTGGTAAGACACTTTCCTGACGTCATTTCTGAATAATAGTCATTTTAAACTCTCGTCATACTTATTCTAAATTTTTAATAAATAAGTTTCTCACTGAAGTCCTTTGTGTTTTTTTTATCCTATCAAATGTGGGAGGTTTTTATTTGGATCATTCTGTATTTTTACGCTATATATACCGTATATTTTATTTACGGTACACATACTGATTACAAATGCTTTTACGGTACATATACCACACATTTAATTTACGGTATATATGTTGTATAAATATTTTTTACGGTACATATACCATATATTTAATTTACGGTATACATACTGTATATTTAACATACGGTATATGTGCTGTATAAATATTTTTTACGGTACATACACCGTATATTTAATTTACGGTACAAATGTTGTAAGAATATTTTTTAAAGATACATGTACTTTAAATATTTTACGGTACATATACCGTCCAGTTAAATTACGGTACATATGCTTTAAATATTTTACGGTACATATACCACAAAATATTTTAAATTATGTTCAGTTAAATTACAGTACATGTACTTTAAATATTTTTCGGTATATATACCATCCAGTAAAATTACGGTAAAAGGAAGTGTCACAAAGTTGACGGTATAACCACCGTGATTTCAGACCAAAATTTTTTACAGTGTACGCACATAAGTGTGTAATTTTTTAAAAATATATACTTGTCATAAAATTTACACATTTTGAACAAAAAGTACCTTTTTTATGTGTACCTAACTTGTGAAATCAAATGTGCAATTTGTTATGTCTTGATTAACTCATACAAGTTTGTAAATGTAGATAAGCAACTGCATTTACACGAATGAGCGTGTTACACATAATGAAGGATCGACCAAAACAGGTTTTTTACGACCGAAACAGAAACTTAAACCGAATTTTGATACTCATCCTATTTAAACAAAAACGAAAAAGACCAAAAACTGTTAAGTCATTAATCCATACAAAAAGATACATAATTAGGTGCGTTTGTAGTTATGTAAATACACAGCACTTATAGGCGTTGTTCAACCCATCCGACTGTCTGTTCGTCTGCCCGCATACAACAGAACCAAAACTATCCAACCGAATTGTTTGAAATTTAAAACACATAATTGTTGCATAAGTTTGAGTCAAATTTTATGAAAATCGGATGTATAGTTTGATTACAGGGGCAATCAAAAGTATTCTGTTACATTACGGTCAATGGGAAAAACTGTTTCAAGTTCATTTTAATGATGTTACAGCATTTCAGACAGAAAAAATGGATATCCATTTACCGAAGTGTACTAAAATATACATTCAGCGCTATATCTGGTAAAAAAAGTTTATTATTCATTTACAGAGCTACACAAAAGGATTCCATTGCATAACTATATATGGAAAAAACATTGTTTTCTGTGCATTTCAATCATTTTAAATTATTTCATTTATAATGAAGTTGATATACAGGGTGGTCATAAAAAACTTTGCCGATATACGGAGCTCTAGCGGCCAGTCCGCTCAACCGATTGAAATGAAATTTCAGATATAGCTATTCAGAGGTATGAGCTCGAGATTATGTGAACGACAACAAAATGGCGCTCACGGTTACGGTTATAGTTACAGAAACTCGAAAATTTCCAATAGAAACACCCATTTTTTTCATCGCAAAATGCTCAGCGCATGCGAAAACCATAAAGAGCTTTGGAACCGTACATGTATAGCAAGAAACGGGCATGTTATGCACGCACAAAAAACTGTTCTGCGAATCCCCCCCCCCCATAGAAAAACTCGATTGGGGCGCAAGGAGGAAATTTGCAAATGACACAGAGTCAGTACACTAATCTCTGATTACAATACAGATAGGAGAAACTAAAACTTTCATTTTGATTACACATTTTCCACTTGGGTGTCATCACAGGCAATTAATGGTGATGACACCCATGTGGAAAGTGTGTAATCAAAATAAAAGTTTTAGTTTCTCCGATCTGTATTGTAATCAGAGATTAGTGTACTGACTTTGTGTCATATGCAAATTTCCTCCTTGCCCCCAATCGAGTTTTTTTTATGGGGGAGAGGATTCGCAGAACGGTTTTTTGTGCGTGCATAACATGTCTGTTTCTTGCGATACATGTACGGTTCCAACGCTCTTTATGGTTTTCGCATGCGCTGAGCATTTTGCGATGAAAAAAATGGGTGTTGCCATTGGAAATTTTCGAGTTTCTGTAACTATAACCGTAACTGTGAGCGCCATTTTCTTGCCGTTCTCAGAATCTCGAGCTCATACCTCTAAATAGCTATATCTGAAATTTCACCTCGATCGGTTTAGCGGACTGGCCGCTAGAGCTCCATATATCGGCAAAGTTTTTTTATGACCACCCTGTACATTGCTGACATTTATTATAAATAAATTCTTGTATAATAAAATATGCTAACAGTATTAACAAATTTTGGATACTATACTGTACCAGAAATACCATATGTTACAGATTTTTGCTGGAATGCATTTTTAGTTCTGATATGAATTTTTAAGTTTAATTACATTTTTCAATATTACGATGTGTGTATAAATGCTGTAGATCATATACAGGGTAACACAAAAAATCTGTAAATTGGTTTTCGATTGAGTTACGTAATTTTACGATATCCCACATGATAAGTAATGATTCTAGGTTAGCTATGTTGATGACTTTCTATTTATGATGAAGTCCTATAATTTTCGTATTACTGTATTGAATTGTATAATCGTATGAAATTTTATATTCGTGCATTTTAGCATCAGAGTTTAAGAGCTAATGCATTCAAGCTCAGAATATTTATAAAATTAATTGTAGTACGAACGCACCTCATTTGCCATGTTTGACGTGCAATTTCAAACTTGTTAATGATGTTACACGCTTTCGAATATAATAGAATTGATATGCATCTATTAAGTTATATAATAAAATATACATTCTGCACAATTTGTAGTGCAAAGAATATTTGTTTTTTATTTACAGGGACACACAGAAGTATTCCATTACATATTGTTATAGGGGAAACACTGTTTAGGACGAGTTTTAATACTATTGAACTATTTCAAATTTTATGAAATTGATATGCGTTGTTGAAGTTTATAAAAAGTTATTTCCAGTATAATAGAAAGTGTGAGGGAGTGACCTTTAGTCATAAAGGCACTCTAGTGTTTCTGAGATCGTGACGTCAATAATTTAACATTTTGTAGGCGTAAAAGTGACATCTATCCTCTCTTTTACTTTAACTTTCTAGAGTGTGTGTGCTCTTTCGAATTCCGCAGTTAGCTCGCGGTTATTAGTATTATGTTAATGAGAAGTATCTCAGTTTGTCGCGTATAAAAGCTTGGGTGTGACGGTGTGAGTTTGTGGGCTGTGTGTTTCTGGCCTTAGCCAGCAGCCAGCGTCTGTGTGTTCCTGGCAGTAGCCAGCAGCCAGCAGCCTCTGTGTGTATTCCGCCATTGGACAACGAAGTTGATGATTGTTTATTAAGGTGCTGACGATTAGAAGATAGCTACGGCCTCCAGTAAAAGCGAAAAGGAGTTCAGATAGTGGATTAAAGATTCGGCCTTGGTAAGAAAGTTTAGAATCGTTCCGTTTTGATTATTTGAGCAAATAAAGAAATATCCACAGCCACGGGCTGTGAAGTTAAGATTTGTTTAGTAGATCAGCCAGGAAATAGTGTCAAGTGTTAGACGGTGCCCCGACTGAGCTAGACCAAAGCCTGTGAGTATGATTTAGCTTTTCATAGTGTTCTCAGTGAGTGAAATTATAGACTGGCTCCACTTTCCTTTAGCCCTTATCATTTTAATAAACTGTGTTGTTTTAACCTAAATTAATGAGTATGTCTGCATATAACGTGACAAATGACACCCAGCACGAATATACCGTCACAAATGGCGCCCAACGAAATGTCGGACATTTTGAGATTGTGCCACGAGTGTATTTCACCGGTGAGGGTGATATTAGTGAATTTTTAGTGAAATTAGATGATTATATTTTGTTCAATAATATACCTGAGAAAAACAGGTACGTAGTGCTTAAATGCTCGTTAAAGGGCGAAGCACTTTTGTGGTTAGAAAATATAGGAAAGTTTTTGATTACTGATGAAGCGAAAAGATTTGAACAAACTGTAATTGAGTTAAAGAAGGCATTTCCTCCCGTTAAAGATAAAAGTATTTTGAGAAAAGAGTTCTATTGTAATAAGCAGAATATATATGATTCGGCGTCGAAATTTTATCTTCGTAAGCTGGAACTAAAAAATAAATTAGATTTAGATATTACATTTGAGGAGTTGTTGGACATTGTCTTTCCTCTTTTTAATCCAAATATACAGGACTTTATTGAAGTTAGAGCACCGAAGAATTTTGCAGAAATGCACCAGATATTATCGAAGTATGAGTCTCGGCATAGCTCGGATCAACGGGATTTGCGTAACCCTCGGCAGAGACCTGTCACGGATGGTAATTTGAGAAATGAGGGGGAACGTAATTTTGTGAGAGGGGGACAGCGATTTCCGGATAGTAATGTGCGTAATAGAAATGATGGATTTGGTCGTAATATGTCGAATACGAGTAATGGTAATAGGAATGGTGGTGGTGCTAATAATTTTAGAAGTGGTGAGAGAAATATGCATGGAAATAGACAGAATAGTGGTTATGATCGTAGTGGGGGAGTACGGGACAGGAATGTTTCTTCGCAAGTAAGGAGATTAACTTCGGATGAGAATGTTGAAAATAGGTCAACGCAAAAGAGATGTGTTCAGAGGTCGGAAAAGTCTTCGGTGAATTTGAATAAAATTACTATTAATCCGGTTGAGTTACCTGAAGTGTTAATTGTGTTAGATGGTATTGTCGTTAAAAGTGTCTTCGATACAGGGGCAGATAAGTCGTTCATTTCTTTTGATTGTTATCGGAAATATTTTTCGTATAAGAAGTTGAAAAGGTCAAGTCTGGTGGTTCAGTCAGCACAGGGAGTAGCTTGCGATAATAAAGGTTCAGTGGAATTGGAAGTTGAAATTCGTTCGGTTAAGACATGTTGGGAGTTTTGTGTGTTAGATGGATTAACAGTGCATTGTATAGTTGGTGTGGATTATATGAGGGATAGAGGAATTAGTTTGGATTTCTTTAAAAAGTCGTTAATCGTGAATAAGGATGAGAATGTGAGTAAGAAAGAGCCTGTTTCAGTGTCAGTTAATTTGGAGGAGTCGGGGTTAAGTGAAATGGAGAGGAAGGAATTTAATAAGTTTTTAAATGAATTTGGAGAGGTTTTTTCTGATAAACCGGGTTTAACGCATGTTGCGTGGCATGAGATTGATACTGGTTTAAAAGCACCTGTTGCTAGTAAACCATATCGTTATGATAAAGTTAAACAAGGTATAATTGATTATCATATTCAAAAAATGTTAGCGGACGATATTATAATGCCAATTGAGTCGCCTTTTGCATCTCCAGTAGTGTTATGTCGTAAAAATAATGGGAAAAGTTTAGATAATCCAGAGGCATATAGGTTTGCAGTAGATTATAGAAAGTTAAATGCGATAACGCAATACCCTCAGTATCCTATTCCAGTTATTGATGACATTTTGGCTAATATAACGAGTACGAATTATATGTCAACGTTAGATCTTACGTCGGGTTATTTTCAGATTGCAATGAAGCCGGAGGACATACCTAAGACTGCGTTTATTACTCGGGACGGTTGTTTTGCTTTTAAGAGAATGAGTTTTGGTTTATCGGGAGCGCCGGCAACGTTTTAGAAGGCCATGAATAATATCCTTAAACCTTTGCTTGGTAAGGGTGTCTTGGTCTATCTGGACGACATAATTATAATGGCAGCTACTTTTGAAGAGCATTTAAGATTATTGAGGGAAGTATTTACGTTGTTAAGAGATGCTGGGTTAACGGTTAAGTTAGAAAAATGTAAATTTTTGAGAAAAGAGATAAAGTATTTAGGAGTTAAAATTACGCGTGATGGTATTAAAATAGATAATGAGAAAATTGAGGCAATTACGTCAATGAGTCCCCCCAAAAATAGTAAGGAAGTGGCGACATTTTTAGGGATGGTGGCTTGGTTTGCCAAGTTCATTCCACGTTTTTCGGAGTTATGTGAACCGTTGTATAATTTAAAAAGGAAAAGGGTTAAGTTTGTATGGTCATCAGCAGCTCAGAGATCGTTTGAATTATTAAAAGAGGCAGTAGTTTCCCCTCCTGTTTTGGCTCACCCCGATTATTCGTCTCAGTTTGAAGTGTATTGTGATGCGAGTGCAGTGGGGGTTGGAGCGATGTTAGCACAGAAAGGTCGACCTATAGCGTTTGCGTCAAGAATTTTAAATGCGGCGGAAAGGAATTATTCGATTACGGAAAGGGAGTGTCTTGCAGTAATTTGGGCTTTGAATAAATTTCGTTGTTTTTTCACTAATATACCGGTTAAAGTCATTACGGACCATTCAGCTTTGACAAAGTTAACTAATGGAAAGGGGTTGTCGTCTCGTATGGTCAGGTGGTGTTTGAAGTTAGCAGAGTATAATGTTGTTATAGAACATAGGGCTGGCAAGGAGAATGCGGTAGCGGATGCTTTGTCACGAAACCCGCATGGTGGTTTAGAGGTCACGGAGGAAGTTAAGTGTTGTGCATTGTCGTCGTTGGTGTTAAGGTCACGAGAGCAGTTAATAAGGGAACAGAAGCAAGATGAAGAATTTGGTAGCTTGTATCGATATTTGGAAAATCCTGATGATGTCCCGAGCGCAGATGTGCCTATGTTTGAGAAGTGGTCCCAATCTTTTAAGCTTATCGATGGTCTTCTTTTTTATTCTAAAATTGTAAATTCACGTGGAGAATTAAGAGTTTTTATTCCGGCTAGTCTTCGTAAGGCCATCTTGAAAGAATTTCATGATTATCCATTAGCAGGTCACTTAGGAATCAGGAAAACTTATGCTCGAATTTGTGAATCCTGCTACTTCCCTAAAATGCGGGAAGCAGTGCGCGCTTATGTCTCCAGCTGTAGCACATGCCAACGTTATAATTACAAAAATGTAAGTCCAGCTGGCAAATTAATTCCTATTAAAGTAAATTTTCCTAATGAATGTGTAGGTGTAGATTTAATCGGTCCTTATCCATTGTCTAATCCTAAAAGATATAGATTTGTACTAGTTATAGTTGATTATTTTAGTAAATGGGTAGAGTTAGTCCCCCTCAGGAAGGCTTCTGCACCTGCAGTTGCCGATGCATTTTTCGATAATTATATTTCTAAATATGGTGCACCAATTAGGGTAGTGAGTGATCATGGCCCTTGTTTCATTTCTGATATATTTAAGGCCCTGTGTGAAAAGCTGGAGATCGATCATTCTTTTACTGTTCCGTATCGTCCTCAGTCTAATATGGCTGAACGTGTAAATCGTACATTAATTCAAATGATTTCTTCTTATGTTGGTTCTCATCATGCAAATTGGGACCAGTTTCTTCAGCATTTTGCGTACGCACTTCGTACGGCAGTTCACGAGTCAACGGGGAAAACGCCTGCTGAATTGTTTTTGGGTAGAAAAGTTATTACTCCATTCCAAAGGTTAGTTATGGTGTCAGATGCGGAAAGTCAGTACATGTGTCAGGATATTGAGAGGTTGGTTAAGGAAGCTCAGGTTCAAATGGGAAAAGCGCAAGAAAAGCAAGCTCAGTATTATAATATGCGTAGAAGGGAGTTAGAAGTGAAAGTTGGAGATTTTGTGTTGGTAGAAAAGCATTGGTTAAGTTCAAGTCGTCAAAAGAGAGTAGCTAAGTTTGGTCCGAAGTTTGTAGGTCCGTTCGAGGTTTTGGAAGTTCGGAATAATAATTTGGTTGTTGATGTCAATGGTGAAAGAATGACTGTTAATCTGGATCAGGTTAGAGTGTATAAGTTTAGAGAAAATGGTAGTGAAGGTTCTCATATGTCGAGTGGTGTTTCGCGAAATTCCCGATCCAATGAGTGTCCCGAGTCCAGCACTTCTTCGTCTAATTCTTTTCATCAATATTCAAGAAGAAAATTTGGTCAAACAGCTCCAAAGACTGTTATTGAAAGTCGAAAGCCTAGCAATCCGAGAGCAAAGTATAATAAAAATAAGAGAACTGTGTCAAATACATCGGACTCTGTGTGTCATAAAAGACAAAAAATTATAAATTGTCCAGTTCCTCCATCTATTAGACAACAACCTCACAAGCATAAATTAACTAATAGTTCACCATCTTCAGTGATTAATCCCCAGAAAAGATTTCGTTTGGACACTCGTAAAACTGTTAAGCGAAGTTTAAATTCTGAATTTTTGCCTAACAAGAAACTACATAGGTCCGGAAAGAAACGTGGCCTGGGATCTTCGGTAACTTCGGGTGCGTCTAGAAAGAGGAGGCAACTCTCAGATTACCGACAACAACAGTGTGAACCTCGCCATGGAGTGAACCCAGCGAACCGGCCGGAGCAGAGTCGTCGAGTGGAACCTACGAGTATTCCACGGCATCCATTCAGAACCAGGCTGCAGGCACGACAGTCAACTGTGGCGTCACCGTACAGTTCTGATGACGAGAGATCCTTCGTACAAGCCTTTTGGGACAGGAGGAGAAAGCCATCTTGCAGTATGAAGCCTGCTAGCAGTGAATCATCTCTATGATTGGGTGATAATGTTCTTTATTAAATTTCTATTAGAGTGCATATATGTGGTAGCAATGTGAAGGAATAGAAAGCAGAGAGACTGTTTTGTACTTTTGGCCATTTTTGGAATTTTTTGACGGACTCACGTTTAGTGCTTAATTGTGTTCAAAATTTGTTTGCAAAATTGTTAGTTTTATGTATGTTTGAGATTTTGGTCTTAACTGCTTTTGAAAATTCTAGATCTATTGTTAAATGGTTATGTTATTTGTTTAAAATGTTACTATATTGTTATTGTTCATGTGTTATAAAATGTATGTTAATGTATGTTTAAATTTTCAGAAAGTACAGATAGTAGTTTGGGTTATTTTGTACACGCGCCGCGGTTCAGGCGCGCACGTGTTTTGCGGTCAAGAAGTCCTTGACACGCGTTTCTATCTCTGATACTAACATTTAATGAATTAACTTTCTTCTTATCGTTCGTGTTTTAGGAGTTGCGTTTTGTACTTTAGTTGGAAATGGTTTCCGCAAGTTGCGAAGTTTTAAGCTGCATTTGAATTTGAAATTGTATTGTATTAAAATTGAATGTTAATGTGATTTTCTTGCAGGGAAGTATACCTTTTGTTATGTATTGATTCTGCTATTTTTTCTTTTAGTTAATACAGATGAAGAGATTGATGACGTCATTTTGTAAATTTTTGATATTTTTTGATTGTTGCATAAGCACAGCGATATGCCGCTGTACGTATGTGCCCCAATTATTGTTCAAGTGGAGTTAAGTCTGAAGAAGTTTGGGAGTTAGTTCATTGGCTAATGGGGATGTAGGTATTACGTAGTAGCAGAGTTAGTTTAGTATGAAGTAAATGTAATTTTAGATGAAGTCGGAATTTGGATGAGGAAAGTTTTTGCGCATTGGGTTTTTTGGACTTGGTGCGAATTCTAGTATATTAAAAGTTATGGAGAAATTTTTGGGTAAAGTTATAGTTGCATTGCAATATTGAGGAAAATTTCGGAAGGTTAGTGTTTTGGAGAAATTTTAGCACTCCCAGTGGAGTGGGTTGTTTTGAGAGAAGAAGTAATTAGTTTTGAAAGTTTTACGAGTTTTTGGAAGTTTTACGGAGGCTATTTGTAAGATAGAAGAATGGTTGGATTGGATATGTGATTATTTGAGGCAAACTGAGTTTTTTTTTTGGTTGTGATGGGTTAAAGTTAATATTTTAAAAGTTATGTTTCGGCGTTAAATTTCACCCATCACTGTGTTTTATTACGGCTCTAAATTTATAACAAGAAAAAGTTCTGGGCATGCATTTAGCGCAGCCCTTTTTCTCTGCGGAGTTCGAGGGGGGGTTGTGAGGGAGTGACCTTTAGTCATAAAGGCACTCTAGTGTTTCTGAGATCGTGACGTCAATAATTTAACATTTTGTAGGCGTAAAAGTGACATCTATCCTCTCTTTTACTTTAACTTTCTAGAGTGTGTGTGCTCTTTCGAATTCCGCAGTTAGCTCGCGGTTATTAGTATTATGTTAATGAGAAGTATCTCAGTTTGTCGCGTATAAAAGCTTGGGTGTGAGTTTGTGGGCTGTGTGTTTCTGGCCTTAGCCAGCAGCCAGCGTCTGTGTGTTCCTGGCAGTAGCCAGCAGCCAGCAGCCTCTGTGTGTATTCCGCCATTGGACAACGAAGTTGATGATTGTTTATTAAGGTGCTGACGATTAGAAGATAGCTACGGCCTCCAGTAAAAGCGAAAAGGGGTTCAGATAGTGGATTAAAGATTCGGCCTTGGTAAGAAAGTTTAGAATCGTTCCGTTTTGATTATTTGAGCAAATAAAGAAATATCCACAGCCACGGGCTGTGAAGTTAAGATTTGTTTAGTAGATCAGCCAGGAAATAGTGTCAAGTGTTAGACGTTGCCCCGACTGAGCTAGACCAAAGCCTGTGAGTATGATTTAGCTTTTCATAGTGTTCTCAGTGAGTGAAATTATAGACTGGCTCCACTTTCCTTTAGCCCTTATCATTTTAATAAACTGTGTTGTTTTAACCTAAATTAATGAGTATGTCTGCATATAACGTGACAAATGACACCCAGCATGAGTGTACCGTCACAAAAGTAGATAGTATTTACAGGGATACACAAATGATATCGGCAAAAACGATTATCAACAACACAATTGAACAACATTCTTTTCTTTCTCTTTCATTTATTAATAAACACAAGCTTCACTTCATATGTGCTTCACATATGGTTTCTCGGAAAGTGGTTATATACATGTAAGAAGAAATAAAGGACTGTCAAACATTGGAGGTATTCCACATTTTAGAATTAAATACTTTTATAATAATTTAGTGATTCTAATATTAACTTGTATTTTTATAGATAATCAAATAAAAAAGCGATAATATACTATTTTGAACTGAAAATCATGTTACAAGTAAAGAAAAAAAATGTTGATTAAATCGAAAATGATATCGATATCAAAAGACAATCCCACCTCCCCCCAAAGATTTCTTTTGATATCATGTGCCAGACCCCCCCTCCCCCCTAAAATGATAACGTTATATATGCACAGCCCCTAACACTTACTTCTGCGGTTTCAAAAGAAAAAAAATCTTAAGCCATCTGTTTTGAATGAGCAGGTGATAAACTATAAACTTTAGTAATATATGCATTGTTTGCTAAAATTTTTATTTGCGCATTGGTCATGCGCGACCGCGAAAAACCGCAGACGATAAAAAAAAAGACAAAAAAGATTCCAAAGTTCATTTGATCTTTGGAATACACAGAAAACATCTTGTGTACGCATTACCGTTTTGTGTGCGTATAGTCCGTTAAAATTTAAAAATTTAACCAAAAAATATTACAAGAGTACCTCAATATCCTGTGATATAGATAAAATACGTCCAAGAAAGCTTACAAGTGCTTTTGGCGTGTGTAAAAGATTCATGCCAGTGCATTTGTAATTATTATTGGAGTATTTGGCAGACCTACAAATAATACTGTGGATTACCTCAAAAAAGAAAGAAATACTTAGATGAAAAATAGGTATGAAAAAATATTATTTTCTATGTTTGCTTTTCTTTAATTACAATGATTTTGTTAAAATAAATAAAAATCTATGAATAATGTATATGTTTGAAGGAATGAGACTGAAATGTCATAATTCTATTTTCTATTTATTTTTTACTCTAGAAACGTTTATTATTTTATTTTGTGAAGGATTTTACCGAGAGGAATTTTAAAATATCTATACGATATACACTATAAGAAAATAATATGATTAACCAAAGAAAAACAAAAGAAAAGATAAATAGATTACAAAAATTACAATAATGCATCTAACCAACTTAAAATTCCATTAGTTTTTATTCGATGTATTCTTTAAATGTTTCTAAATTTTTACGAAAAAAAAAGTTTACAAATAAATTTCTTAATGTTATCAAATTCTTTTGGATTTTACTTTGGGTGTCAATGTTTTTAATTAGTTTATTTAAATCAGAGATTAAATCGTGTTTACAATCAAGTGATTTTTTAAAAAAATCATTGATTTAAATTAAAAATTTTCTAAGTGTTTTAAATGACATAAACGTATTAAAATCTAAAATTAATGTAATTTGGAAAGGCTCAACATGTATTTTGCCTTACGGATAAAGGGGGGGGGGTTAAATAATTGTTTCTAAGCTTAATTCTTGAGTCCAGTAAAACATTAAGTACAATAAGTTTGTAAAGGTATAAAATATATTTTATTTAAAAATTATATTTAAATTTAAATCTAATATAACTTGTGATGTCATAATTTCCTTTAAGTAATTATGTTATTCATTTTTTTATATGAAATAAACATTTCAAATACACTGCTCAAAACAATTAAAGGATATCGCAGTTTTAGGTGGATTCTGCATCTGGGAAACTTTTTAGCTGATTGATACATGGTCGACAGACATAGTAGGTTATATGAGAATAAATTACACATGTTTGGCAGGAAAAAAACATTTTATTGCGCATTTGTGTACAAAAGGAAAAAAACACAATTTGTGCATATGAGAAAAAAAGAATAAAAAAAGGTGTTTTCTTCAAAGAAAATCATTTTCAGTAGGGGGTATGGTTTCCACGGGCGGCCAGCAATGTTGAACACCTTTGAGGCATGGACTGAATGAGGCTATTAATGACGAGTTGGGGTATTCTGCCCCACTCCTCCAGAAGAGCTCTTTCCAGTTCTTGGAGAGTTTGTGGGGGTTGTTGGCGGCCAGAAACTCGTCTTCCTAGAGCGTCCCAAACGTTCTCGATTGGATTCATGTCTGGAGAACACGCTGACCATTCCATTCGAACGATTCCTTCCTCGAAAAGGAAATCCTCCACCAGGTTTGCACGATGTGGCCTGCAATTATCGTCCATTAAAATGAAGTTATCTCCGATTGCTGCAGCGTAAGGGGCTACAATAGGTCTGAGGATCTCATCCCTATAACAGCGACCAGTCAGAGCTCCATCTCGAATGATGTAGAGTTCAGTGCGCCCGTCAATGGAGATGCCACCATACACCAACACTCCTCCACCGCCAAATCTGACACTTTCGTGCACGAACGCAGGATTATTCCTACTGCCACAGTCCCTCCAGATGAAAATACGCCTCTTATCCGGATGCACAGAAAAACGGGTCTCGTCAGAAAACAGAATATTGCTCCATTCATTTCTACTCCAGTTAACATGCTCGGTTGCCCACTCCCTGCGGTCGCGACGATGCCTTGATGTTAATCTAACATATACCATCGGTCGGCGAGCATACAGACCTACAGCATGGAGCCGGTTTCGGACAGTCTGAGTTGAAATCGTGGTGCCTGTAGCCCAGCGAAGGTGTTGTTGGAGAAGAGTAGCGTTCATGTTTCGATGTCTCCGAGCTCTTAACGCTAAATACCGATCTTCATTAGGAGTTGTTGCCCGTCTACGACCTTGCCTTTCGTCTTCGGCCTGCACATCCACTCTCCAAAAAACTGTTCCAGATCCGGGAAATGACACTTTGTGACACTCCAATGGCTTGCGCTACTTCGGCTTGAGTTTGGCCCCCTTCTAACAAACCAACAATTCTCCAAGCTTCTGAATCTGTCAAATGACTTCGCTGAGACATCGTACTTTTCGAAACAAACAATCACTGAATGCCGATCATCCTTGTCTTCATTCTCTTTTATCCAGTTGGAAGTCAAATTTCATTCGCTGCCGTTGAAGCGACGTTTTTGACGTCGAACTCAAAATTTGTATACTCCACAGTTTGAAAACCAGAAAAATTTGCATTTGTGATTCTCTTCTTCTATTTTCAGCAAAAAAAAATTCGTTTATATCTTTATTTTATATGAAACTTCAAATATCCTTTAATTGTTTTGAGCAGTGTATTATAAATTTCTGCAAAATAAAAGAATAAAGAAGCTGAATCATATTTTCCCCTTCTACTTTTGCAATAAGAAACTTATACCATGAATTCGTTCTAAAGAAGAATGGAATAATAACAATTGCTACGACAACTATTGTAAAAGAATGTATAAGAGAGTTATTGAGAAAGAATTAATTTGTATAAAAATGCTAAACATAGCTTGATTAATATAATAAACACAGTTATTTAAGCACTGCAAAGATATAGCTACTAACAGGTAATAGTGTTGCTAATTCATATCTTAAGGTCCCTGTCCTCGCTCGAGCTAGTGCTATTCCTATAGGGAAGCATTTTTCTAATAACTCTTTCGCATTTTGGAATACATATATATATACTTTTTTTTTTTTTTTTTTTTTTTGCATTGGATAGATGAGGTGCATGCCGACCGCGCACTTTTTTTACTTTTTCGATTTTGGTTACAGATATATTTTTTAAAAAGCACTTTAAGTTTCGAAACCGGTTTTGAAAGTGAAACTACCTTTTTAAAAAATATCTGCAACCAAAATCGAAAAAGTAAAAAAAGGTGCGCTGTTGGCATGCACCTCAGCTATCCAATGCAAAAAAAAAAATAAATAATAAATAATAAAAAAAAAAAAATAAAAAAAAAAAAATTAAAAAAAATGTCAAAATGTGAAAGAGTTATTAGAAAAATGCTTCCCCATAGGAATAGCATTAGCTCGCGAACGTTTCTTCGAGCGAGGACAGGGGGCCTTAAGGATTTCAGATATAACTGGATTCATATATATTTATTCTGTATGGGTGTATAAAACGTTGTAATTTTCTTTCTTTTCTTTTTTTTTTTTTTTTTTTTTTTTTTTTTTTTTTTAGAGGGCACATATAATGTGAAAGTTATGATTTATGCAATTAACAGTAATTCTTCTTACTACAAATGCAAAACGAGCTGCCAATAATATTTGTTAGTTATGTTGTTTATGCCTCTAATGAAATTACTTACTTGCAGTTTTTCTTAATTCTGTTGATTACTGTTTCATTTTGGCTATTTGTTAAGGTTGCCACACCTTGCGCCTTTTGAAATTAACAAAATGCACCCTACCTTTTAAAATATAGTGAAAGTTACTTGTAATTGTTGCCAGATTTTTTTTTTTTTTTTTTTTTTTTTTTTTTTTTTTTTTGTAATAAATCTCTCCATACCGCAGTACTTCTAAATATGTGTACCCACGACTTTACAAAAATGATAGAACTTTGTTTCTTGAGAAAAAGCAGGATATTATTAAAACATGTTATTTAAATGTATTTTTCAATTCGTAATTTATAGAAGTATTGAAAATTAATGATTTTTTTATCATACTAAAAAGTTATGTACTATTGCTACTAAGCACATTAGTAATATATTTTCTTATGTAATAGTACCTTTTTTTAGAACAAGCATACTGCCCTTTTTCTTTTTAGACTAAATAGTAATTACTGAATTATCGTTTTAGTAATTTAAGCATTACAATATGTATTATATAGCTAATTAAAGATTGTAATCAGTTTAAAATTAAGTGCAGCTACTGATAATTGTAATAAATATAAAATCATTATTTTTAAATATAGTTTTGCATAATTATTGCAAAATATTAATGTGTATAACTTTATAGTATCATATTAATTAATGAAATTACTAATTTACAGTTTTTATAATTTTTGTAATTACTAACTAAAAATTAAATTTTATTAATTAAAGTGTAAAAACATAGATTATATTTGTAAATAAAGGTCTAATTGTTTTAGAAACCTAAAATCTATTAATCTAAGAAATCTATAATTTAAACCTAAATCTATTCAATATTTCAATGCTGGAGAAAAAAAAATATCCGATTTAAATAAAAAGCAATATGATTTAAATTCAAAAATCCAATTTTTATTATTATTACTTTTTAAATCATGATTTTTTTACACCATAATTTTACGAAATTTGTAACTAATTTTTGTTATCCGATACGTCGGAACTGTCTGGTAGGCGGAGCGTTAAAATAAGTTTTGTTATTTATAACTATCCTCTAATCTTGTAAATAAAATATTAATGATAATATACCGAAGTGTGACTTTATTTTATGTATGGTCTGCAATTTTATACTTCATTCCCATAAAAAAGTGATTAACTGTGTATTCCTACTTTGTTTTTAGCTGTGTCTGGTAAAAATAAGTATGATTATATGGATTTCTAACAGCCAATTATATGGAAATTTTTTGTCACGTTTCATTTAAAGCCACTATAGTAAATTCTTATAAATCCACTTGCATTATTTTATGATGATATTACAGTGATATTGGCCCTGGCAACATAGATCCTTGGAAAATCGTACAAAAACTTTCATATAAGAGCTGAAAAATGAGCTTTGGTTAAAAAAATAATAATCATAGATAGCAAGAGTTATTATTTTTAATGTATAATTTTATAAATAAAAATGTAATTTTGGCAATGAATTATTAAAATTATTTTTTAATAACTAAATTTTTTTAAGTATGAATTTTGCTTCAGTCAAATCATAATGTAAAGTGAATTACACCTTTGTATCTCCGTGTTACATAACTGCGATATACACTAAAGTCAAAATGACCATTCGAAAAAAAATTTTTCACCTTCAACAGTTAGAAATTTTCTGATACAATTTCAGACTCACTTTTAGAAGTAAAAACACGAAACTTGCTGATGTGACTTTTAAAGAGATCTATAAGATATCGTGTGATTTTATTTTTTGTTAAATTCATTAGAATTACATTTATAAACTATTATTTCCTCAGTATGACCCTTTTTTTCGGTCCCAGATCTCCCGCTTCGGAAAATTCGGCTCAAAACATTGACTTTAACAGCAATTTTTTTTGCAATATTTTCTGCGTTTATCAAAATATTGACAAGCACATGACCTAATATACCTTCTAAATAAGAGAATTTGCCAGTTTGATGCGTTTGAGAGCAAAAACGAATTTAAAAATAAATTAGAAAAAAGGCAATTTGTATTGAAATACACCCTTTATCGGGGGTCTTATTTATTACTGCTATCATCCATCATAGCATTTTTGTCATGTATGTTCTTAGAATTCTCAACATATGACGATACTGAGTTAATCTTTCATATCAAAGTTTACTTGGTCACTTGAGCAGTTTTAGATTGTTATTGCTAAAATGATTTTTGTAAAATTAAAACGGCTAGAGATAGCCCGGAACAGATTTTTTTCAAAGGTAAGTTCATTTATTTAACAATTTAATACTTGAAAATTAATAATATGGATAAGAAGTGTGTTATTTTCTGCTTATTACAAATGTGGAAAAAATAATTTATTATTTTTGTGTTTTAAATCCTTTTTTCATGTTTAAAACCACATTCTAACATTAGAGTAAATATTTGGAATTTCAACATTATATAGCATTTAAAATAATTATTCGATTTAAATACTATCTGTTTCAGCGTTTTTATAATATATTTTGCTATAAAACTTCGAGTTTTCTTTATTTTACATACTATACATTTCTTATTTCATTTTCTACCGATGACAAAAGACAGCTTTTCATAGATTTCAATTCATGGTTTTTCGTTTGTGATTTTTCTATTGAAGACTTTTTATAAGCGTATTGCATTCAAAAACTACAAGAAAAATAAATAAAAACTTTAAAAAGGTGTCATTTGATATCAGAAGAAATAGTTTTACCCTAGGCCGAAAAATTCAAATGTTTACGTCAAATCCAATTACAGACACAGAAGCAGTCAAATCCAATTACAGACACAGAAGCAGTCAAATCCAATTACAGACACAGAAGCAATTGTATTTTATTATTATTATTATTATTATTATTATTATTATTATTATTATTATTATTATTATTATTGAGCGTACAGTGATTTTTTATCTTGTTTTCGACTACTTAGACTACAAATCTGTTAAAAGGAAAGAACACACCAAACATAAGAGTTTGTCCTTCATGCATTTTTTTTTTTTTTTCGATACTGAAAACACTTAATTCACATTTTATACTCCAAAGTATAGGATAAAACTATGTGCACAAAAATCTGTGTATTTTTAAATATTGCACAAAATTCTGTATTTTGCATGTTACGCAGACATATGTGTAAGAACAGAATATTACACACAAATCTGTGTATTTTGCGTGATACACAACATTATGTGTATTTCCCTAATACACAGAAATACGTGCACAAACTGAATATTACACAGATATAAGTGTAAAAGTATTACACAGAAATATGTGCAAAAACTGAATATTACACACATATATGTGTAAAAATAGTTCACAGAAATATGTGTATTTACCTGCAATTTACTCATTCAAGCGTGTATTTTAGGTTTTATCAGATAAATTTTACACATTTAGACTTATCATCAAATTACACATTAAAATGTGTATTTTGAAATTTACACATTTGGCGTGTATTTTGGCAATTCACACACAAAGTTACAGATATAGGCATGTCGTTTTTGTATCATCGATTTACACATTTTTGAGTGTAAATTTACACATTTATTTTTTACAGTGTGCTGTTAGCAATCTCACTGAAGTGTGTCCCCCTCCCCCCCAAAAAAATGAAGATTAACTTGTATTTTTCGGTTTAATTATAGCTACAACTGAAATTATTTTACAAAATTAACCTTTAATTGCTGTTTGCAATCTCACAGAACGCTCCCCCCCCCCCCCCAAATTTTAGAGTTTAACTTATATTTTTCAGTTCAACTATAGCTAAAGCTGAAATTATTTTTCGTTTGGAGTCCTCGTACTAGTGTTAGAAATATTTGAATAGATTAAACTTAATTAGAATTAATCCCGAACAAAAGGTTTAAGCAGGAACAGTATTATATGGTTTTTAATCGCCTTTTAACATTTAACTAATGTTACCGGTCTGTCAGACCACTGTTTTTTCTTTAAATTTTCAGTTTAACTACAAACACTACAGAAATTTTGTTTTATTTGGAACTTAAGTACAACCACCAGAGACTTTATATAGGTGAATATTAAGTACATCTTGCACGGAAAGAACGATTTTGTTAAAACTACCAAAAAAAAGTTGTTTCAACAAAATTTTTCGTGTACTATTTCCCCCACAAAACGTTTTGTTGGATTTACCAAATCATTTTGTTAGGTTTATTTTGTTATCGCAAGTAAATAATTTGTTTACAAGAACCAAATGAATTTTGTTAATGGGTTCTGTTTTGTCGTCGTAACCAAATGCTTTTGGTTACGATAAACAAATAGATTTGGTCATCGTAACCAAATCTGTTTGATTAAGAATTATTATAACCAAATGAATTTGGTTTCGAAAACAAAATAAATTTGTTTCTTGCAACAAAATTTATTTGGTTAATCGACATTTTAACCAAAGAAATTTTGTTTTAACAAACATATCGTTTTTGTTATTAAAACCAAATTCATTTTGTTAATAATTACTTAACCAAATGAATTTGGTTTGAAAAACAAAATAAATTTGTTTCTTGCAACAAAATCTGTTTGGTTAATTGACATTTTAACCAAAGAAATTTTGTTTTAACAAACATATCGTTTTTGTTATTGAAATCAAATCCATTTGATTAATAATTACTGTAACCAAACAAATTTGGTTTGAAAAATAAATTTGTTTCTTGCAACCAAATCTCTTGTTTAATATCTATCATAACCAAATAAATTTGATACTTTGAACATACTTTTTTTTATAAATTTTATTGCCAGAAAACAAATTAATTTGTTTTCTAGAATCAAGTTTATTTGGATAATAGTTAATGCAGCCAAACAAATTTGGTAACAAGAAAGTTATTTTGTTTTTTTAAACCAAATCACTTTGGTTAATAGTTTAGTGTAAACAAATAAATTTATAATGAGATAAATTTGGTTTTTATAACCACATCAACTTCATTAATAGGTGTTGCAATAACTAAGCACATTTGGTTGCAATAATTATATAAATACCAAAATTATTAAAGAAAGTCAGATAAAAGTAGTAAGTAGAACCCTTTTCTCACAGGGTCCTGTTTTTGTGAAATTATAAATTAGTTTCTTATATTTGTGAAAATTCTAGTTAGAATTTTGTGAATTTTAAATTTTCGATGATTTAGGTTCTATTTTTCATATATAAAAAGCTAATATGTTCTTTGGTGACTTCAACTGCTTATTTACAAGCCAGATTTTATTATTAAATGATTAAATGTGTAAAAAGTTCAATTTGAAGGTGAAAAAATTCTGTAAAAGGTCTATTTAAGAGGCAAATAATTTTGTGAAGGGTCCTGTTTTGGGATAAAATGTTTTGTGAAGGGTGCTGTTTTAATATAAATTGTTTTGAAAAGGTTCCTTTAAAGGACCTAAACTTTTGTTAAACATATCCCTGCCCTGTATCTGAACTAAATGTTTCATTGTTTACAACCCATAAATTATGTGCAGATTTTAGGGAGTCTACTGTAATATATTTTTATTAAACACAACTTTAAACAATGCTGGATGAATTTCTTTAACCTGTATTAATTTTTTCACAGGTTTGAGAAAAGTTTTCTCTAATGCACTCAGCTATTATTTTCATAATCTGTAGCTTTTTTTTTTTTTTTTTTTTTTTGAATATGAAACGCTGAAATCTTGATACTACACTTTGCTAATTTTTATCTTTTTTGCAAGACCAAAAAAAAAAAAAAAAGATAAAAAAAAAAGATAAAATAAAATAAAAAATAATAATAAGCATTAGAAAAAAAAAGTTTTCGACATTTTCTCATGTAATATAAAAGGTACAATTGTTAGATGTATGAAAATGTCATATTTTCAATAAAATATGAAAGTTGTGAATGATAATTCTTTATTAATAAAGAAATTAAGTGATACATGATGAATACATTTAAAAAGTCAATTTGCATTTTGATATAAGTTATAATTTATTAATTTCAGAAAATAAAATTCATAGTATCAGATTTTTGAAGATAAATTGAAAATTTGCACATAGCAAGATTAACAGTTATACTGAGTCATTATACATATATATATATATATATATATATATATGACCTGAATTACTATTGTATCAAATAGCTTAATTAAACATAGATACATAGAGAAGAAATAAATGCCTGCAACTATTCTACCATATTTAAACATAAAATGAGAAAAATTATATTAGATAACCAGGAGAAATATTTTGAAACACAGGAGTATGTTGCCAAAATCCTGCAGTAATAATAATCTATGCAATCCCATTTCCACTCTTCCTCAAATTTTATTACCATTACATAATTTTTATTTTTCTGTTGCTAAAAGAGTAAAAAAGTTGTAATTTCAAATGCAATTCAATTAAATCTATTTCAATTTATAGATTTCTCATGGTTTTAAAATAATTTTCAAGCATGATTCTTTTAAAAATTTACATAGCACATAACTCAATTATGTAAATTAAATCATTTGAAAGTAAAGGAACAAAAAATATTCAACATTTGTTTCTGGGTAATATTCAATAATGAAATCAGCACTTTTCAATGAGTAAATAAAACAAATATAATCAGTGTTCTCGCCATTGTGCCAAATTGCGACTAAAATTCTTCATTTGGCGAGTAAACAAGCGATTAGATTCACCAAATTGCTAGTGCTGAATTTTTGCTTTTTCTTTCTTTTCTTTTTCATACGTATGCATGTGTATATATATATACACATATTATAATATGTTGATATTTTTAATATATTTGTAGCTGATTGTTGAAATTAGATTAATAACAATTGTTTGCGCAGTTATAAAAACTTAGGTTATTTTAGAACATATTGAAAAAAAGGGGTACATTAAATGATTAAAGATTTAAGGAAAAAAAAATTATGTGCTACATGGCAGATCTATTTTGCTAATACTTTTTTCATTTGGTGAATACTTTTTATTTTCAATTAGCCAAATTGTTAAAGTTTGTCAAATGTTAACGAGAACACTGAATATAATGAATACATAATCAAAAAACATGCTTAAATAATCAGAATCAAAAGGCAGCTGCGAGTAACAGAACCCTCCGATTAACCCCTAGGATCAGCCATTACAAAAAAAATACTTTAAATAAATTTTAAAGCTTTTGTTTTTTAAATGCAAGAGTTTTCATGGTAGGTATATATCGGATACTTACTTTGTTGGGTTAATTTATTAGTAACAGTGTCAACACAAGTGATTGTTATTACTTAGATAATTTCTTTTTTTTTCAATATTCCTTAACAATAATAATCTATGAACTCAGTAGCAGAAAAATTTCAGGGACAAAAAGTAATCTGCAGGTAAAATATTTTTACAACTGAAGCATTAATTAACCAAATAATCATTTATCTGTAGTGTTTATAGGCATTTCATAATTTATTATTAATAATAATCTTAACTTTTGTATTAGGTAATGAAGAGCAGTAGTAGGAAAACAACAGTACGGGGACAGCCGGAGGGACAGAGGGACCGTCCCTCCGCCCCCCGCCGCAGCAAACCGTCCCGCCGCCGCCACCACCGTCCCTCCTGCGGTACCTCCTACCCCCACCATGCATCCCCCTCCACGAACGCCCCCTAGTGGAAAAAAGGAACATTCTATTATAACAGGATAGGTGAACGACCTTCCCTATTCAAAAAATATTGTCAATCACATCTCAACACAGAATCATACTATATGATGAAGATTAAATTTATATTTGAATTTTGAAGAACCGTAATTTTAATGAGTATTATTAATTAAGCGAAACAATTAAAATTTCAGTTTTCAACCATTTTATTTAGATTTCTTCAACTACAAGATGAGATTATCAATTTAACACAAGAAAGTTAAACATATATTTGAATTTTGCTTGATAGACATCTTAATGAGTATCGTTAATTAAGTAAAAACAATAGAAAATATCCAGTTTTATAGAAAAATACTGATTTCTTACGATTTTTATCAACTACATGATCAATGTAACGACTTAAAAGTTGAAAGTTAAAGGTACATCCTAGTTTTTCAACTGCTATAACCTTAAAGAGTATCGTTAATTAAGTAAAAACAATTGAAAATATCAAGTTTTATAAAAAAAAAGACTGATTTCTTACAATTTTTATCAACTGCAACATCAGTGTATCGACTTACAAGTTGAAAGTTAAACATACATTCTAGTTTTTAAACAGCTATAATCTTAATGAGTATCGTTAATTAAGTAAAAAACAATGGAAAATATCAAGTTTTATAGAAAAAGACTGATTTCTTACGATATTTTCAACTCAAACTTCAGACTATCAATTTGATAGAAAGAAATTTAAGCATGCATTCCAGTTTTGGACAACCATTTCCTTCATGAACATTATTTATTAAGCAAAACAACGGAAAATATTAAATTTTTAACCGATTACTTCATATTTTTTTTAATTTATTTTTTTTAATATAAAATCAGAATACACAACTTAAAATAGAAATTTAAACATATTTTTTAGTTTTTGAACAGTCGTTACCTCAAAGAATTTCGATAATTGAACAATTAACAAAGGAAAGTAATGATTTTTTAACGAAAAAAGACGAATTAAACGAATTTGGTTAACTTTTACTCTAAATGGAAATTTCATCATACTTTTATATACTAACTAAGTAGAATTTTAATGCATAAACGAACACATTTCAATAAATACTCAACACACATACACAAATTTGAAAACAACACCTGCTTCTTGTGACGTCATATTAAAACCAAAACTTATTCCTTCGAAGTCCCTCATCATGCCCTTTTCACCCCCATCTCCCCCAATTTTTTTACCTCAGGTAGGGAAATGGACAAAGCAATGACCCTCATTCTTATATATTTAGAAGTCTGGGAGAAAAAAAGAGACATTTTATGTACTCCAATTTCATAACAGTTACCGCAATATCCCAAAATTTAAATTTTGGAAGACATAATCAGTATAATTAATTAAGCAAAATAATAGAAATATTATTTTTTAAGGGGAAAAGGTGAATTTAAGCGAATTTGATTAGTTTTACAATAGTCTTTTGGAACCGCAACTTGGAAATGTGGATTTCTAACAGAAGAATTAAACGTATATTTTAATTTTAACAACAAAAACTTAACAAGTATCATTAATTAAACAAAAATAAATATCAATTTTAAAGAAAAGACGAATTTGAATAATTTTACACTAGTATTTTCAAAAGCAACATGGAAATATCAATATTTATTCACTGTATTCTATACTATATTTAATAAATTTGGATACACTTTAAGAATTTTCTAATCTATAATTAAATATTAGCTGTATATTAAACGTTACCCATGTTTTCAACATTAGTTCATAATCGTGAATTTTGTATTTTAAATACCATGTATTCAGGTTCAGATTACTTTCACTTGAAATCATACAGAATTTTTTAACAGAGTTTGTTTTTGAAATCATTGAAGCAACTGTATTTAATATTTTTAACATCAATTTTCTAACGTTTTCTAACATTTTCCGATTATACATTCTTCAGAAGTACATTTCTAAATGCTACAATCACTTTACATATCGAAAAGATATCATTGAAGCAACTGTATTTAATATTTTTAATACCAATTTTCTAAGATTTTTTAACATTTTCCGGTTATACATTCCTCAAAAGTTATTATTACGTATTCTAAACAATAGAAAATATTAATTTTAAGAATAAAAAGACGAATTTAAATAAATTTTATTAGTTTTACACTATTTTTTCTCATCTCCAACACGGATATATCAATTTTAACAGAAGAATTAAACGTATATTTTAGTTTTTAACAAAAAAAATGTAATAAGTATCATTAATTAAACAAAAATAAATATCAATTTTAAAGAAAAGACAATTTTTTACACAAATTTTCAACTTTGAAATACATTTGTTTACATATATTGTTACAGTATATTACTAAACTTAAACTTTTAAAAAAGATTGAATGTCTTTACAAAGGGTTCATACTTATATTTTTCACGTCTTGACTGCATTCTAAATCTTACAACAAAAGTATACTTTTATTATTATTATTTTAGAAAACCTAAAAAATCATTTCTTGCTGCTTTAGACACTTGACATATTAAAACTACTCTGAGATATTCTACCCATATAATTAATCAAATTAGGACATGATTCATCTTACACTTCAAAATTTCTGAATTTTTACAATACTTATTTTCATCAAACTTTATTCTTGATCCTATATATTTTAATAGCACAGAATTTTAACATCTGTTTTTATCTACTTATCAGAAAATTATTAAAACACCCAACAACATTTTCCAAATATGAATATTATCTTTACAGTTTAATAATGCAAAACATACACGAATACAAAGTTTAATTTTTACAAATATTTCATATTTCAAACCAAACTATTCGAAATTTTCACAACATAAGAGCAAACATTAGACGAACTTTTTAACATTAACATTGCTTAGATCTTTTCATCATAACTTTTAACTATGATAATTATCCATTTTTAGGTTGATTGTCGAAAAACTGTAACTGAAATTACATAAACTTAATGTAAAAAACCATGTTAACACACAAATTCTTGAAATTCAACAAAGAATTGACTATTACTCCAATACTTATCTACATCAATCTCGACTCTCGATAGTATATAGATATTTCACCATTGCATACTTACAACTCTTTTCAAAAGTTTATCAGAAAATCAAGTCAATCAAAGTCTAGTAGTTATCACACCTGTTCCTCAGAAATATTACTATCATATGAAACAGTAAAGAAAATTAATAGATATTTAATATTTAATAACCTCATACGTGAAATTACTACCGAATGAGAATACTAATAATCAATAAAATCAACTGTTGGACAAAAAAATAGTACAGATTACCGAAAATTCAAATCATTTTTTCTACAAAAATTAACAAATGAATGAAAAGTTATAGAAATACTGGGTGTGTGAATTAATTTTAAGGGTTTTTTCTATAAATTAAAGGTTTTATTATGAACAACTGAATACATCATTATGTTTCAAAGTAATGCCCATTGCTAGCCACTACTTTCTCCCATCTTTCTGGTAGCATACGGATTCCGCGTCGAAAGAACAACTCATCTTTTGATGCAATCCACGAATCAATCCAATCTTTCGTACCTTCGTAAGATTGGAAGCGCTGCGTAGCCAGGCTGTGTTCCATGGATCTGAACTGGTAGTAATCCGATGGAGCAATATCTGGTGAATATGGCGGGTGGGGTAAAACATCCCATTTTAACGTTTCCAAATATTTTTTCACTCCACAAGCAACATGTGGTCGAGCGTTGTCATGAAGAAGAATAACTTTATCATGCCTTTGCTCAAATTGCGGACGTTTTTCTTTTAAAGCACGGCTCAAACGCATCAATTGTGTTCTGTAGCGGTCACCAGTTATTGTTTCATTCGGTTGAAGCAGTTCGTAATACACAACACCGAGCTAGTCCCACCAAATACAGAGCATCAGTTTTGCACCATGAATATTCGGTTTCGCCGTCGATGTCGATGCATGACCAGGCAAACCCCATGATTTTTTCCGCTTAGGATTATCGTACTGAATCCATTTTTCATCGCCAGTGACGATCTGCAAAAATCCCTTCCTGTTTTGGCGCTGAAGCAATAATTCACAGGTGAATAATCGGTCTCTCGCCTTCAGTTCGTATGGTACCCAATTTCCTTCCTTTTGAATCATACCGAGGGCCTTAAAACGTTTAGAAACTGTTGTGCGATCAACATTTAACGATTCAGCAAGTTCATCTTGTGTTTGACATGAATCTTGGTCGAGTAATTCTTTCAATTCCGTATCTTCGAACTTTTTCGGTTCACCTGGGCGTTCTCTGTTACCTGTATCGAAAACACCACTTTTAAAACGTCGAAACCAATACTCACATGTTTTTATCGACGGAGAATGTTCGCCATAAGTTTCCAATAGCATTCGATGACTTTCAGCAGCACTTTTCTTCGAATTAAACAGGAACAATAACACTTCCCGCAAATGGTGTTTTGTTGGCTCGTACTTCGACATTTTCAGACCTGCAAACAAGTGTGTTGTTTACACATCAGCCCAAAGTCACATATTAAAAAGTAAAGCCTATTAATAGAGCTTACACGAGAATATAGTTACAGACGAGATTGATGCGATATAGCACAAGTTACGCCATCTATTGTAAATCCCTCAAAACTAATTCACGCTCCTAATAACTAAGAAAATTAATGAACATATTTACAAATTTATTAAAATCACACCTTTTTCTGGATCACAAACCACAATTTCTTGAAAAATTTAACACCGAATTTGTAAGATTTAAATCCTAGTATTACATACACTCAATAAATATTCAAAATTAACAAAAAAATAATTTTTTAGTCTCATCAATAAGCAGAAATTCTATATTAAAAGAATATTTTCATAGTAGTACTTATAAAAATGAGAGTTTACAAACTGATTTTCATAATTTTATCATATTTAAACTTAATTTTTATACATAAAACATTATTTAATCAAATTTTATACTTTCTAATTCAGTAAAATTCAATACTTTTTGGTTTTTAAACCCATACCACAATATTTATTTACATCAAACTTGATTCTTTACCTTTTATATTTCCACATTACACAAGTGAGATAAATACTAACTTGGAACGGGAGTTGAAGTCAATTGATTCTATTCGATTTTCATTGTATACACATTGCTCCTACCCGAAATTTCTTACTTCTATAACCATCTAATGTATTAAAACTAATCTACTCATATTTTTAATCAATTCATCAGATGTTTCATCTCGCACTTCTGAATTATCATCCATCAAGTTGCTTAAAATATAAATACTATCATTATAGTTTTAATGTAGCATACATGACTAATCTTGAGTTTCCATCTATACTATTAATCAAATTATCATATGTTTCATCTTATAGTTCAACGATTTCTGAATTATCGTCCATCTAGTTGTTTAAAATAGTAATAAAATGTTTATAGTTTTTAATTATACATAGTATGTATGAATACAATCTTTAATTTTTAACAGTTCATATTTCAAATAACCTATTTTCGAAACCAAACTGTGTGAATTTTACCGCAATGCTTATCATCATACAGAGATTTGTGTTTCATACTTTTTCTAAAATTATCAGATATGTACTCCTCAGAGGAATTTCTATCATCATACAGAGATTTGTGTTTCATACTTTTTCTAAAATTATCAGATATGTACTCCTCAGAGGAATTTCTATCATCATACAGAGATTTGTGTTTCATACTTTTTCTAAAATTATCAGATATGTACTCCTCAGAGGAATTTCTATCATATGAATAAATGAAAAAAAAATAATTTATATTAAACGTAAAACGAAATTTGATTGCAATATACGTGTATTTAATAAAAATAAATAAATAAGCGATTATTTATACATTAAACCTTTACTAAATATATATTTCTTGCGTTATACAGATGTTTCAACAAGATGAACTAAAACAGCAGCAAACTTCAGTATTTAATGATCTGAATGATTCATCCCTAGCACATGTAGCGTTAATGAATAATACATATGTAAGTACTTATATGAAAAATACTAGAATTCGTATATGTAACGTAATTAGAGTAATATAAAATGATTTGTCTTACTGCCTACACTTTAACAAATACCTTTTTACCTATATTGTTGAAGATAATCCTAATTGTTTGCATTTATTTCTATTACAGATGTGTTCTATTTGCTACAAACACCTCTTAAGTAAATGGAATTTAACAGAACATACAAAAATTCATACAGGTGAAAAACCTTACACTTGGGAAGATTACCAAATGCAGTTTTGAAGAAGACGTGAATCAAAAATGCACACATCATCATATAAAGCATCGTCAGTTATACTTAGAGAAGATATTCAAAAATTATTCAGATGTTTGAAGAATTTAGAAATAAAGGAAGATATTTAGACTATTTATCCATCATATTTTCATAACTGTTACCACAATATCTCAAACTTAAAATTTGGAAGACATACACACAGCTGAAAAGAAATTTTGTTACCCATGATTTTTCTAACCAGCGTGAATGTATCGATATTATTTTGCAATGTATTCTTTAAATGTTCACATTAAATATTCTTTTATATACATTTACCGTTGTGTTTATTTTTCTAAAACGTATTACATTAATGGAATACATAACATTTTAAGTGAAACAACACTTTCACAACTTAAAAAATGCATAAGAACATACAAAATAAGCAGATGTATGAAAAAATATACAAGTTTACAGAATAATTTCAAAGTTTTCTAGAAATACTAACAAAAAATATTTACAATATAAAAAAAAATACAAAAGTGAAAAGAAAAAACACAAATGTAAAACAAAAAAATCACAAAGTGAAAAACTCAAAACAAAGTTTTTGAAAAAAGAAAATTTACAACAAAATTTTTTTTACAAAAACCAAAACTTCAAAAAATATTTTTACAAAAAAATTTTTTTTTTCAAAAACATTTTTTACAAATTTTTTTTTTCAAAATAAGTTTTTGCAAAAGTAAAAAATAAAAAATCACAACGTTAAAAAAATGAAAAATTTTAGTTAAAAAAGTGTAAAAAAAAATTGCAAAAAAAGTTGCAAAAATTTCAAAAAAAGTTATGAAAAAGTATAAAAAATTTTGTTCTTTTTAATAGCAAATACAATGGTTCTGTATTAAAAAGAACAAATTTTTTATACTTTTTTCATAACTTTTTTTGCAATTTTTTTTTACACTTTTTTAACTAAAATTTTTCATTTTTTTAACGTTGTGATTTTTTATTTTTTACTTTTGTAAAAACTTATTTTGAAAAAAAAAATTTGTAAAAAATGTTTTTGAAAAAAAAAATTTTGTAAAAATATTTTTTGAAGTTTTGGTTTTTGTAAAAAAAAAATTTGTTGTAAATTTTCTTTTTTCAAAAACTTTGTTTTGAGTTTTTCACTTTGTGATTTTTTTGTTTTACATTTGTGTTTTTTCTTTTCACTTTTGTAATTTTTTTTATATTGTAAATATTTTTTGTTAGTATTTCTAGAAAACTTTGAAATTATTCTGTAAACTTGTATATTTTTTCATACATCTGCTTATTTTGTATGTTCTTATGCATTTTTTAAGTTGTGAAAGTGTTGTTTCACTTAATATGTTATGTATTCCATTAATGTAATACGTTTTAGAAAAATAAACACAACGATAAATGTATATAAAAGAATATTTAATGTGAACATTTAAAGAATACATTGCAAAATAATATCTATACATTCACGCTGGTTAGAAAAATCATGGGTAACAAAATTTCTTTTCAGCTGTGTGTATGTCTTTCAAATTTTAAGTTTGAGATATTGTGGTAACAGTTATCAAAATATGATGGATAAATAGTCTAAATATCTTCCTTTATTTCTAAATTCTTCAAACATCTGAATAATTTTTGAATATCTTCTCTAAGTTTACATATAACTGACGATGCTTTATATGATGATGTGTGCATTTTTGATTCACGTCTTCTTGAAAACTGCAATTGGTAATCTTCCCAAGTGTAAGGTTTTTCACCTGTATGGATTTTTGTATGTTCTGTTAAATTCCATTTACTTAAGAAGTGTTTGTAGCAAATAGAACACATCTGTAATAGAAATAAATACAAACAATTAGGATTATCTTCAACAATATAGGTAAAAAGGTATTTGTTAAAGTGTAGGCAAGTAAGACAAATCATTTTACATTACTCTAATTACGTTACATATACGAATTCTAGTATTTTTCATATAAGTACTTACATATGTATTATTCATTAACGCTACATGTGCTAGGGATGAATCATTCAGATCATTAATTTCTGAAGTTTGCTGCTGTTTTAGTTCATCTTGTTGAAACATCTGTATAACGCAAGAAATATATATTTCTTAAAGGTTTAATGTATAAATAATCGCTTATTTATTTATTTTTATTAAATACACGTATATTGCAATCCAATTTCGTTGTACGTTTAATATAAATTAATTTTTTTTCATTTATTCATATGATAGAAATTCCTCTGAGGAGTACATATCTGATAATTTTAGATAAAGTATGAAACACAAATCTCTGTGTGATGATAGAAATTCCTCTGAGGAGTACATATCTGATAATTTTAGAAAAAGTATGAAACACAAATCTCTGTATGATGATAAGCATTGCGGTAAAATTCACACAGTTCGGTTTCGAAAATAGGTTATTTGAAATATGAACTGTTAAAAATTAAAGATTGTATTCATACATACTATGTTTAATTAAAAACTATAAACATTTTATTACTATTTTAAACAACTACATGGACGATAATTCAGAAATCGTTGAACTATAAGATGAAACATATGATAATTTGATTAATAGTATAGATGGAAACTCAAGATTAGTCATGTATACTACATTAAAACTATAATCATAGTATTTATATTTTAAGCAACTTGATGGATGATAATTCAGAAGTGCGAGATGAAACATCTGATGAATTGATTAAAAATATGAGTAGATTAGTTTTAATACATTAGATGGTTATAGAAGTAAGAAATTTCGGGTAGGAGCAATGTGTATACAATGAAAATCGAATAGAATCAATTGACTTCAACTCCCGTTCCAAGTTAGTATTTATCTCACTTGTGTAATGTGGAAATATAAAAGGTAAAGAATCAAGTTTGATGTAAATAAATATTGTGGTATGGGTTTAAAAACCAAAAAGTATTGAATTTTACTGAATTAGAAAGTATAAAATTTGATTAAATAATGTTTTATGTATAAAAATTAAGTTTAAATGTGATAAAATTATGAAAATCAGTTTGTAAACTCTCATTTTTATAAGTACTACTATGAAAATATTATTTTAATATAGAATTTCTGCTTATTGATGAGACTAAAAAATTATTTTTTTGTTAATTTTGAATATTTATTGAGTGTATGTAATACTAGGATTTAAATCTTACAAATTCGGTGTTAAATTTTTCAAGAAATTGTGGTTTGTGATCCAGAAAAAGGTGTGATTTTAATAAATTTGTAAATATGTTCATTAATTTTCTTAGTTATTTCTATAACTTGTCATTCATTTGTTGATTTTTGTAGAAAAAATGATTTGAATTTTCGGTAATCTATACTATTTTTTTGTCCAACAGTTGATTTTATTGATTATTAGTATTCTCATTCGGTAGTAATTTCACGTATGAGTTTATTAAATATTAAATATCTATTAATTTTCTTTACTGTTTCATATGATAGTAATATTTCTGAGGAACAGGTGTGATAACTACTAGACTTTGATTGACTTGATTTTCTGATAAACTTTTGAAAAGAGTTGTAAGTATGCAATGGTGAAATATCTATATACTATCGAGAGTCGAGATTGATGTAGATAAGTATTGGAGTAATAGTCAATTCTTTGTTGAATTTCAAGAATTTGTGTGTTAACATGGTTTTTTACATTAAGATTATGTAATTTCAGTTACAGTTTTTCGACAATCAACCTAAAAATGGATAATTATCATAGTTAAAAGTTATGATGAAAAGATCTAAGCAATGTTAATGTTAAAAAGTTCGTCTAATGTTTGCTCTTATGTTGTGAAAATTTCGAATAGTTTGGTTTGAAATATGAAATATTTGTAAAAATTAAACTTTGTATTCGTGTATGTTTTGCATTATTAAACTGTAAAGATAATATTCATATTTGGAAAATGTTGTTGGGTGTTTTAATAATTTTCTCATAAGTAGATAAAAACAGATGTTAAAATTCTGTGCTATTAAAATATATAGGATCAAGAATAAAGTTTGATGAAAATAAGTATTGTAAAAATTCAGAAATTTTGAAGTGTAAGATGAATCATGTCCTAATTTGATTAATTATATGGGTAGAATATCTCAGAGTAGTTTTAATATGTCAAGTGTCTAAAGCAGCAAGAAATGATTTTTTAGGTTTTCTAAAATAATAATAATAAAAGTATACTTTTGTTGTAAGATTTAGAATGCAGTCAAGACGTGAAAAATATAAGTATGAACCCTTTGTAAAGACATTCAATCTTTTTTAAAAGTTTAAGTTTAGTAATATACTGTAACAATATATGTAAACAAATGTATTTCAAAGTTGAAAATTTGTGTAAAAAATTGTCTTTTCTTTAAAATTGATATTTATTTTTGTTTAATTAATGATACTTATTACATTTTTGTTGTTAAAAACTAAAATATACGTTTAATTCTTCTGTTAAAATTGATATATCCGTGTTGGAGATGAGAAAAAATAGTGTAAAACTAATAAAATTTGTTTAAATTCGTCTTTTTATTCTTAAAATTAATATTTTCTATTGTTTAGAATACGTAATAATAACTTTTGAGGAATGTATAACCGGAAAATGTTAAAAAATCTTAGAAAATTGGTATTAAAAATATTAAATACAGTTGCTTCAGTGATATCTTTTCGATATGTAAAGTGATTGTAGCATTTAGAAATGTACTTCTGAAGAATGTATAATCGGAAAATGTTAGAAAACGTTAGAAAATTGGTGTTAAAAATATTAAATACAGTTGCTTCAATGATTTCAAAAACAAACTCTGTTAAAAAATTCTGTATGATTTCAAGTGAAAATAATCTGAACCTGAATACATGGTATTTAAAATACAAAATTCACGATTATGAACTAATGTTGAAAACATGGGTAACGTTAAATATACAGCTAATATTTAATTATAGATTAGAAAATTCTTAAAGTGTATCCAAATTTATTAAATATAGTATAGAATACAGTGAATAAGTATTGATATTTCCATGTTGCTTTTGAAAATACTAGTGTAAAATTATTCAAATTCGTCTTTTCTTTAAAATTGATATTTATTTTTGTTTAATTAATGATACTTGTTAAGTTTTTGTTGTTAAAATTAAAATATACGTTTAATTCTTCTGTTAGAAATCCACATTTCCAAGTTGCGGTTTCAAAAGACTATTGTAAAACTAATCAAATTCGCTTAAATTCACCTTTTCCCCTTAAAAAATAATATTTCTATTATTTTGCTTAATTAATTATACTGATTATGTCTTCCAAAATTTAAATTTTGGGATATTGCGGTAACTGTTATGAAATTGGAGTACATAAAATGTCTCTTTTTTTCTCCCAGACTTCTAAATATATAAGAATGAGGGTCATTGCTTTGTCCATTTCCCTACCTGAGGTAAAAAAATTGGGGGAGATGGGGGTGAAAAGGGCATGGTGAGGGACTTCGAAGGAATAAGTTTTGGTTTTAATATGACGTCACAAGAAGCAGGTGTTGTTTTCAAATTTGTGTATGTGTGTGTTGAGTATTTATTGAAATGTGTTCGTTTATGCATTAAAATTCTACTTAGTATATAAAAGTATGATGAAATTTCCATTTAGAGTAAAAGTTAACCAAATTCGTTTAATTCGTCTTTTTTCGTTAAAAAATCATTACTTTCCTTTGTTAATTGTTCAATTATCGAAATTCTTTGAGGTAACGACTGTTCAAAAACTAAAAAATATGTTTAAATTTCTATTTTAAGTTGTGTATTCTGATTTTATATTAAAAAAAATAAATTAAAAAAATATGAAGTAATCGGTTAAAAATTTAATATTTTCCGTTGTTTTGCTTAATAAATAATGTTCATGAAGGAAATGGTTGTCCAAAACTGGAATGCATGCTTAAATTTCTTTCTATCAAATTGATAGTCTGAAGTTTGAGTTGAAAAAATCGTAAGAAATCAGTCTTTTTCTATAAAACTTGATATTTTCCATTGTTTTTTACTTAATTAACGATACTCATTAAGATTATAGCTGTTTAAAAACTAGAATGTATGTTTAACTTTCAACTTGTAAGTCGATACACTGATGTTGCAGTTGATAAAAATCGTAAGAAATCAGTCTTTTTTTTATAAAACTTGATATTTTCAATTGTTTTTACTTAATTAACGATACTCTTTAAGGTTATAGCAGTTGAAAAACTAGGATGTACCTTTAACTTTCAACTTTTAAGTCGTTACATTGATCATGTAGTTGATAAAAATCGTAAGAAATCAGTATTTTTCTATAAAACTGGATATTTTCTATTGTTTTTACTTAATTAACGATACTCATTAAGATGTCTATCAAGCAAAATTCAAATATATGTTTAACTTTCTTGTGTTAAATAGATAATCTCATCTTGTAGTTGAAGAAATCTAAATAAAATGGTTGAAAACTGAAATTTTAATTGTTTCGCTTAATTAATAATACTCATTAAAATTACGGTTCTTCAAAATTCAAATATAAATTTAATCTTCATCATATAGTATGATTCTGTGTTGAGATGTGATTGACAATATTTTTTGAATAGGGAAGGTCGTTCACCTATCCTGTTATAATAGAATGTTCCTTTTTTCCACTAGGGGGCGTTCGTGGAGGGGGATGTATGGTGGGGGTAGGAGGTACCGCAGGAGGGACGGTGGTGGCGGCGGCGGGACGGTTTGCTGCGGCGGGGGGGCGGCGGGACGCGGAGGGATGCGGAGGAACGGTCCCTCTGTCCCTCCGGCTGTCCCCGTACTGTTGTTTTCCTACTACTAAGAGCTAAAAATATGAAGCAAAATAAAAGTTCGATAAAAAAAAAAAAAATCCAAAAGAGAAATTAAAATTTGCAATGCCCATCTCTGGTCTCAAACCTTCTGCTACCAGTGAACTGTTCCTATAACAAAGATTTCGGCACTACTTGGTTATCGCTCAACCTATTTTGCCAAATTATACAAAATTGCCAAACTAACAGCCAAATTATACATATTGACATAATTTTTATTTTAAATAACAAAAGAACAGGTAAATTATTAGAATTTTAATAAAAATACAAATAAAAAGTTGAAATAAAAATCAATGGTATTTTAGACGCATGTTTCATATTTAATGTAACTGAATGTGAGATTTCCGATCATCCATTGTTGACATTAAATCTTATAGTTCAGCGTTAGATTTTTGGTTGACGGGATAACCAAATAGTAACTAAGATTTCTTATTTATTATTATTTTTTAATAATATGTATTAGAAAAGAAAGCATTTGTTAACAGCAGACTTGCGATATCTTAAAAAAATAAAGAAAGAGACAAAATAGTAACACAATTTAGCTGGTTTGCGGTATGCAGTTACTTTTTTTTATTGAAAATACAAATTATACAGTCTTTAAAACAGATATGTATGCCAGACTAATATTTACTAGTATAATACCCTTTTACATAAAGAGTTATTCTTAGAGAGTTTTAGGATTCTACTACAGTCTGACCATTCAGTTAAAAAATATGCGATCTCGTGTCCAAATGAGGATCATGTATACAATGTCATCCATATATAAAGAATTCTTGAATCCTGATATATTTCAATTTAGGATTTCAGGTTGAGTAAAACAGAACAACTCCAAGCATCAGTTAAAGTCGCCACCTGTTTTAATGAAAGAGTAAAATTATTAAGACATAAAATTGTTTTATTGCAGGCATACATTGGTCAAATATGCAGAAATATATTAAAAAAAAATAAATAAAATTTCACATTGGGAAAAACAATCAAAATTTTAAAACAGTAGATATGCTTTGTTTAAACCTTGGGGTAAAAAATTAAAAAATTCTTTAGAAAAATTTCCCCTTGCATGAATGAATGTTGAACATTCATTGGAGAAAGGAAAAAAAAATCACGAGATACAAAAACTCAGTTGCGCAATAATAATAATAATAATAATAATAATAATATATATATATATATATAAATCTTTAAAAAGTGAAATTCAATAATACATGCATGAAGGCTGCATATCAGAGTTGGCAAGTTTTTGACATGCAACAATTTTTGGCGGTTTTAACCATGGTTTAAACCGTCATGTCAAAAACCTATATTGATATGTTAATAAAAACATTTATTTACACATACATAATATACCTATATTTATATTTAATACGTAAAAAATATTTGTTTTTAACAAAGAAAATGTTTCTAAATATGATCTAGAAAAAATAAATTTAAATTTTTGAAGAAATATATTTTCAATATTAAACAAAACTTTAGATTTTGGAAAACTTATCTTTTGTAGCATAACTAATTAAATTTTAATGTGTTGTTCAAAATATGCAGGGATATTATACTATGAAGAAATTTATTTATAACCAAATTTAGTGTACAGTTTAAAATAATATTAAAGATTAGACATGTTCCATACTCGATTGGAAAAAGAAAGATGTTCAAAACTGGTTATTAGGGTGGAGTGAAAAATCGAAAGTTGGAATTTTGATTTTGGATAGCAGCCAAAAGTTGCCTTTTAGTATCTCTAATACACATGCAAAATTTCATGAATTTTGAAAAACTTCTTGAGTCCCCTACCAGGACATTTATATTTTCATTGATTTATACGATAGATTCTTATGATAAATTGTACCTTAACAGGATTTTTTGGTAATCTCGTTTGATATTTTTATATTTAAAATGTTCAGTGTAACTCCTTTTATCATTTTCAAACTTTAAGTCTTTATTTTTAAATATTTGAAACGGTTTATTGAATTTTAAAAATTGTATGTTGTCATTTTTAAAGTCAAAATGAGTACATGTGTAAGCAAATCGAAGTTTATCATTACCAGAAGTTGGTGATTCTTCAAAACTAAACAAAGCTGTTTTGCCAACAATAGCAGAATGCTATAAAATATTATTACTATACAAAACAATAAATAAAACACAGCAGTAATTGTAAAGTTTTGCCAAAATCAAAGGTAAAAAAAAATCCTAAGAGAAAACATCGAAGGCATCAACTATTGTAGTTTCCCAAAGACGTATTGATCAAATGATAGATAACAATTATTCTGAATACCAGAAGCTTATTCAACTCCCCAAAATCAAAGAAATTATAGAAAATTGGAGCTATTTGGAAGAACTATAAGTGAAAAACAATCTCTGATTTTAAGAGTCAAATGAATTTTATTTGGGACACATTACACCATCTTTTGGACCAGGAAAAATCATTGCAGGAAGTATTAAAATATTGCACTAAAAATATTTAAACCTTGATAAATTGATGGCAATAGATTGTGACGGAACAACTGTATAAACAGTAAGATAAAAAACCATGCTAATAGATTTTTGAAGCTAAGATTTAGTCGTCCGTTGTAGTGGTTAATATGTCAGCTCTCTGCAAACGAATTGCCACTAACTCATTGAACTTGATAAACAAAATAAAGTCTCACGAGCTATTCCTGTTCTAACTGGAAAGTCGTTGGATCAATGTGAACAATAGACAGTTATGGAAATTAATGTTTCCTACCATTATCGACAAAATTTGGACATTTTTTTGCACCGAATTGATAAAATTCACAATTTTTAATGATTGGTGAAAATTGACTACAATTGATTGATTCAATTTTAAAAGTCAATCAACAAAATTCGCACCCCTCCCCCACCCGCCCTCTGAAGATAACTGATAAAATTTGCAATTTTTTTAAATTTTTATTTGTCTGGTGGACAAAATTTAAAATTATTGTGCAACTGCTGACAAAATTTGAGATTTTTTCATGCTGGACTAATAAAATTCACAATATTTTAACAATACCTCCCCCCCCCCCCAAAAAAATCAGCAAAACTCATGTTTTTCCACTAAAGATCACAAAATTTTAAAATATCCGAAATCTGTAGAGCCGTACCGAGTACTCGGTACTCGGCCTATACCGAGTAGTTGTAAAAATTTCCTTTTTTAAGCATATGAATTTATAAATGATCTGTAAAAAGTTATTTGAATATAAATGTATAATATATGTAGTAATTAATAAAACTATTTCCACGGTATTTAACAATCTCTGCAAAATATAGAAAAAGTTAAGAACAAAAACTCTCATAAAATTTAACATTTATACAAATAAAAATAAATACTTTCTTGATTTATAGGAAAACACAAAAGACTATTATTCTGGATAAAGAAACTGAAAATACAATAAAAAAAAATTAAACTTATTATATTTCAAATTATGCTGTAAAAACACCAAATGCTCCACATTATCAGTAGACAGGGCATTTCTTTTACTACTATAAATTTGGCCTGCCTCTGAAAATGTATGTTCAAAATAAACTGTTGTTAAAAGTGCACATAATTTGAAAAGTTTTTTTTTTCCCATTATGCAAATTGAGTGTGAGTTTTACATAAGTCTTCTGTTAAGAAAGCCTGTATCTCTTTTTGTGCTCATTCTTCATGCGGAGATTTTAAACTATCTTTTTACTAGCCACAATCTTCTTGCTCATTCGCAATTTTCTCAAAATATTGCCAGAAAATAGATGAATTTTTGCTGGCATTTTCTCTTTTGGTTCTTCTACATTAGCATTCTCACGATGTATTTTTTGTTTCTTTGGTGGATTTTCAAGCTCTAAATCATCTACACGCATCAATTTTAGAGCTTGCTTTACCCCTTGGGGACGAGCGACACCTATACATGCCACAAAAAGGCTTAAGAATTCTTGTTTATTCCCACCGGTAAAATTATACTGTCAAATTTGCCTTCTTCAATCGGAGCATTTTCTGGATTTAAGAAGGAACAAATTTCTGTTTTTTAAAACCGGTGACAAAACATTAAAAATTTCGTAAAAGTTTTCCGTCGCGAAGGGGTTAAGGCATTCTAAAATTCACATATTTATAATTTTTATTGAAAAAGGTTAGTTTTTTACTGAGATATTTAAAAAGTAAAATAATAAATTTAAAATAACAAATTAACCTGTAGATATGAAAAATGAAAAGAAACTGCAAAGCTAATACATATTTTAATCAAAAGAAAACAAGGTATAGACAATTACAAAATATATATGAAATGTTTTGCATTATTCAATGAACTGTTACAGCAACCAATAAAATTTTTTTTATTTTTGATAAGCAACAGATTTTAACGGTCGGCAAAGGTGGGGGAAATACATCATTTTGCTCGCCAGTGGCGAGTGGATTTTCTGGCAAGGCGAGTGCATTTTTATTTTTTGAAAAACTATAAGCCGATAGAGACATTATCAGAGACACTTTTATAATCTAGATTTTTTAACTTTCCAAATTATTACAGTGTTAATATGGTACTAAGTTCTATCTTATATTAAGCTTACCTCTGTTGTATATATTTCTTAATATTATAGAAAGAAAAAAATACGAAAATGCATTGTAGTAATTGTAATTACGTCTGTAATAGCGTTCGATTTTATAATAACTATTTTCAATTGCATGTGTGTTCCATCTTGCAGGCTGGTGAAATAAATCCTTGGCTGGTAAGATTTTTGAAAAATTCCCCACCCCTGACGGTCAGAATAAATCGGAGGGTTAAAGAATGTTTTAATTTTATATTGGTTAATAATTGTATTGTTATGTATCGATTCTCCTTTCTTATTAGTTTTGAATTGTCAAAAATTGGACTTTAAAAGGTGCCCAAATAAATTTCAAATTTAATGAGTTAACTTATTTATACTATATGTATATTATATAGATGTACACACAAGTATAGATATATATACACATGTATATTTATATATGTGTGCACCTAAGCTCACATTATGCACACATCAGTGTTTTATTTTCTTATTACACAACTACTTGGTACTCAGCCAAGTAGTCAGTGGCCGAGTACTCTGTACTCGGCAAAAATACTACTCTGTACACCACTAGAAATCTGATCTGAACTAAATGTGAATCAGACAAGATTATTCTAAAGAATCATAACCTGAAATTTGATACGAACCAATCTGAATCAAAACAAAAATATTCTAAAAAACCATACCAGATAAGAGCAAGACTAAACAGGGCTTGAAATTCAATTTTCCAGAAGAGGGAAGTCTCCCTCCCAACATTTATAAATTTAGGGGAGTTTAGCTGTTTGGGAGGAAGAAAAAAAATCTTTAAAAATCTATTATTTTATGAGTTATTTAAAGAATTACACAAATACAGAAATGACAAAATACCACTGAAACAATTTTTATCAACTCCTCAAAATAATTATGCAAAATATGTTTTTTATTTAAAAAAGGTGTTAAGTCAAGATTTTACATAGTCTTTTTAGTTTTCAAAGAAATAAATTCCCTTCCGGTACTAATTACTTTTGTTTCAGGTCTATTAAACTCTGTTTTTTGGTTCAAGTTGTATTTTCTGAAGAAATTGACATCTTTTTTGTGATTCTGTGATGAAATTTGCATTCTTTTAGCAGCCTTTTGACTAGATTCTCATTTATTTGGCAACCCTCTGACAAAATTCACATCTTTTTTGAGATTCTTCAATGAAATTTGTGTTTTTTTAGCAGTATTTTGACTAAATTAGCATTTATTAATGACCCTTTGATGAAATTCACATTTTTTCCGTGATGAATTGTTGAAATTTGAATGAATTGTTGAAATTTGAATGCTTTACACTAGGGATGCACAACCTATGGCCCTCGGGCCAAAAGTGGCCCGCGAGTTTCATCAATTTACTATTCGAAAAAAAATGCAATTTTCGTGCATATGTCGCAGCAAAAAATTGTAAACTTTGTCGATTTACCGCAGGAAAATATAAAGTTTTGTCATCCAATTAAGAATCGCGAATTTTGTCAGTCGGACGTAAAAAATCGTACATTTTGTTGATCAGTCAATAAAAAATCGTCAATTTTTGTTGATGATACTTGGAAAAATTCAAAAGTAAATTCATCGGCTGCAGAAAACCCGCATGTTTACTCGATTTATCAAGTGAAAAAAATGCAATTTTCGTTGATAGAAACGGAAAAGTCGTAGAATTTTGTCGATGAGAGAAGAACAAATCATGAATTCCGTTGATAACGTACGGACAAATCGTGAATTTCGTAAATTTATCAAGAGAGAAAAAATTGTAAATTTCATTTTGCCGTGGAAAAAATGCAGGTTTCGTGTGAGTTAATTAAAATCGCGAATTCCGTTGATCTGGCATATAAAATGCATATTTCGTCACTTAAGGGCGGAAAGCGAAAATTTCGTCGATTGGACGCGGAAAAATTGCGAGTTATATTGATCGGGTTTCAAAAAATCGCAAATTTCGTTGGTCGGGCACGGATTATAGCAAATTTCATTGATCAAGTGTCGAAAAATAGTGGATTTTGACGACCAATCTTAAATAAAATCGTCTATTTTGTCGATCGGATGTAGAAAAATAGCAAAATTTGTCTATCATGAGACAAAAAATTGCAAATTTTGTCGATTTCATTTTTCAGTATCACGAATTTCATCGATTGGCTTCGTATAAATCAGGAATTTCGTTGCTAGACTTCGTAAAAATTGCAAATTTCGTCTAACAGACACAGACAAATCGAGAATTTCTTCAATCAGGCATGGAAAATTTGCGAAATTCGTTAATCATACGAGGAAAAACCGCCAGTTTCGTCGATCAGCTTCGTAAAAATTGCGAATTTTTCTGATCAGGCACGGAAAGATTATGAATTCAGCTTCATAAAAATCACGAATTTTTTTATCAGGCTTGGAAAAATCGTGAATTTTGTTGATCATGCGAAGAGAACGTGAATTTTGTCGATCGGCTTCTTAAAAATCGCGAATTTCTTCTATCAACTTCTTAAAAATTGCAGATTTCTTTGATCAGTTTCTCAAAAATTGTGAATTTTGCTGATCAGGAGCGGGGAAATCGGGAATTTTCACGATTGGCTTCTTTGAAATTGCAAATTGCGTCAATTAAACGCGGAACAATCACGAATGCCTTCGATCGTCGTTTGTTGGAATTTAACTTTGTTGATCAAGCACAGCAAAATCGAGAATTTCGTCGATCAGATGCTGAAAAATCGCAAATTTCGTCGATCAGGAGCAGAAAATCACTAATTTTATCGATCACGCGAAGAAAAATCGCAAATTCCATCTATCGGCTTTATAAAATAAACTAATTTCGTTGATTGGCTTCGTAACAATCGTGAATTTTGTTGAACAGGTATGGAAAAATCGTGAATTTTAAAGATTTTTTTTTTAAAAGAATCGCAAATTTTCTTGATAAGGCGCGTTAAGGTTCCCAGTTTTCTCGATACGTTTTATAAAAATTGCAAATTTTTTCGATTGTTTTCATAAAAACCGCAAATTTGGTCGATCAGGCATGGAAAAATTGTAAATTTCGATGAGCGTTCACAGAAAAATCAGAAATTTCGTTGATCAGGTGTGGAAAATCTTGTTAATTGGCTCATTCTCACTTATGTTTGTATGCACTTTTAAAAGAACAAAATTCACTCTCCTGAATAAAGTCAAAGAATGTGATTACATCTTGAAAATAATCCTTGTACATCTGTTATATATACAAACTGAAAATTTGCTGACATATATTTACCAACTGAATTGCATATTTTAACTGGATAAATGACCTAAAAATTGATGTGGTCGAGGACCACATCAACCCCCCCTGAAACCATATTTTTTATCCGATTGTAGGCTACAGATCACCTCCACGAAATCGAATTTTGTTTGTTTTATTGATGTGGTCCTCGACCACCGAGACATATTTGTAAGTGGCCCTTCTCTTGAAAAGGTTGTGCACCCCTACTTTACACGATTTCTGTGACAATCCATATTTATTAAGTGATCCTTTGACGAATTTTGCATTCATTAAGCGAACCAAGGGCAATTCTGTTCTGTAATTTCCAAAAATGATAAGTTTTCGATAAAAAAAAAATAAAAAAGTCATCAATTCGGAAATTTAGGCAAAAAACATACAGCGAATTTCGACAAATCATCACTCAAACAAATCAATTTCTCAAATTGTTCACAGAAAAATCGTAAATATCGTTAGAGGTTTGCGGGGATAGACTTGTATAAAACCTAAAACTTTCTGCGCACATAATATTGGGTCAAAAACTTTCTGCAAAATAATTTAATGTTTAATAAAATTAAGCATTATATTTTTTTGGCATGAACGAAATGTTTTTATTGTGCAATTCATGGGTGTAATTCATAGTTTTTGTGCGATTCATGGATGTAATTTGGATTTTTTACGTGATTTATAGACAATCTGCTTTTTTAAGCAATTCATGGACGTAATTTGCATTTTTTGAGAGATTTAAGGATGTAATTCACATTTTTTATGCAATTTATGAACGTAATTCGCGTTCCTTATCTGATTTATGGGTGTTATTTGCTATTTTTATGTGATTCATGGTCATAATTTGAATTTTTTAAGCTTTCTGTCGACGAAATTTGCGTTTTTTGTTCGCATTATTCGCGTTCGATCTGTCGATGAAATTAGAGATTTATGGATATAAATCGCATTTTTTGAGCGATTTATGAACGGAATTCACTTTGATTTATGACTGTAATTCACGTTTTTTTTACGCGAATCATGGATGCATGGGTGCAAGTTTGAAATTTTGCCAAGACTGAAAATATTTTGACCCTACTCCAACCCCCCCCCCCCACACACACACACTGAGTGAATACATACGCACGTAACCCGTGTTTTTTCCAAGACCATATGACAAAATTAGTTTTTCCCTTGACCTTTCGACAAAAGTTGCGACTTTTCTATGATATTTTGCCGAAATTTGTGATTTCTCCACGATATTAAATCGAAACTTGTGATTTTCTACTATTTTTAGCCAAAGTTTGAACTTTTTCTACGATTTTCATCCGTAATCTGTGATTTTTCGATGGAATCCAGCTATTATACGCGATCTTTTGGCGAAATTCACGTTTTTTTCGTGATCCTTTGACAGAAATCGCGTCTTCTTCGCGATCCTTGGACAGAAATCAGTCTTTTTCACGATTTTTTGACAGAAATCGCATTTTCCCTGCTATCATTTGATGAAAATCGTGGGGTTTTTAGCGATCATTTCACGGAAATCGAGTTTTTTTCTCGATCTTTTGGCAAAATTTGCGTCTTTTCCACAATCCTTCGATTAAATTCACATCTTCATTGTGATCTTTTGACAAAAATTATACCTATTTTGTATTCTTTGACCGGAAATAATGTCTTTTTCGTTTTCGTCATTATTCGACGAAAATCACGTCTTTTTTCGCGATCCTTTGACAGAAATCGCGTCTTTTTCGCGATCCTTGAACAGAAATCGCGTCTTTTTGTGATCCTTTGGCTAAATTCGCATATTTTTCGCAATCCTTTGACAAAAATCGGTTTTTCGTGTAGTCATTTTATAAAAATCGTGGAATTTTTGACGGAAACCGCATCTTTTCCACGATCCTTTCGCAAAATTCGTGTATTTTCCACGATGCTTTGACTAAATTCACATTTTTCCACGATCTTTTGATTAAATTCATGTCTTTTTTGAGATCCTTTGACAAAAATTGCATCGATTTTGCAATTGTTCTACAAAAATAGCGTCTTTTTTGCGATTCTTCGACAGGAATTCCGTTTTTTTTCCTGCAACCTTTTGACTGAAAACTCATCTTTTTTGAGATTCTTCGACAAAGACCGCGTCTATTTCACATTCTTTGACCGATATGACATCTTTTTTGCAATCTTTTAACATGAATCACGCCTTTATTCAAAATTCTTTGTTGGTACTAGAGTGTTTTTCGCGATCTTTCGACAGAAGTAGCATGTTTTTCGCGAATCCTTTGACAAGAATCACGTTTTTCGCAAGCTTTTGATGGCAAATGCGTCATTTTTTGCAATCCTTTGACAGAAATAGCCCCTTTTTTCTGCGATCATTTCACGAAAATCATGTTTTTTCCCGCAATACTTTGACTAAAATGTTTTTTTTTTTTTCGTGATCCTTTTACGAAAAGCGCGTGTTTTTTGCATTTCACTTCTGTCCTCAGACATTTTTCCGTCTCGTTTCCGTCCTCGGGAATCTCTAGGAAACGGAATTCCATTTCCATTCCATTTTAATTTTGCAGTTAATCTCGGAAAGACTTCATCTTTAATGAAACTGTGGCTGGTTTTTTTTTTACGTTTAGTATTAATATAGTATAAAAATGTGAATTTTAAATATATTACGTAGATTGTCAGAGAAAAACATGAATGTTTTATTTTTATTCGATAAGATTTTTTTTTTAATAATATCAATTTTTTTTTTTTTTTTTTTGCATTTTATTTTTTAATTAAAATATTTTTTAAATGTATTCACTTAAAGTATATTTTATATGCGGATATTTATCATAGAAATAACTTAGTATATTGAACTTTATTCAACTTATCCAACTTTGAATAACAGATTGTGAGAATTTTTGAACGAATAAAGAAAGTAATTGTTATTTATTTTTAAATTCGAAAACATTTTTGTCTTTTAAAACTAAATTAGACATTTTAATCGATAGAATATTTTTGTTTTTCATTTTAAAAATAAATTCGAATTTATTACTAACAGACCCAATGCGCATGCGTGCTAGATATAAACGGAAACGTTTCTTCATTTTTCGACTTTCGGAATGAACTCACAGAACAAATACGTCTTTTGGGAAAACAGAAGTTATTTGTGAAAAAATAACGATAACTTAGTGTATATTGACGAATTTTTCTGACAGTGTTGGATGTATAGTGAGAAACTATGAATAAATTAAAAGCATCGAAATTCAATGAAAACCAGGACTTCTTAGCAAACTAACAATGAGGGAAAAAGGGAGTGTTGTTAAAAAAGCTTTAAAAAATCCTATGCGTTCGGTTCAAAAATTTTCTGGAGACCTTGCAACATCTTCTCGCGTCAGAGGAATACCTCGAACAATAAAAAATATTCTTCTCAATTCAGATTTAAAAGGAAGAACCTCAAGGAAAAATCCATTCATCAGCGAAACAAATAGGCGAAAACGCATAGTATTCTCTTTCGCATACAGAAGTAAATTATTGGATTTTTGGAAAACAGTAATTTTTTCTGATGAGGGAAAATTTGGAATTTTCTTACCATCAAACATTCGAAAAAATTGGCGTAAAAATAAAACTGTTCTAGATCCAAAATGTTATACTTCAAACTATCAAGCATGTTGGGGGGAATATTATAGTTTTGGGGTGTATAGCTTCTAATGGAGCAGGACATTTAAAATTTATTGACAATGGAAGGGCAGGTTTAACATACATTGATGTGTCGCGCCATAATTTATTAAACTGTGCCAAGAAATTATGCATAGAGGAAGCTTTTCACTTTATTCAGGATAACGACCAAAGCATACTGCTGTGATCACCAGCACATGCTTACGACAATACTCGAAGACGACTGGTAACTCCTTTAAAATCTCTAGACTTGAATCCAATAGAAAAATGTTGAAATTGGTACATCAGCAGTTCTTTAATATTGCATTACTATGTATATTAACAATATTTAAATTTTGTTTATGAATTGCAATGCATTGTATAAATAGTTTTACATGTTTTATTTTCATATACATATCCATGATGGGTAAGTATTACGGTGGCCCCCAACGACTAGTTTCCTTTGTTTTTAATAGAAAAGGAGTATTCCTGTTGCCACAATTAGAAAAGCGGTATTAAAAGCTACAAAAAAATAATATTTCAAAAACAAATTAAGATACATTTTTCAAAAAAATTTCATTTAAAAGTACGTTTTTTTTCCTACGCGAAGGTGTAAGATTTGAAAATGTGCTATAATTGAAAGCAATTGGATGCAAAAATCCGAAAAAAAAATATGTATCAGTAAAACACAGTTTTAAAGAAGCTCTTATTGTGTCATGGAATAACATTAACCAGACCGCTACAAAAAAGTTGGTGGAATCTATGTCACACCATCTAGAAGTAGTCCTAAACGCCACAAAATAATAATTTGTATCATTTTACTAAATTTTCATTAATTATATTACATTAATATAGTGTACAAATACTTTTTTTGCATTATATTTTTGTATATTTGTTTATTATAATGTAAAAAATCGATTTGTTTAATTTTATTTTTGCTTCTATAATATTATAATGCATTAAATTAATGTATTACAGTATTTTTTGCTTAAATATTTTGTTTAATTTCATTAAAATTAAAAAAAAAATGAAGTGTACAAATACTTTTTTTGCCAACTGTATGTTAATATAGCAGCAGCAACCATGTGGTAACGATTTATTCAATTTCAATTCTGAACATTGATATACTACACAGAACTAAAGTATCCCCCTTTTTTTTCAAGGGATAGTAATTTCAATAAATTATTTTTGACAAACTTTTTTTTTTAAAGCAGGTTCTAAATTCGACACTTGTGTGTTTCTATACGACAGATGAGATATACATATTATTTTATAATTGAAAGCGGATAATATTCTCGAATTAATCCCACTTAAATTTCAACGAAATTGGTTCAGTTTGTTTATTTGTTTGTTTGTTTATTGAACAACATACATCTGACTTGTGTGCTCGACATGAAGCCTGCTTATAAGCCATCGTCAATATACAGGGACAAGATAGCACACAAGGAAATATTACAACACAAGAGAAGTACAACCAGGAGCTCCACACAAAGAGTGTGTGCAATGGAGCCAGTGGGATTCGAACCCACAACCTCACGATCAGCGGCGTGATGTCTTAACCACTCAGCCACGGAGGCCCCTTTGGTTCAGTTAGTTTTAGAATATTGAAAATGTATATGTATGTCTATTTTTAGAAATGCTTATCAAGTGACGCAGCACTATTTGTTTAACAAAAGTCTATTCACGGCGATTTTTTTATTTCAACTCTCCAAAAGTTTTTACTTTTTATTATTTGATTGTTTAGAAGTTTATAAGACTATTAAATAACATAAAAGTAATCATTTTCAGTCTAAAATGTACTTGAGTAAAGCAAATGTTAAATTACAAGGATACACATTTCGATGTCAACATGTTTACAAGTTCAATTTTAAATTTTTTAGAAAAATATTCAAAAGCGTGAATAACTTACCTTTAAATGTTTCTATGATGTGAGAAAATCCCCAAGAAGTCGGCAATTCTTGTAAGAAATTAGTAGTCCTTCTCGACGTCCATTTTATTTTATCAAAACAATAGCACTCGTGCTTCAAGCCGGCAGTCGCCATGTTGACATTACGCACGCGTCGTTCGTAACAGCCTGTGATTCAATCACAGTTAACCAAATCATTTTGTTCCTCTAACAAAATAGATGATTCAATGACAATTAACAAAATTAGATTGTTAATTCCGTTGTTTTTAACTATTACATGGATGCTTTTTAACAAAATAAATTGACAAAATTATTTCGATTAATCAACCAAACAGTAATGTTTATCGTAGCAAAATATTAATTAATATTACTAAAGGATATTATAAAAATATGTGACAGAAAAAATATTGTTATTTTAACAAAACAGTTCTTTCCGTGTGTATAAAAAGTTTAGTAAAAAACACAATCCTATTAATTATTCCTGCCTTTTATTCATCTTTCAATCATGCGGACTGACAAACCGCTTCACATTAGTTATGTTCAAGTTATGTCACATCGATTAAAGGTTAAATTTTGAAAATTTTGAAAAACCGAAAACTGAGAAAACGGGCAGTTAAAATTTAGAATTCAATTGAACAATCCAGTAGAAATTTAATAGAAACCTGAGTTTGAAGATGTTCGAATAAGAATATCGAAAAATTTTGATGTAGTTTTATTTATAAGAGTTTAAAATTATTTTTTACTTTAGTATTAAAAAAATACAGAGGTTAGTTTTGGGTATTGTACCCCTCCCCCTTAATTTTACTATTTCAACAATAATGCTGTCCTATATTAATAAATAAATCCCCTTCAGGTGTAGTTCGATCACTGTTGGGAATTAACCGGGTTTATAACGCCAAGGATTGGCGTTATTACCCCGGTATACTTATTGCGCAGTACATTTTAAACTACAAATTATCTCGAAAAGATATCCAAAATCTTCTACAACATTTTGAAAGTACATGAAATGCACTAAAAATTTATGCAATAAAGAAGTATTTCCGGATATAAAATACAGTCTTCACATCACAAAACTCATCTCGCAAATTTTAGATCAAGCGTTAATTTTAGTTACCTTGTAAAAGCAATAAGACCTACAAATAGAACAAATTAACTTTAAGCTGTTTTTTGCAATTTATATGACTCAAAATCGTTCTGCGCAAAGCACATTAGTGTCAGTTACCGGATTATTTCATAATTATGCATAAAATTAGCACTTGGCGTTATTACACCAGAACACCTTACTATCCAAATACTCAAATCAAATATTTTGATAAAAGGAGCATTGTTTTCAAGAACTTTTATATTATTTTACAGTACTGTGGATAATTTAATATTTACATTAATAAACTTCTTTTCTGACATTAAAAAGTACAAAATTATTGTTTAGTTTGGGTTTGGTAATATGTAATATTTCAAAATTAAAAAAGCCTACATTCATTTACGACCCAAACATAATTAATTCGATATGAATACATCAAATTATTCATTTTTGACCCAAACATACATAATTCGATAAGAATACATCGAATTACTCATTTTTGAAAGCGTCCTTTTATTTCAGTGATATTAACCAGTGTTATTTCAGTGTAATTACTTCAGCTTATAGTTGTCAAATTAAAGTTTTTTCATTAACGCTAAAAGGTTAATAGAATGTTTTCTCTTATTTAACCACAAATTTGGACCATTAAATAAGATTTACTATTAAATTTTAGTGGAAAGAAAAACGAGCAAAAGTTGGCAGCTATGCTCTGTGTACATACATACACGTGTTTAATATATTCCACTCTATTAATTTATACCATTATTTAGCTCTACAATATAATATGTTAGATATGTTAGCCTAGGCTAAAAAGAAACTTTGAATAATTTTATATTCTCTTTTTCTAATCAAGAACTCTTTTTCTCGAAGTATGAAAAGTGTACACGTGCAAATGAAAGAATAAACTGGATGCCTTTGTGGTTTTACACAACCTATTTTTACAACTACAGCAATGGACTTTCGCGTTATTCTTTTGATTACTTTGACTGTCAATATGTATCATTTTATTTCTAGCTATTTTTCCATCTTTATAAGACGCTTATTTTTCTGTCCTCCGAGAAGATGTTTTTCTCTCGGAATTTACATGATCCATAAGAATGAAAATTAAATATTTCGATGGAAGAATCTTTTTTTCAAAAATATATCTTTTTCACAACACAAATTTACAATTATAATAATTAATAATCTTACATTTCCACAGTTTAGTAAAATAAAAATATAATAATAAATAAAAAGAAGAGGGAAAAAGAGTGTTCTTTACAGACACGAAAATTAACTAGAATACAATGAATGTATAAAATTGAAACTGGTGTTATACACAATTGAAATGAAAAAAACTTCTTTAAACACCATAAAATAAGTTAACTGCGCAAGGCGTCGTGCCGCTACATTCATTGTGGACGCACGTCTTTTTTGCGCCTGACGAAGAAAGACTAAGTTCTTTCGAAAGGCCTTGCGCAGTTAACTTATTTTATGGTGTTTAAAGAAGTTTTTTTCATTTCAATAGAATACAATGATACATATGGGAAACAAAGTTCAGTTGTAGAAGAACGGGGAAGTCCACAGATGTAGCTTAACCCTTTGCGGAGCAGAGCAAATTCATTGCTTATGTATTGGAATTAATGATTGATACCGGAATTTCAAAACAACTTTTTTTTTAATATGAAAAAGCAATATTTCATCAATAAACCGTAATTTTTTTGGAAAAATTCTGTTGCCAATGTGACATTCGTGAATTAAAATTAAATGATTTCATAGATATACCAGCGCGTCGCAAGGGGTTAAAAGAAAAAGGGATGGGTAAAAACAGTAAGCATCTAATTTATTTTAATTGTACATGTAGATTTTCCTTACTTTAAATGATGAGAGTTCTTGATTATAAAATGCGACAGAAAATGATTTATAGTTTCTTTCCCAGGGGTTACACATTTCACGACAGCGTGCCCTCTAGCGGTGAAATGTGAAACTAACAGATTTTGGTTTTGAGGTCTATTTAAGTTTATTCCAACAGGCCCGCCAACGCCAAGCGTTTTAGCTAGTATTAAACTAAAATTTACTTCAGTAAAAACTAAGAAAGAAACTTAAAAGTCGTAGAATTTTGTCGATGAGAGAAGAACAAATCATGAATTCCGTTGATAACGTACGGACAAATCGTGAATTTCGTAAATTTATCAAGAGAGAAAAAATTGTAAATTTCATTTTGCCGTGGAAAAAATGCAGGTTTCGTGTGAGTTAATTAAAATCGCGAATTCCGTTGATCTGGCATATAAAATGCATATTTCGTCACTTAAGGGCGGAAAGCGAAAATTTCGTCGATTGGACGCGGAAAAATTGCGAGTTATATTGATCGGGTTTCAAAAAATCGCAAATTTCGTTGGTCGGGCACGGATTATAGCAAATTTCATTGATCAAGTGTCGAAAAATAGTGGATTTTGACGACCAATCTTAAATAAAATCGTCTATTTTGTCGATCGGATGTAGAAAAATAGCAAAATTTGTCTATCATGAGACAAAAAATTGCAAATTTTGTCGATTTCATTTTTCAGTATCACGAATTTCATCGATTGGCTTCGTATAAATCAGGAATTTCGTTGCTAGACTTCGTAAAAATTGCAAATTTCGTCTAACAGACACAGACAAATCGAGAATTTCTTCAATCAGGCATGGAAAATTTGCGAAATTCGTTAATCATACGAGGAAAAACCGCCAGTTTCGTCGATCAGCTTCGTAAAAATTGCGAATTTTTCTGATCAGGCACGGAAAGATTATGAATTCAGCTTCATAAAAATCACGAATTTTTTTATCAGGCTTGGAAAAATCGTGAATTTTGTTGATCATGCGAAGAGAACGTGAATTTTGTCGATCGGCTTCTTAAAAATCGCGAATTTCTTCTATCAACTTCTTAAAAATTGCAGATTTCTTTGATCAGTTTCTCAAAAATTGTGAATTTTGCTGATCAGGAGCGGGGAAATCGGGAATTTTCACGATTGGCTTCTTTGAAATTGCAAATTGCGTCAATTAAACGCGGAACAATCACGAATGCCTTCGATCGTCGTTTGTTGGAATTTAACTTTGTTGATCAAGCACAGCAAAATCGAGAATTTCGTCGATCAGATGCTGAAAAATCGCAAATTTCGTCGATCAGGAGCAGAAAATCACTAATTTTATCGATCACGCGAAGAAAAATCGCAAATTCCATCTATCGGCTTTATAAAATAAACTAATTTCGTTGATTGGCTTCGTAACAATCGTGAATTTTGTTGAACAGGTATGGAAAAATCGTGAATTTTAAAGATTTTTTTTTTTAAAGAATCGCAAATTTTCTTGATAAGGCGCGTTAAGGTTCCCAGTTTTCTCGATACGTTTTATAAAAATTGCAAATTTTTTCGATTGTTTTCATAAAAACCGCAAATTTGGTCGATCAGGCATGGAAAAATTGTAAATTTCGATGAGCGTTCACAGAAAAATCAGAAATTTCGTTGATCAGGTGTGGAAAATCTTGTTAATTGGCTCATTCTCACTTATGTTTGTATGCACTTTTAAAAGAACAAAATTCACTCTCCTGAATAAAGTCAAAGAATGTGATTACATCTTGAAAATAATCCTTGTACATCTGTTATATATACAAACTGAAAATTTGCTGACATATATTTACCAACTGAATTGCATATTTTAACTGGATAAATGACCTAAAAATTGATGTGGTCGAGGACCACATCAATAAAACAAACAAAATTCGATTTCGTGGAGGTGATCTGTAGCCTACAATCGGATAAAAAATATGGTTTCAGGGGGGGTGGGGAATACCACCCCCCCCCTGAAACCATATTTTTTATCCGATTGTAGGCTACAGATCACCTCCACGAAATCGAATTTTGTTTGTTTTATTGATGTGGTCCTCGACCACCGAGACATATTTGTAAGTGGCCCTTCTCTTGAAAAGGTTGTGCACCCCTACTTTACACGATTTCTGTGACAATCCATATTTATTAAGTGATCCTTTGACGAATTTTGCATTCATTAAGCGAACCAAGGGCAATTCTGTTCTGTAATTTCCAAAAATGATAAGTTTTCGATAAAAAAAAAATAAAAAAGTCATCAATTCGGAAATTTAGGCAAAAAACATACAGCGAATTTCGACAAATCATCACTCAAACAAATCAATTTCTCAAATTGTTCACAGAAAAATCGTAAATATCGTTAGAGGTTTGCGGGGATAGACTTGTATAAAACCTAAAACTTTCTGCGCACATAATATTGGGTCAAAAACTTTCTGCAAAATAATTTAATGTTTAATAAAATTAAGCATTATATTTTTTTGGCATGAACGAAATGTTTTTATTGTGCAATTCATGGGTGTAATTCATAGTTTTTGTGCGATTCATGGATGTAATTTGGATTTTTTACGTGATTTATAGACAATCTGCTTTTTTAAGCAATTCATGGACGTAATTTGCATTTTTTGAGAGATTTAAGGATGTAATTCACATTTTTTATGCAATTTATGAACGTAATTCGCGTTCCTTATCTGATTTATGGGTGTTATTTGCTATTTTTATGTGATTCATGGTCATAATTTGAATTTTTTAAGCTTTCTGTCGACGAAATTTGCGTTTTTTGTTCGCATTATTCGCGTTCGATCTGTCGATGAAATTAGAGATTTATGGATATAAATCGCATTTTTTGAGCGATTTATGAACGGAATTCACTTTGATTTATGACTGTAATTCACGTTTTTTTTACGCGAATCATGGATGCATGGGTGCAAGTTTGAAATTTTGCCAAGACTGAAAATATTTTGACCCTACTCCAACCCCCCCCCCCCACACACACACTGAGTGAATACATACGCACGTAACCCGTGTTTTTTCCAAGACCATATGACAAAATTAGTTTTTCCCTTGACCTTTCGACAAAAGTTGCGACTTTTCTATGATATTTTGCCGAAATTTGTGATTTCTCCACGATATTAAATCGAAACTTGTGATTTTCTACTATTTTTAGCCAAAGTTTGAACTTTTTCTACGATTTTCATCCGTAATCTGTGATTTTTCGATGGAATCCAGCTATTATACGCGATCTTTTGGCGAAATTCACGTTTTTTTCGTGATCCTTTGACAGAAATCGCGTCTTCTTCGCGATCCTTGGACAGAAATCAGTCTTTTTCACGATTTTTTGACAGAAATCGCATTTTCCCTGCTATCATTTGATGAAAATCGTGGGGTTTTTAGCGATCATTTCACGGAAATCGAGTTTTTTTCTCGATCTTTTGGCAAAATTTGCGTCTTTTCCACAATCCTTCGATTAAATTCACATCTTCATTGTGATCTTTTGACAAAAATTATACCTATTTTGTATTCTTTGACCGGAAATAATGTCTTTTTCGTTTTCGTCATTATTCGACGAAAATCACGTCTTTTTTCGCGATCCTTTGACAGAAATCGCGTCTTTTTCGCGATCCTTGAACAGAAATCGCGTCTTTTTGTGATCCTTTGGCTAAATTCGCATATTTTTCGCAATCCTTTGACAAAAATCGGTTTTTCGTGTAGTCATTTTATAAAAATCGTGGAATTTTTGACGGAAACCGCATCTTTTCCACGATCCTTTCGCAAAATTCGTGTATTTTCCACGATGCTTTGACTAAATTCACATTTTTCCACGATCTTTTGATTAAATTCATGTCTTTTTTGAGATCCTTTGACAAAAATTGCATCGATTTTGCAATTGTTCTACAAAAATAGCGTCTTTTTTGCGATTCTTCGACAGGAATTCCGTTTTTTTTCCTGCAACCTTTTGACTGAAAACTCATCTTTTTTGAGATTCTTCGACAAAGACCGCGTCTATTTCACATTCTTTGACCGATATGACATCTTTTTTGCAATCTTTTAACATGAATCACGCCTTTATTCAAAATTCTTTGTTGGTACTAGAGTGTTTTTCGCGATCTTTCGACAGAAGTAGCATGTTTTTCGCGAATCCTTTGACAAGAATCACGTTTTTCGCAAGCTTTTGATGGCAAATGCGTCATTTTTTGCAATCCTTTGACAGAAATAGCCCCTTTTTTCTGCGATCATTTCACGAAAATCATGTTTTTTCCCGCAATACTTTGACTAAAATGTTTTTTTTTTTTTCGTGATCCTTTTACGAAAAGCGCGTGTTTTTTGCATTTCACTTCTGTCCTCAGACATTTTTCCGTCTCGTTTCCGTCCTCGGGAATCTCTAGGAAACGGAATTCCATTTCAGGACGGAAAAACTTGCACCCATGCATGGATGTAATTCGGGTTTATTACGCGATTCATAGATGTAATCAGCGTATTTTACATTATTCATGCACACGAAATTCACTTTTTTTTATGCGATTCATGGATGTAATTTGCGTTTTTGAGCAATCTGGCGACAAAATTTGCATTTTTTGAGCAGTTTAAAGACTTAATTCGCATTTTTTATGCGATTCATGAACATAATTTGCATTTCTTATGCCATTTATGGACGTAATTCACTCTTTTATGAGATTCATCTACGAAATTTGTGTTTTGTGAGCTATCTCTTAACGAAATATACATTTTTTGCGAGATTTATGGACGTAATTCGCATTTTTATGCGATTTATGACAGTAAATTGCGTTTTTTACACACTTCATGGACGTAATTGAAGTTTTTTGAGAGTTTCATGGCCGTAATTAGTGTTTTTTGAGCAATTCATGGACTTAATTCACGTTTTTTGAAAAATCTTTTGATCTTTTGAGAAAATTAACAACTTTTTTTTTTTTTTTTTGTACAATCTTTCTACAAAATTCAAGTATTTTTCATAATTTTTTGACAAAATTAAAGTATTTCTCTGCAACCTGTTCATGAAAACAGTGTTTTTCTTGCAGTGCTTTGACAAAAATCACGTCTTTTCCCATAATCATTTTACAGAAATCACGTCTTTTCAGCAATCCTTTGACAGAAATTGCGCTAACTCTTGCAATCGTTTGAAGAAATTTTCCCAATATAATGAAGTTTGTTCTGGCTTTTTTGTTGTATTTCATTTGTTACTACACCCTCCCCCTCCAAATACAAAAAATGGCAAAATTTTAATGTATATTTGCATGGATTATAGAGATAATAAAATTCAACCCAAAAAAGTGGAATTCCGTGTTTCTGCGGAAAAGTAGCAGTCTGGATTTTTAAACGAAATTTGTGGTTGATTCGTGATTTTCTGACAAATTTTGCAGTTGTTTCAAAGATTTTTCCATGAAATTTGCATTTCTAGTGATTTTTCTGATATTTGCAGGATTTTTTTCGTGTTTCTTTGACAAAACTCAAGATTTTTTCCAGAGCCTGATTAAGGATGTCTGGGGCCCAAGGCCCATGATCTTTTTGAAGGCCCCTCAAAGTCAAAACAGTAGCAAGTTTTTTTCATTAGGGGAATTATTTGGAGTTATTTGATAAAGCGATGCAATTTCCAAGTTATCTAGTTTATTTTTCCTTTTAAGTTTTTGAGAAAAAAGAAAAAAAAAATTTCTATGAATTTGTTTTAAAATTATTTTAATCATTTTGGGCCCCCAAATCCTAGGCCATGGCTTAGTTTGTTTATGCGGTAATAAGGCCCTAGTTATTTCATGATCTTTTGACGAAATTTGTGTTTTTAATGGATCATTTTACATAATTTACGTTTTTAATCAATCCTTTGACAAAATTTGCCTTTTGAAGAGATCCTTTGAAGAAATTTGTGGTTATTTTGTCCTTTTTGATGAAAATCACAATTGATCACAACGAATTTCGCCAAATTTCATTGTAAAAATCATGAATTTCATAGATTGGCTTTGTGAAAATAGCGAATTACATCAGTCGCCTTCGTTAAAATTGCAAATTCTGTCGGCAGATATTGTAAAAGTCGAGAATGCTAATCAAGAATTTTGATCAGTCACCAAAAAATTGAGAGTTTTGACAATCAGGCACCGAAAAATCGAGTTTTGTCAATCAAGTGCCAAAAAATCAAGAATTTTGTCAATCAGATATTAAAAAATACAGGAATTTATCGATCATGTGAAGAAAAATCATAAATTTCATCATTCGACTACATAAAAATCAAATTTTATTGATTAGATGCAGAACGATTATGAATTTTCTCGATTGGACATGGAAAGATCATGAATTTTCTCGACTGACGTCATAAATATTGAAAATTTTATCGATCAGGCGTGGAAAAAATCGCATTTTTCCTTAATCGGTCGCAGAAAAATCAAAAATTTCACTGATCAGGCAAGGTAAAATCTTGTAGATCGGCTTTTCTGTCCTTCATTCATAAAGCTCACATTTCTTTCGGCTTCAGCCATTAATGTTTATTTTTCAGTACTTTTAATAAAAGGAAATTTATTCTCCTGAAGAAAGTCAAGGAATATTATTACATCTTTAAAATATTCTTCACTATACCTGTTATATATGTAGACGTAATAACAGCTAATTCATCCTTGCCAACTAAATTGGATTTTTTGACTGGCAAGGTGACCAAAGAAATTTTATTTTCAATTTCCCAGATATATTTTAAACTTTTCCCTGATATATCTCGACGTTAAAGTTAGTTTCAAAAGAATGATCCATTTGATATACATCATAAGAAGTAAAATAGATTTTTATTTTAAGGAAATTCACTGCTTAAAACAATTAAAGGATATTTGAAGTTTTATATAAAATAAAGATATAAACGAAATTTTTTTTGCCGAAAATAGAAGAAGAGAATCACAAATGCAAATTTTTCTGGTTTTCAAACTGTGCAGTATGCAAATTTTCAGTTTGACGTCAAAAACGTCGCTTCAGCGAATGAAAATTGACTTTCAACTGGATAAAAGAGATTGAAGACAAGGATGATCGGCATTCAGTGATTGCTTTGTTTCGATGAGTACGATGTCTCAGCGAAGTCATTTGACAGATTCAGAAACTTGGAGAATTGTTGGTAGGTTAGAAGGGAGCCAAACTCAAGCCGAAGGAGCGCAAGCTATTGGAGTGTCACAAAGTGTCATTTTCAGGATCTGGAACCGTTTTTTGGAGAGTGGATGTGCAGGCCGAAGACCAGGGCAAAGTCGTAGACGGGCAACAACGCCCAATGAAGATCGGTATTTAGCGTTAACAGCTCGGAGACACCGAAACATGAACGCTACTCTTCTCCAACAACACCTTCGCTCGGCTACAGGCACCACGATTTCAACTCAGACTGTCTAAAACCGGCTCCATACTGTAGGTCTGTATGCTTGCCGACCGATGGTATGTGTTAGATTAACATCAAGGCATCGTCGCGACCGCAGGGAGTGGGCAACAGAGCATGTCAACTGGAGGGGAAATGAATGGAGCAATATTCTGTTTTCTGACGAGTCCCTTTTTCTGTGCATCCGGATAATAGGCGTATTTTCATCTGGAGGGACCATGGCAGAAGGAATAATCCTGCGTTCGTGCACGAAAGTGTCAGATTTGGCGGTGGAGGAGTGTTGGTGTATGGTGGCATCTCCATTGACGGGTGCACTGACCTCTACATCATTTGAGATGGAGCTCTGACTGGTCGCCGATATAGGGATGAGATCCTCAGACCTATTGTAGTCCCTTACGCTGCAGCAATCGGAGATAACTTCATTTTAATGGACGATAACTGCAGGCCACATCGTGCAAATCTGGTGGAGGATTTCCTTTTCGAGGAAGGAATCGTTCGAATGGAATGGCCAGCGGGTTCTCCAGATACGAATTCAATCGAGAACGTTTGGGACGCTCTAGGAAGACGAGTTTCTGGCCGCCAACAACCCCCACAAACTCTCCAAGAACTGGAAAGAGCTCTTCTGGAAGAGTGGGGCAGAATACCCCAATTCGTCATTAATAGCCTCATAGAGTCCATGCCTCAAAGGTGTTCAACGTTGCTGGCCGCCCGTGGAAACCATACCCCCTACTGAAAATGATTTTCTTTAAGGAAAATACCTTTTCTTATTCTTTTTTTTTCATATGCACAAATTGTGTTTTTTTCTTTTTGTACACAAATGCGCAATAAAATGCATTTTTTTCTGCCAAACATGTGTAATTTATTCTCATATAACCTACTATGTCTGTCGACCATGTACCAATCAGCTAAAAAGTTTCCCAGATACAAAATCCACCTAAAACTGCAATATCTTTAATTGTTTTGAGCAGTGTACTTGTTCACTCATACTTGGCCATGAGTACTTTATATGACTAAATTTATTTCAAAAATTATACTTTTTTTTAATTACATAATTTACAAGTCTTTGAAAAGACGTGAAGCATTAGTGAGAAGAAAGTCAAGATGGTTTACCGCCTTATCAAATAAATCAACGATTTTGTTTTAAAATGATCTATTAGAAATTGTCAAAAAGGTTTAATTTATAATATTTTAAAAAGATAATGCATAACATTCATTGATGCAAATTTAACCATACAATTTATCTAACATTTATTACAAAAGAAAAATTAATAAAATACTCAGAAAGTCAAAAAGATATTTCTTCTTTCTAAATTTCAAAAATTGAGTCCAATTTTAATTTATGAACAATGGTTTTAAGATTCAAATTAAAAACTAAAGTCCTAGTTCTTGAGAAAAAAAAAATCAAATTATAAATAAGATTCAAATATAAAAATTGAGTTATAGTCTTCTTGAGGAAAGTTTCATGTTTATAAATAATATTTAAAAAACTAGACTTCTGGTTCTTGAAGAAAGTTCAAGTTATAAGTAAATTCAAAAATTAAAATACTTGTTCTATTGATTTTTTTTTCTTCTTCAAAACATCTGCAAAAAGTTTTAGTCCAGAGTTGCCACTCTAACCTTGAAAAAAAATCCCCTGTACTGCAACGCATTTATTCTATGATGAGTGCACAAAAATGTATGCGTGTATGTATGCTAATTAGACATCTTATAATTTATCATTACCCAATTAATTGAACAAATATAACACATTATATGATATGAGCAAATGAAAAAATCCTTTAAAGTTGTTACACTTATTACTAAATCTCACATTTTACATTAATAATAATAAAAACAGCAAAACAACACTCAAACATTCTGCTAAAAAATACGTTGAAGTATTTGTAAATGAATGTTAAAATGTCTAAAAACTTTGTATCTAATAGTTTAAAGAACATAAAATTTTAAAGAATCTTACCTTAAAATCAATTATCTTGAACATAATATCACAAAAATTACAGAAATAAAAAAGTAAAGAAAAGAGGAAAAGCTACTTACTTTATGCATTCAAATTAATATTTATATTAAAATACAGGACACATAAAATATAGGATAACTTTGATACGCAACACTGTTTTTTTTTTAATCTTAAAAGTATCGTAAAATAATATTCAGCTTTCAAAATGAAAGCCGAAAAAACAATTTATGTTTGGATATAGTAGGAAAAAAATTCCCTGTATTTTTCAGATTTTTTTTAAAATTCCCTGGATATTCTTTTTTTTTTGGGGGGGGGGGGTAAAAATTCCTATGTTTTCCCGGTTCTCCAGGTGGCGTGGCAACCCTGTTTTCTAATATAATTATGTACAAAAAAATTGTTTTAAATATTTCCTTCTTTCAACAACTTTATTTTTTCTGTAAGTAAATTTACTTCCTTTGTTGCAGTTTCTTCTTATATTTCAGAAACATTCTTTTCTAACTGCTTTGTTGCTACTGCCAATTTTCTTTTCTTAGTTTCCTCTGTCTCCTTTTCACTTTCCTCTTGTTTTTCTTTTTTTCTGTGACTTCTGTTAACCGTGCTCTAGCATTTTTGTAGTACTGCATCAGACTGTTACTTCATATTTTCCAATATCATCAGAGTCATGCAAATTATCATATATAGTTCGCTGTGCCAGTAATGTTTCCTCAGCAAAATTCTCAATTAGACATTCCTTGTTTACTAAGAATCCTCACTCAACATTTGCATTTCTGTGAGACATGATCACAGAAATTTTAAAAATTCCCCAAATGCATTTGGAGCCTTCAAATTTATTAGAAATAACCTTCCAAAAGTGACCCACTCGTTGAGTAACTCGACAAAATGTTAATATTTTTTTCACCTCTGTCTGTGAACATATAGCAATAAATTCACAATTAGCCTTGTCTGCTGTTGTTGAATTTATTCACCTATTTTAGATTTTGATATCTCCTTAATAATTCAAAATATACTGAACATACAATTTTTGTTACTTAAATATTGAAATTTTGTCCTCCATGCTTATGCAGCAACACAATCAGTATTAAAATTATTTTTAAATAAATATCAAAGTTAATAAAAAATAGTTATATAACATACAAAAAAAAAATATTTCTAATTGATCTACTTAATACAGTTGGCAAAAAATGTATTTGTACACTCTAAAATTTTTAATTTTTAACTAAATAAAAACAGATATTTTGTCAAAAATAGTTTTAATACAGTCTGCTTACCGTCCGTTTTAAATTACACAACAGGAAATTTCGATAAAGATGTAAAATAATTTTCTAATAGGAAAAGTTTAAAAATTTCTTGCAAAAAAAGTATTTGTACATTTTTCCATCCTGATATGTACTGTGTTTTATTGTGTTTATGGTTTAAAGGAGAGGACTACTTTTACAGAAGCTGTTAATAATTTTTAAGTTCATATTATATTTGTCTGACATTTAATCTAATTTGCTCTTGAAGTAAATGAGTATAGAACCTAAAACTAGAGAGGCACCTCTAGATATATGAAATCCTATGATTGAGCATATAAAAATTTAAATTAGCAACAAGAATGTGTAAAAGCTATTAAATTACCATTTACAACTATTCACTCTCAAAAAAATTTCCGTCTTTTTACAGAAAATGTACTGGCAGCACTGCTGCCAGAAATTGTCTGTATATTGACGACTTTCCGTTTATTTTTTTCTCCGTCAAAAGAGGAAAAATATCCGTCACTTGAAAAAAGTTTGGAAAAATCAAAGCGGAAGAGGTGGGGATCGAACCAAGGACCCCAGGATTACTAGACCAACGCGCATCCACGGCGCCACGAATGCTTGTGAAGATCTTGCTTTAAATAGAAGTGTTCATTTCATATGGATGTGGTTTGGTGTATTTCGTTAAAAAGCTTTTAATTTTGCAGTTAATCTCGGAAAGACTTCATCTTTAATGAAACTGTGGCTGGTTTTTTTTTTACGTTTAGTATTAATATAGTATAAAAATGTGAATTTTAAATATATTACGTAGATTGTCAGAGAAAAACATGAATGTTTTATTTTTATTCGATAAGATTTTTTTTTTAATAATATCAATTTTTTTTTTTTTTTTTTTGCATTTTATTTTTTAATTAAAATATTTTTTAAATGTATTCACTTAAAGTATATTTTATATGCGGATATTTATCATAGAAATAACTTAGTATATTGAACTTTATTCAACTTATCCAACTTTGAATAACAGATTGTGAGAATTTTTGAACGAATAAAGAAAGTAATTGTTATTTATTTTTAAATTCGAAAACATTTTTGTCTTTTAAAACTAAATTAGACATTTTAATCGATAGAATATTTTTGTTTTTCATTTTAAAAATAAATTCGAATTTATTACTAACAGACCCAATGCGCATGCGTGCTAGATATAAACGGAAACGTTTCTTCATTTTTCGACTTTCGGAATGAACTCACAGAACAAATACGTCTTTTGGGAAAACAGAAGTTATTTGTGAAAAAATAACGATAACTTAGTGTATATTGACGAATTTTTCTGACAGTGTTGGATGTATAGTGAGAAACTATGAATAAATTAAAAGCATCGAAATTCAATGAAAACCAGGACTTCTTAGCAAACTAACAATGAGGGAAAAAGGGAGTGTTGTTAAAAAAGCTTTAAAAAATCCTATGCGTTCGGTTCAAAAATTTTCTGGAGACCTTGCAACATCTTCTCGCGTCAGAGGAATACCTCGAACAATAAAAAATATTCTTCTCAATTCAGATTTAAAAGGAAGAACCTCAAGGAAAAATCCATTCATCAGCGAAACAAATAGGCGAAAACGCATAGTATTCTCTTTCGCATACAGAAGTAAATTATTGGATTTTTGGAAAACAGTAATTTTTTCTGATGAGGGAAAATTTGGAATTTTCTTACCATCAAACATTCGAAAAAATTGGCGTAAAAATAAAACTGTTCTAGATCCAAAATGTTATACTTCAAACTATCAAGCATGTTGGGGGGAATATTATAGTTTTGGGGTGTATAGCTTCTAATGGAGCAGGACATTTAAAATTTATTGACAATGGAAGGGCAGGTTTAACATACATTGATGTGTCGCGCCATAATTTATTAAACTGTGCCAAGAAATTATGCATAGAGGAAGCTTTTCACTTTATTCAGGATAACGACCAAAGCATACTGCTGTGATCACCAGCACATGCTTACGACAATACTCGAAGACGACTGGTAACTCCTTTAAAATCTCTAGACTTGAATCCAATAGAAAAATGTTGAAATTGGTACATCAGCAGTTCTTTAATATTGCATTACTATGTATATTAACAATATTTAAATTTTGTTTATGAATTGCAATGCATTGTATAAATAGTTTTACATGTTTTATTTTCATATACATATCCATGATGGGTAAGTATTACGGTGGCCCCCAACGACTAGTTTCCTTTGTTTTTAATAGAAAAGGAGTATTCCTGTTGCCACAATTAGAAAAGCGGTATTAAAAGCTACAAAAAAATAATATTTCAAAAACAAATTAAGATACATTTTTCAAAAAAATTTCATTTAAAAGTACGTTTTTTTTCCTACGCGAAGGTGTAAGATTTGAAAATGTGCTATAATTGAAAGCAATTGGATGCAAAAATCCGAAAAAAAAAATATGTATCAGTAAAACACAGTTTTAAAGAAGCTCTTATTGTGTCATGGAATAACATTAACCAGACCGCTACAAAAAAGTTGGTGGAATCTATGTCACACCATCTAGAAGTAGTCCTAAACGCCACAAAATAATAATTTGTATCATTTTACTAAATTTTCATTAATTATATTACATTAATATAGTGTACAAATACTTTTTTTGCATTATATTTTTGTATATTTGTTTATTATAATGTAAAAAATCGATTTGTTTAATTTTATTTTTGCTTCTATAATATTATAATGCATTAAATTAATGTATTACAGTATTTTTTGCTTAAATATTTTGTTTAATTTCATTAAAATTAAAAAAAAATGAAGTGTACAAATACTTTTTTTGCCAACTGTATGTTAATATAGCAGCAGCAACCATGTGGTAACGATTTATTCAATTTCAATTCTGAACATTGATATACTACACAGAACTAAAGTATCCCCCTTTTTTTTTCAAGGGATAGTAATTTCAATAAATTATTTTTGACAAACTTTTTTTTTTAAAGCAGGTTCTAAATTCGACACTTGTGTGTTTCTATACGACAGATGAGATATACATATTATTTTATAATTGAAAGCGGATAATATTCTCGAATTAATCCCACTTAAATTTCAACGAAATTGGTTCAGTTTGTTTATTTGTTTGTTTGTTTATTGAACAACATACATCTGACTTGTGTGCTCGACATGAAGCCTGCTTATAAGCCATCGTCAATATACAGGGACAAGATAGCACACAAGGAAATATTACAACACAAGAGAAGTACAACCAGGAGCTCCACACAAAGAGTGTGTGCAATGGAGCCAGTGGGATTCGAACCCACAACCTCACGATCAGCGGCGTGATGTCTTAACCACTCAGCCACGGAGGCCCCTTTGGTTCAGTTAGTTTTAGAATATTGAAAATGTATATGTATGTCTATTTTTAGAAATGCTTATCAAGTGACGCAGCACTATTTGTTTAACAAAAGTCTATTCACGGCGATTTTTTTATTTCAACTCTCCAAAAGTTTTTACTTTTTATTATTTGATTGTTTAGAAGTTTATAAGACTATTAAATAACATAAAAGTAATCATTTTCAGTCTAAAATGTACTTGAGTAAAGCAAATGTTAAATTACAAGGATACACATTTCGATGTCAACATGTTTACAAGTTCAATTTTAAATTTTTTAGAAAAATATTCAAAAGCGTGAATAACTTACCTTTAAATGTTTCTATGATGTGAGAAAATCCCCAAGAAGTCGGCAATTCTTGTAAGAAATTAGTAGTCCTTCTCGACGTCCATTTTATTTTATCAAAACAATAGCACTCGTGCTTCAAGCCGGCAGTCGCCATGTTGACATTACGCACGCGTCGTTCGTAACAGCCTGTGATTCAATCACAGTTAACCAAATCATTTTGTTCCTCTAACAAAATAGATGATTCAATGACAATTAACAAAATTAGATTGTTAATTCCGTTGTTTTTAACTATTACATGGATGCTTTTTAACAAAATAAATTGACAAAATTATTTCGATTAATCAACCAAACAGTAATGTTTATCGTAGCAAAATATTAATTAATATTACTAAAGGATATTATAAAAATATGTGACAGAAAAAATATTGTTATTTTAACAAAACAGTTCTTTCCGTGTGTATAAAAAGTTTAGTAAAAAACACAATCCTATTAATTATTCCTGCCTTTTATTCATCTTTCAATCATGCGGACTGACAAACCGCTTCACATTAGTTATGTTCAAGTTATGTCACATCGATTAAAGGTTAAATTTTGAAAATTTTGAAAAACCGAAAACTGAGAAAACGGGCAGTTAAAATTTAGAATTCAATTGAACAATCCAGTAGAAATTTAATAGAAACCTGAGTTTGAAGATGTTCGAATAAGAATATCGAAAAATTTTGATGTAGTTTTATTTATAAGAGTTTAAAATTATTTTTTACTTTAGTATTAAAAAAATACAGAGGTTAGTTTTGGGTATTGTACCCCTCCCCCTTAATTTTACTATTTCAACAATAATGCTGTCCTATATTAATAAATAAATCCCCTTCAGGTGTAGTTCGATCACTGTTGGGAATTAACCGGGTTTATAACGCCAAGGATTGGCGTTATTACCCCGGTATACTTATTGCGCAGTACATTTTAAACTACAAATTATCTCGAAAAGATATCCAAAATCTTCTACAACATTTTGAAAGTACATGAAATGCACTAAAAATTTATGCAATAAAGAAGTATTTCCGGATATAAAATACAGTCTTCACATCACAAAACTCATCTCGCAAATTTTAGATCAAGCGTTAATTTTAGTTACCTTGTAAAAGCAATAAGACCTACAAATAGAACAAATTAACTTTAAGCTGTTTTTTGCAATTTATATGACTCAAAATCGTTCTGCGCAAAGCACATTAGTGTCAGTTACCGGATTATTTCATAATTATGCATAAAATTAGCACTTGGCGTTATTACACCAGAACACCTTACTATCCAAATACTCAAATCAAATATTTTGATAAAAGGAGCATTGTTTTCAAGAACTTTTATATTATTTTACAGTACTGTGGATAATTTAATATTTACATTAATAAACTTCTTTTCTGACATTAAAAAGTACAAAATTATTGTTTAGTTTGGGTTTGGTAATATGTAATATTTCAAAATTAAAAAAGCCTACATTCATTTACGACCCAAACATAATTAATTCGATATGAATACATCAAATTATTCATTTTTGACCCAAACATACATAATTCGATAAGAATACATCGAATTACTCATTTTTGAAAGCGTCCTTTTATTTCAGTGATATTAACCAGTGTTATTTCAGTGTAATTACTTCAGCTTATAGTTGTCAAATTAAAGTTTTTTCATTAACGCTAAAAGGTTAATAGAATGTTTTCTCTTATTTAACCACAAATTTGGACCATTAAATAAGATTTACTATTAAATTTTAGTGGAAAGAAAAACGAGCAAAAGTTGGCAGCTATGCTCTGTGTACATACATACACGTGTTTAATATATTCCACTCTATTAATTTATACCATTATTTAGCTCTACAATATAATATGTTAGATATGTTAGCCTAGGCTAAAAAGAAACTTTGAATAATTTTATATTCTCTTTTTCTAATCAAGAACTCTTTTTCTCGAAGTATGAAAAGTGTACACGTGCAAATGAAAGAATAAACTGGATGCCTTTGTGGTTTTACACAACCTATTTTTACAACTACAGCAATGGACTTTCGCGTTATTCTTTTGATTACTTTGACTGTCAATATGTATCATTTTATTTCTAGCTATTTTTCCATCTTTATAAGACGCTTATTTTTCTGTCCTCCGAGAAGATGTTTTTCTCTCGGAATTTACATGATCCATAAGAATGAAAATTAAATATTTCGATGGAAGAATCTTTTTTTCAAAAATATATCTTTTTCACAACACAAATTTACAATTATAATAATTAATAATCTTACATTTCCACAGTTTAGTAAAATAAAAATATAATAATAAATAAAAAGAAGAGGGAAAAAGAGTGTTCTTTACAGACACGAAAATTAACTAGAATACAATGAATGTATAAAATTGAAACTGGTGTTATACACAATTGAAATGAAAAAAACTTCTTTAAACACCATAAAATAAGTTAACTGCGCAAGGCGTCGTGCCGCTACATTCATTGTGGACGCACGTCTTTTTTGCGCCTGACGAAGAAAGACTAAGTTCTTTCGAAAGGCCTTGCGCAGTTAACTTATTTTATGGTGTTTAAAGAAGTTTTTTTCATTTCAATAGAATACAATGATACATATGGGAAACAAAGTTCAGTTGTAGAAGAACGGGGAAGTCCACAGATGTAGCTTAACCCTTTGCGGAGCAGAGCAAATTCATTGCTTATGTATTGGAATTAATGATTGATACCGGAATTTCAAAACAACTTTTTTTTTAATATGAAAAAGCAATATTTCATCAATAAACCGTAATTTTTTTGGAAAAATTCTGTTGCCAATGTGACATTCGTGAATTAAAATTAAATGATTTCATAGATATACCAGCGCGTCGCAAGGGGTTAAAAGAAAAAGGGATGGGTAAAAACAGTAAGCATCTAATTTATTTTAATTGTACATGTAGATTTTCCTTACTTTAAATGATGAGAGTTCTTGATTATAAAATGCGACAGAAAATGATTTATAGTTTCTTTCCCAGGGGTTACACATTTCACGACAGCGTGCCCTCTAGCGGTGAAATGTGAAACTAACAGATTTTGGTTTTGAGGTCTATTTAAGTTTATTCCAACAGGCCCGCCAACGCCAAGCGTTTTAGCTAGTATTAAACTAAAATTTACTTCAGTAAAAACTAAGAAAGAAACTTAAATATTACTTTTGAAAATATTATCCATTGACGGTATTGTATATAATTTATTACATAGCTCTGCATACGAATTTATTTAGATTTTACAAAACCTACAATATAGGTTTTCATTCCGACATTCACATATTTATTTCAATTCTTTTAAAACCTTTTCTTTTTCAAACTGTATTTACAAGAACTATTTCAATAATTCTCATTTGAGGATGATGCGACGAAATGGATTTCGAAAGCTTATGTGGATACTGAATAGAGACTATTAGAATTATATTGTGACTCTGGTAACTCTGCCTCAACGTTAATGAGCAATTTTTGTATAAAATATACGTATTTTTTTTAAATAAAATTTTAAAATATCTTGAAAAATAATATTAATGGCAAATTAGCGAAGTGTTTTTAAAAATAATAATTTAACCTCCAACAAAATGGCTAGCATGTTTTAAAATTATTCGAAAAATATATTTTTATAACTCTTCCCAAAAATAAAAATTAAAAGATTTTTAATATCGAAATGGTAGCGTTGCATTATGTAAGGAAAAAGAGAAAATCTCTCCTAATTTTTAATAAAATAATCTATTTGTATAAATGCAATCTCAATCCTTCTATCAATATTTAAAATAATAGGAGAGGCCACTAGATTCTGTATTTTGAACAATATAGAGCTTTAATATCTAGGCAAGATTGTTGTCTTTTATTGCTGACACAAAAAAGTGACCGCATCAGACCGAAAAATCAATGTGGTTGGAGACTCCTACATCCTATTTTCGTCTGCAATTCAATTGTTAATGATGACAGTTTCATACTTTATCAAAATCATCATTCATATCCCGTAACATTTATATGTATATTCGCACCATGGCATCCATTTGTACGGTTATTTATTTTTGAAGTTAATGATATTGTTTTTTGTTTGTCAGCTTATTCAAATATAAAATATTTTTGAATCGTTAGATGTTAAAGAAAATTACATGTGCATATTTTTATAGGGATATTTTAAAAGAGAGATAAACATTAAAAATGTGATATTTAAAATTATGCTGTTTGTGTTTTGATTTTTTTTCAACCTGTTAAGAGCCCACACTGGTTACTCAGAAATTCCCGAATTAAGTTAAGTCTATGGGGGTGTTATTTTCAAACATCTCGCTCAAATTTTAATATTTTTACATGATTTTTTTGCATAGAATAGCTGAGAATGATTTACAACCGATCTAGTCTTTACATTTACGATTTTGGTTTCAGATTAAAAAAAAAAAATACTTTAATTTTCAGAACCGGTTGCAACTGTTTCTGAAATTATATATATATATATATATATATATATATATATATATATAACCAAAATTTTAAAAAGTAAAAACTAGCCCGGTTGTAAATCGTTCTCAGCTATTTTGTGCCAAAAATATCGTATAAAAATATTAAAATTTGAGAGAGAAATTTGAAAATAACTACCCCAAAGACTTAACATTATCATCCGGGTCTTTTTGCGTAGGCCGAGAGGCCTCTTAACGAATCTCTGCATTTTCTTTCATGTATGTCATAATAGCAGAAAGAGAAAATATAGTAAATAGGTTTCTTATAGCTTCAGTTATACACAATGGGGCAAAACCTTGACAAATTTGCTAACACTGAGTACCGTGAGTCCAGTGGGTGATCGGTTAATGCGTTTTTCCGTTCAGGAACAGGTAGGTTAACGAACACTTTCGAGAGAGATTTTTATGTTCGGATAGGGAACACCTCACAAAACAAGACAAGAAAAAGCAATGCCATTATTCGGATTTGCTGACCTTCATTAAATTACATCTATTATTGACTTTGAGAACGGTTTAAGGTATCCGAATACGTTCGGAGACATTTTTTTTTTTACATTCTGTTTTTGTAACATTTTTTGGTATTTTTCAGTGTATTCTAACACAGAATAAAGAAATGTATATATATATATAATATTTATGCAACTTTTTAAAATTTTGAAGAATTTTAATTATTTTTTAGTATTTTTGTATAAATACGACTCGTGCTCTAAAAAAAGAAAAATGCATATAACACAAATCTTTTTTCAACACATGAATATTAGACGCTCTTGAGTGTAGTGAACTAAAAACTAGTTAATATAAGGAAATGTAAAAGAGATACAGGTGATGACATACAATTACATAGAAAATTTCAATATTTTTACGTGCAATTCTTCAGCTATATACAAAATAAATTTAACTTTTTCAAAAAAATGTATAACCGACTCCAAAAAAAAGCGCTAAAAAGAATAAAATAATTCTATAAAATTCTCTAATGACAAATCGTTATCCAATAACCACACATTGACTATCATGTACCGGTATAAAACGGTTAAATTTAATGTATAGAATTTAATATCCACCAAATATAGGTTTTCCAGAGAATATTATTTACAAGAGATTAATTTACATATTTTTGATTTAATTTTTGAATATATACATATAAAAAGTAAGGAATTACTTTTTGAAGTTGGTGCCAAACAATCATAATCGATAATGATTTCCCCATTTTATTTATGGTACTAGACATAATATATCCACAATTCTTACTATACTTAAGATAGTTTGGCACCAACTTCAAAAAGTAATTCCTTACTTTTTATATGTATATATTCAAAAATTAAATCAAAAATATGTAAATTAATCTCTTGTAAAAAATATTCTCTGGAAAACCTATGTTTAGTGGATATTAAATTCTATACATTAAATTTAACCGTTTTATACCGGTACATGATAGTCAATGTGTGGTTATTGGATAGCGATTTGTCATTAGAGAATTTTATAGAATTATTTTATTCTTTTTAGCGCTTTTTTTTTTGGAGTCGGTTATACATTTTTTTGAAAAAGTTAAATTTATTTCCTACTTTTTAGTTATTTATACCGTAATACATAATTATGTGTATTGACATATGATGGCTCTTTGCAACGCATTACTAATGAACGCACTTTGCTGAGTTCTGATGTATTCACTTTACTTGTCACTGTTTGATTGTCAACTTTTCAAAAGACACTTACAATATCGGTTAGTATCGTTGTGAATCTTTAGGTTTTCTGGATGTGGTAATTTCTTCAGATCTGGCACGACGAAAAGCTACCGCATTCATGAAATCTTAAAGTCAACATCTAATCGTATGGACATCGGAAGGTGACAATGCCTCAAGTAAAGTGTCCTTACACATAAGTGCGCGGCAAAGCGCTTCCATATATGAGTAAACAGCAAAATGACTCCATGTATCAATGAATAGTAAAATGCTTTTCTAGTGTAGTCAAAAGTACTCCCCCTTCAGTCAGAAAAAGCAAAAAGAAAGATTTTAACAAAAATCGCTCTATGATTCAATAGATAAACAACAACAATCTAATTCCTATAAATGCAGTAAAGGCATCGGAAATGATTCGACGAAAGAATCCGAAAATCATAACCTGTACTTGACTGCGTCTATAAGAGAGTGACAGCATTCGATGCCCAAATACTTTTTTCACGGACGCTTTTGGCCCAACCAAATTGTTAAAAATTTGAAACACCGCTTTTATGGAAAATGATTATTTCAAACTATCATGGAGCATTCTCATGGGTCAAAAGACAAATATTTTATATAAGCGGGGGAGTGACGATGCAGCAAAAGGGTAAAATTTTTTACAGTATATGTATGAGATATTCCATAAAAGGGATGGAGTGACGATGCAGCAAAAGTTAAATTTTTAACAATGTATCGCAATGCTAGGCATTTTCTATTATAAAATTTGATGATGATTTCCTGGTAGAATTCGATTGTACGCCAAATGATCCTTTATTTCTACACAGACATAAATACATAATCCATATTATTTCACGCGAAATTTTTTTCCCAAGCACCTTCGTCGTTCCAAGCGCGATAACCATACTTGGCGAAAAATACTTCGCTCATAAGTGAACGAGTAAACCTAAAACCTAACCTACTCATTCTTATTCTTCCTTCATTTTGTGCTCTTGTGTATTATTATCTTGTGTTATTTTATAAAATGGCTAATGCTTTACTTATTAATAAACGGGAAAAGTTACTTTGTACTCGGTTCGGAAGGAAATCAAACTCCTCGACGAAAGCATCTATCGCTACGCCAAGTATGATTATCGCCAAATTACATGAAAACAGTGCCGAAAGCAACAACCAATCAGAGTGCGAGCTTGGGCTTGGAACGACGAAGATGCTTGGAAAAAAAATTACCCTTATTTTACAAATTCGTGGACATACAAGGACAAGATAGCACAAGGAAATATTACGACACAAGAAAAGTACAACCGGGAGCTACACATAAAGAGTGTGTGCAACGGAGCCAGTGGGATTCGAACCCACAATCTCCTACACTCTCAAGAGATTAGCAGCGTGGTGTCTGAACCACTCGGCCACAAGGACCCCCTTGATGACTCATTTTTGTCCAGAATCTTTTCAATCAATCGTATACTGTGCTCCATGTATCGTCATACTCACATCGAGGAATCCTACATGAACAAAATCTGAAATCATTCTGGTGTCTAATCCGGTAACCAAATTTGAATCTAAAGATAATTTTGCTACACATATCTATGCACTTTATTTTGCATTGATGTGTAGAGATAATTTTTTCCTCCGGAGCAAAATATATACTAAAGGATTTTCACCTTTTCAACAATTTAAGGATGTCAATTGGTATCGATGTCTATTTCCGCTTTAGTGGATGCGAGAACTTGTCCATTTAAGCTTTAACATTTCGGAAATTTATCGCATCCAGCAAACTTTAAGGCCGCACACTAGGCACAGAAAAAGACCCGGATGTTAATGTGAAGTCTATGAGAGCGTTCTTTTCAAATATCTCGCTCAAATTTTTAAATTTTTACATGATTTTTTTATTTTTTTTTTGCGTAGGATAGCTGAGGATATTCCACATCGTTTTTACTTACTACCTAGTTTTTACTTTTTCAATTTTGGTTTCAGATTAAAAAAAAAAATATTTTAAATTTCAAAACCGGATTAAGCGATTCTGAAATTGAAACTATCATTATATAAAAAATACAAATCGAAGAAGTAAAAACTAGGCCGGTTGTAGATCATCCTCGGCTATCCTATGCAAAAAAAATCATGTAAATATATTAAAATTTCAGCGAGATATTTGAAAAGAACACACCCATAGTCTTTACATTATCATCCGGGTCTTTTTCTGAAACTAGTGTAGTGCCTTAAGGTCCACATTGAAATCTACAGACTTCGTAAATGGGCATTAAAAAGCTGACAATCCATCAGTACACGTTAAAATTATTCTGAAAAATTACCTTTGTTTTTAAAGACTATCTATTTTCTGACTAATGAGAGCGATCTAAAAACGTCTATGGGGCGTTTTCATTGGTCAGAAAATAGATAGTCTTTAAAAACAGAGGTAATTTTTCAAGATATTTTAAACAGGGTACACTGTTAAAAATTTGACCCTTTTGCTGCATCGTCCCTCCACCGCTAATATAGAAAACGATTACTTCAGCCTATTATGGAGCATTCTCATGGATCAAACGCGAGATATTCTATAAAAGCGGTGTAGTGACGATGCAGCAAAAGGGTCAGATTTTTTACACTTTAAAGTACGCGTAGACTATCAGAGCGCGTCAAGTTGCTTCTATGATTCAATGCACAGCAAAGTAATTCTAAATGTTCGTATGTATTAAATTACCCTTTTCAGTCATAAAAACTAAAAAGGAAGATATTATCAAAATCACACCATGATTCAACATGCGTCTATATGAAAGTAGCAATACTTGAAGTTAAAAATGTTCTTTGATAAACGCGGTTTTCCAAAGTACAGAAAACTTAAGAATTTTTATTCCAGAACTTGGCGGTAGTCGCCTGAACGAGTTTGTTTTATGGGTGAAAGAAGTTAACTAGCTTAACTTTAATGGTAAGCTTATCAAAATTTTTCGTTATTTATATTTGTCCAAATGTAAATCTAGCACATAGCAATGTACTTTAATCACTTTGTGAATCCGGCATAACAAGCACCCTGATACACAGACACTCTTGCTTTAACGTGTAAGGCTCTTTAGAGATGAATTTTCAGCTTTTCGATATCGAATTCTCATGTCTGGATTGATGTGGATCTTTCACTTTGGTGTATACGAGAATTGTTCCAGCTAAGATTTCGTACTTTGAAAAAAAACTAGCATCTCTGCAACAGTGGTTAGGATCCAGAAGGATTATTCGCTGTTAAGCAAAACAAGATTGACCAATCATAAGCCTTCATTTTTGAGAACTTTTCATTGTTCGAAGGAGAAAGTCTGGAATACATGGAGTGAAAATCTGCTATCGATACTAAAAAATTTGGCCCTTTTGCTGCATCGTTACTCCATCGCTTTTATAGAATTTCTTTGTTTTGACCAATGATAATGCTCCATAATGGAGCGAAGTAATCGTTTCCTATAAAAGCGATGGAGTGACGATACAGCCAAAGGGTTCAATTTTTTACAATGCAAGCAGTGCTAAAAATTTGTATCCTTTAAATTTGCAACGATGCTACTGAATTCCAAAGTGTCGATCACAGCGACATCTGCAGCATTTTCGTGATACATTATTTAGACTAGCAATAATTCTTGCATTTTTAGAAAATGTCCTGCAGATGTCGCTTCTATCTTTAAATTTCATTAGCATTGTTGCACATTTAAAGAATAGAACATTTTAGCGCTTTTTTTAAGTGTTACAGAGGGCGTGTTCAGCACAACTTACCGGTTACTTACCGACACTTACCGATTATAGACAAGTACGAAATGAAAATCAAAGCGAAGTGTGACGTCAGGTACAATTCAACAGAATAGTTTTCATTGATGCCACAATTTGCTTTCGTACTGCCCTACAATCGGTCGATAACATTGGTTACTTTTGTAAGTTGCTCTGAACACGCCCTGAGATAGCCGATTTAAACACTATATCCCCCTAGATGCTATATTTCCGGTTTCTTGCATAAGAGAACTTGTCCGGAATCCCGGTAGAATTTGCGCTGTTAGCGAAACCAGATTAACGAATCAGAAGCCTGAATTTTAGCGAATTTTTCAATGCTTTAAATAAATTTTCTTGTTAATAAATCTCGTTTCGCAAACAGCGCAAAATTTATGTGAATCCTAGCCCTCGTCCAGTTAGGATTTTGCACTTTGAACACTGTTAAAAATTTGAAACTTTTACCTTACCGTCTACCCATCGCTTTTATAGAAAATGATTACTTCATTGTATTATGGTGAATTCTCATTGGTCAAAATAGAGATATTCCATAAAAGCGGTGGAGTGACGATGCAGCAAAAACTTCAAACTTTTAACAGTGAAAAGATCGTATGCCTATGTAAGTGTAACATAAAAGCATGCAAAAGGAACACTTCTAATTGGTCGATTGCTTCAAAATGAATTTGAAATTTAAAGTTTTCATTTTTAAAAAAGTTATAATTATCAGATTTTTATGAAATTCGAATGGGACCACATGGGTCTCATACGCTTTCAAACAAAAAAGAATTATCAAAATCGGTTCATATTTGCAAAAGTTATGCGTGAACAACAAATACATACAGGTCGAAATCATAACCTCCTCTTTGAAGTCGGTTAAAAAGAAGTCACTTAGAGCTAATTCTTTAGTTCATTACATGTAAGACATCGAAAACTTGAACAAAGTATTTCATGGTTATAGGATAATTAAAGTTTAAGTTCGAGCAATTATTATTTATATTTTCCAATGAAAATCTAATTTTTCAGAAAACGCATTTAAGGTTTTCATCATCGGTTTAAATTTACATCGTCTGAAGAACTGTAATGTAATTTCTAATAGGCGTAGGGGGAACTGGGGTACATTGATACTTGGGGCACATTGATACACCCCCTGTACAGCACACAGGGTCATTAGAGGAAGTTTCACAACATCTCCAAAAGGTGATACTAGTGAAATTAACTACATACAGAAACTTTTGGAATGATTCAATAGTTTGATGAAATGGGGTAGGTGATTAATTGTTTTTGTAGGTCAAAAGTAAATTTGAGTTGTACAATTGAAATGGTATTATACAACTGTTCTAGTATTTTCAACCGAAAAGAATACCCTCCTTGGCAAGTAAAGCTACTCTTTATCATTTCCTCATCCTTTATTATTAGATAAATTATGAAGTGTTGGATTTGCGACTCATTTTATTCAAAATGACTGTATGGGGCACATTGATACAGTCTTTGTCGGGGCACATTGATACAACCTAAAACCTTTTCTAGTTCATTTTTTCATTAATTTTTATTATTTTTTTTACCATACTTCCTTAATTCAGCCATTTTTCGTCAAAAAATTCTACTATTAGTTTTTATTGAAGTGGAATAGCTCTAATTTCTTTATATTAGAACATTTTATAGTATTTTTGCAAACAGAAGACGTACAAACTTACACAATATCTAGTGCTAGTAGAATCAACAAAAGAAATGGCCATCAGCCTGGCAAATCTCAAATTTATATCGATTCTCTAGAGAAAAAAGTATTATCGACATGAGAAATGTTAAGTAAGAGAAACAAGCTGCAGAACAGTACAGGATAATTATAAACATAATTTTTAATATAATTATCCTTTATTTTCTGTTTATAAACCGATTTATAAACAGAAAACCTGATAATTTTTTCATCTTTCGTAAGAAAGAAGATAATGCTGGGGTTGAAGTGCCAGATATGACAAAGTTAAAACAGCCAACAAACAGACAAGGAACAGCCAGAACAAAAGGTCATTATACATTTCATTTTGATTGCTTTAATATCGCTTACAAATAAATTATGTGCGATTTTAATGTCTATAAATATATATAAAATGGTTTGCTAACTATTTTTCTATGAAAAATATGCATTGGTGTTATTTTGTCTCCATTTTTCCCAGACGTGTCAAAGTGTATCAATCTGCCCCGGGGATGGGGCACATTGATACAAGTTACTTTTTTTGATTTTTTTAAAATTACATGCAAAAATAATGCATAAAACAACGATTGTACATTTTTTAACACACTACACAGGTTTTGCTGACATTACATAGAAAAATAACTTGAAATTTCTGCTTTCTAGACACCAAAATTTTTTTTTGAAAAAAGCTGTATCAATGTCCCCCAGTTCCCCCTACATGAAAAAAAAAATATTTAGAAGCTTAAATGTTCATTCATCTGAAAATCAAATAAAGAAAACAGCGAATTTTATCGAAATTGACGTTTTAAACCTAGGCGGATACGTTAACAGTTGTAGACATATGAAAGATTATGTCATATTCATAAGATGCCAAGTACTAGGGCTTACATTTTAGGTTCCCCAAATTAGAGTGAAGAGACCAGAAGCATCATTTTTGAAGTTATATATACGTTTTTAAAGAAATATTTTTATTTTTTAATTCATTATTTTATTATTTTTTATTCTAGGCTCCTTTTGAGCTTTATCGAGCCCTGCAGTAAGCAATATCTTTTAGAGAACTAAGGCGTTTTTGAAAGGTGAAAATGACAAACTGATAAGATTTAATGCCTTAGTCAACGAATATAGTCTTAAAAGGCATACCATTTGCTTTTTTTTAAATACGCCACGATAAGGACAAATCCATGAAAATAAAATCTGTCCATTTTAAATAAGGGCATATATTAATTATATTATAAAGAAAATGCCTATGTACTTTTTATACATTATTCAGATTTTAAGATGAATTAATTGAACTCCTGTGCATATCAATACAAAATCAACAATCGGTTAACAAACAGTTCGGTTCGCGAGCATTGTTTTGAACAGACTACGTTCATTAAACTATCACCCACTGTACAATTAAAAAGAGAAACTAATTGGCATACGAGAGAATTAAAGAGGTTTCAAAGAAAATGCTTTTCAAGATCGCAAATTATATGCAAACAAAAGAAAAAAATAGTTCCAGAAGCTTCCTATAAATATCGCTGCATCTTGAAATATGCAAAAAAATTAATTAAATACTCAACATGAAACAGTTACAGATGGTTTATTTTGTACAATCTAACGGCAATATTTCAAGGTGTTTCATTATGATAACTGTGCCATCGAAAAGTGTATGCAGTTATGCATAGAACTGAACCAATTTTTGTGCGTTTTTTGGTTAGAACCAATGGGTTCTCCTTGAATTTGGAAATATTCTGCATGAAGAGGACGCTGTAATAGCAAGTTTTGTACTATATTCATTAATGTGTCATCGAAAAGTGTATTAAGTTATGGATGCAATTAAACCATTAATTGTAAAATAATATATATCAACAAAAATTTTAAAAATAGATTAGAAGGAATGTTTAGAATTAAACCATTAATATTAGCCATAAGTTATCCATTATAATAATTTTATGATATAGTTTTATAACAATATTGCAACTAATAATGGAATTTCTTATGACGAGGTATCAAATAACTACAAGTAGATATCTTAACGATAATACACTAAGGTTATGCGCATTGCAGCAATTACCTTAGTGCATAATATTCAAAAGATTGCTAAAACATTTAATTACTTTTGTAATATATTAAAAATATATAAGATACCAAAAAAGAAAATATTTCAAAATGAATATTTCATTCAAAATGAAAAGATACCGATATACGAAATATCGAAACGGACTCACATTCATAATTACTTCCGCAAAGCAGCATAATAATTTGAACGCTAATATAAAACCATTAATTGTAAAGCAATAGATATCAACAAAAAAGGAAAAATTGAATTAGAAGGAATATTTGTAATTAAACCATTAATATTAGCCATAAGTTATTTATTATATAATTTTATGATATACAGGGTGATTCAGCTCGTCGGTGACAAACTTTAAGGATCGATAGAGCACACCTAGACGAACATTTTTGAATAGGGAATGTAGGGTCCCTGACGCGATGGTAAGGCGCTAGACGCTTTCGAAAATTTGGGTGCCGAAATTCGAAACGTCATAAAAACTAGGGAAATGGTTAGATTTTCTTGCTTGTTGCGTCGAAATGATTCTGTTTGTTTAGACTTTCTTCCGTACCAATTTGATAAGCGTATCTCTTAAAACATGGATAGGGGGCGCTGCAGACTTTGGAGAGCTAGACAACAACTTTAAGCCCGTTATTTTGATAATTTAACACATGCTCGCCAAAGTTTATACTCTAACTTAAAGTTTGAACCCAAAAGTAGAGCCCTGCAAAAAGCGTAAGAGCCGGAATAAAATGTCAAAGTACAGGGTGGTCGAAACTCGAAGGCTCCTAAGAGATAAACAAACAGATTTCTTGACTTATGGCATGCATTTTCATGATTCTGTTTGCTGGGGCTCTCTGAAACTCAGTTGAACGGTACAAAAAGAAACATCGATAGGGGGCGCTTTGGGCAAAAAACATAATTCGTTGACATTTCGGACGCTAACTGGAAACGGGGCGCTACGATCAGTTAGTAATAATGAAAACACATTTTCTACCTCTGCTCAACACTTCTGAATAAATTTAGACCAAAAACATCAATGATACTGGAAATTTATTTACAAAAAATAACACTACAGAAGATGCTCGAAATTTCGACCTTCGGCCATGATGCAGGCTTCGCACCTCCGTCGCATTGAGGAGTGTGTGTTTCCAACAATGCCAGGAGTATCTCTGATCTGCCCTGTAGCTGCCACAATGCGCGCCACAAGTTCTTCAGCACTGCTGACAGGTGTATGGTATACCTCGGCCTTCAGGTAACCCCAAAGGAAGAAATCCAAGCAGGTGAGGTCTGGTGATCGGGCAGGCCAGTGAACTAGACCCCCACGCCCGATCCACCGCTGGCCATACCTTGCGTTTAGATGGAGACGCACGTCGTTCGTGTAATGGGCCGGAGCTCCATCGTGCTGGAACCACATCTGGCGACGCGAACCTTCGGGTACGTGCGCCTCCTCCAGAAGCTGCGGCAGCACTTGATCCAGGAAAATCAGGTAATTTCCACCTGTCAGCCGTTCAGGTAACAAATAAGGGCCAATGAGGCAATCCCCCAGAATGCCGGCCCACACATTTACTGAGAAACGCTCCTGGGCTGCTCGGCTTCTGGTTTCATGTGGATTTTCATCACACCACACATGACTGTTGTGGGCGTTCCACATTCCCTCCCGGCTGAAGGTGGACTCGTCCGTAAACAAAATGCTGTTTACAAAACGGGGATCCCTGGATCTCATCGCCAAGTACCATCTTGAGAATTCCACTCGAGGGCCAAAATCCTGCTCTCTGAGCAACTGCACCCGCTGGATGTGGTAGGGGTGCAGATTCCGGGAACGTAAGATGCGCCACGCAGTTGCTTGCGAAATGCCAACATGTCTGGCGATATCTCTCGTGCTAAGACCTGGGTTGTCCTCAACCAGGTTAAGCACAGCCTCTTCGTTGTCGGGGGTGCTCACTGATCGCTCCCGTTCAGGCCTGCCTCCGTCGAAAGATCCCGTTGTGGACAACCTCTGGTGTACTCGAGCGAAGAAGGCATGGCAGGGGATTTGCCTGTTGGGGTAACGCTCGGCGTACAACCGCTGAGCGGCTCGTCCATTACAACCAGCAGCGCCATACGCCAAATGCATGTCAGCCAATTCAGAGTTTGTGTACCGTTCCATCCTACTACCGATCTGCAGACAAGTAACCCGAAGCTTAAGTAGGTACCGCACGTTCAAAAGACGTGTCTGCGCATACAACTACGTCATCTCGCGTTGTCGTCTACGCATTACGTATCTTTTGCATATCGATATGGTACGATATCTTTTGCATAAATCAGCAAAAAGCACCTTATGTAAATTTTATTGCGCGCATTGTGCATGATTGAAACCAGCTATGTTTGTTAAAAAAAACAAACAAACTGCAGTTTTAATAGCTTCTTATGATAAGTAAATTACTCTCTTGTTTTGTTTCTAACTGATCGTAGCGCCCCGTTTCCAGTTAGCGTCCGAAATGTCAACGAATTATGTTTTTTGCCCAAAGCGCCCCCTATCGATGTTTCTTTTTGTACCGTTCAACTGAGTTTCAGAGAGCCCCAGCAAACAGAATCATGAAAATGCATGCCATAAGTCAAGAAATCTGTTTGTTTATCTCTTAGGAGCCTTCGAGTTTCGACCACCCTGTACTTTGACATTTTATTCCGGCTCTTACGCTTTTTGCAGGGCTCTACTTTTGGGTTCGAACTTTAAGTTAGAGTATAAACTTTGGCGAGCATGTGTTAAATTATCAAAATAACGGGCTTAAAGTTGTTGTCTAGCTCTCCAAAGTCTGCAGCGCCCCCTATCCATGTTTTAAGAGATACGCTTATCAAATTGGTACTGAAGAAAGTCTAAACAAACAGAATCATTTCGACGCAACAAGCAAGAAAATCTAACCATTTCCCTAGTTTTTATGACGTTTCGAATTTCGGCACCCAAATTTTCGAAAGCGCCTAGCGCCTTACCATCGCGTCAGGGACCCTACATTCCCTATTCAAAAATGTTCGTCTAGGTGTGCTCTATCGATCCTTAAAGTTTGTCACCGACGAGCTGAATCACCCTGTAGTTATATGACAATATTGCAACTCAAAATGGATATATATAAAAGTTTGTCCTCACTGAGTAATAATCAACTCGAAACCCAAACTACTAAAAGCAAGAAAATTGGAGGGAAATAATTCTTTCGACATAAGCACTAAGAAAACACTAAGAAAAGATTTTGGGAATTGCCCCCTAAGAGGATTAAAGAAAGGGGAGGAGTAGAAAAATCATAGAACATCTGGCCATATCACATCGACCGTTATAGGTAGAAGTGTGAAATTCAAGACAATAAAATCTATTAAAAAATAATTAAACACGCATTTCAGAGTTTGGAAAATTTCCAACTAAGGGGATTGAAGGGAAGTCGAAACTTTTAGGACATTTGGCGATATCTCAGAAGTCGTTTTAGGGGACAGAGAAATTTAGGATAACAAATTTCTTTAAAAAATAATTAAACACATATTTTAGATATTTTATAAATTACTCTCAAGAAGATTTTAGCGGATGGGGATGAAATTTTTTTGAACATTTGGCCATATCTCAGAAGGAGCTTTAGGTAGAAGCATGAAATTGCAGAATATAAATTTATTAAAATAATAATAATAAACGTATTTCAGCGGCTTTAAAAAATTCCCTAAGGAGCTTAAAGGGCAAATAAAATATTTTAGAACACGTGACGATATTCGAGCTGCAATTACAGGTAGGAGCGTGAAATTTAAGATAACAAGCCTATTAAGAAGTATTTAAGCATGTATTTCACCAATTTTAGAAATTCTCCTCCCCTTTAAGAGGGATTAAAGAGGGAATATCGAAACTTTTAGGTCACTTCGACGTATTTCAGAAGCTGTATTAGATAAAAGCATGAGTTTCACGATAACTGATTTACTAAATCATACTCAAACATGTATTTTGTAGATTCTAAAAATTTCCACCTAAAGGAGTTGAAATCTGTGATCGCTAGTTTAAGAACATGTGGCCATATATTAGCAGATATTTTAAGTAGGAGCGTGAAATACCAGAAAATAAATCTGCTAAAAGAATTAAATACGTATTTCAGTTAGTTTACAAGATCTCTCACGAAGAGGGTTAAAGGTGGAAGGGGGGGGGATGTGGAGGAATTAGACCATTTGACAAATCTCAGTAGCAGTTTTAGGTAAGACCGTCAAATTCTATTAATTAAATTTTCCAAAAAGTAATTAGACTCGTATGTAAGCTATTTTAGAAATCTTACCTAAGGAGGTTAAAGGGCGGGGAGGTGTTTTAAAACTTTTGACCGTATCTCAAGAGCTGTTTTAAGCAAGAGAGTGAAATCACAGAAAATAATAAAATAATTTAACATATATTTCAGCAATTTTAGAAATCCTCCCCTAATGTTTTAAAAGCAGGGAGGGCGGGGTCAGAAACCTTTAGAACATTCGGCCATATTACAGCAGATATTTAATGTAGGAGCGAGAAATCCAGGATATGAAACAAATAATTAAACACTTAATTCAATATTTTAACAAATTTTCTTTGAGAAGTTAAAGAGGGAGTGGAAAATTTTATAACATTTGGTCGTAGTTCAGCAGTTGTTTTAGGCAGGAATGTAAAATTCACGATAACGAATTTAAAAAATAAGCAATTAATCATTTCAAAGATTTCTAAAATTTACATCTGAGGGATTAGAGAACGGGGTCGAAAATTTTAAGACAGTTCGCCATCTCAGAATAGCCATTTTATGTAGGAGTGAAAATTTCAGGATAACACATTTCTTAAAAAAGTAGTTAAACATATATTTTAGTGATTTTAGAAATTCCTCTCTTAAGAGGGTTAAAAGGAGGGGGGTAAAAAATTTTAGAACATTTTGTCATATTTCACCATTCGTGTTAGGTAAGAGCGTGAAATTGTAGATAATAAATCTACCAAATAAATAATAAATAAATAAATAAATAAATAATCATGTATTACATAGATTTTAGAAACTTTCAACTATGAGTGCAAAAGGGGGTGGGAATCGAAAATTTTAGGATATTTGATTACATCCAAGCAGCATTTTTAGGTATGATCATGCAATTTAAGAAAACAAAGTTATTAAAAAATAATCAAACATGTATTTCAGATATTTTAAAATACTCGTCCCCTTTAAGAGGATTAGGGGGGGAGCAATATTGTTGCACATTTCGCCATACCTCAGCGCGGGAAATTGAGGATAACGGACTTGTTGAAAAATAATTAAATAATATACTTCAGTGATTTTAGATTTATGTCGTGTATTATGCCGTCAACGTCGATTTTGAACCAGATAATGTGGGATTATAGAAATAAGACAATAATTATTGATATTTGATTAGATGTTAAGATAATTTTTTTTGGCTTGATATATATTTTCTGTAATTCAAGATTCTCTTAGACATGACCAGCGTCGCGGGCAAAAGCTGCTAGTAAGGAAAGTATAGCGCAGATACATAAGTAAAAAAATAATATTATTATTATTCAGATAGCTAATGCAAATTCTTTCTGCATTTGTGCATTAAATATGATTAATGTCAAAAGTTTGAATTATTACAGCTTTAGACAATTTACTCAGCATTAATAAAATTTTAACAAAGAAAAAAAAGGATAATACTGATTTTGATAAAACAAGTTTAGTAACATTTGTCAATAAAAAAAATTGTCAACACTTATTAAAAACAGCATCCAAGACGATTTTAGAAAAAATAACATAAAAAATTAATAAAAAGTGTTTATTAAAATCAGAAATCCAACCACCTGTTTTAATTTAAAATAATGAAACTAAAATAAAACGCTATGACTATCCAATATACTACTGCTGAAAATTTGTTGATAATTTCAATTTGAAATTTTTCATTTGTTAAATTTAACATTCCAACCGACTTTCGTATTTATAATTTGTATGTTCATTTTAGTTTTATCAAAAAATAATTGTGTAGAATGGACTGAATTCTAATCCTGGCATGGAAACTTTATCACTAGGTTTGCATTTGCGCCTTTTAAGCAAATAAAAATTAGAAATTAGATTTTTATTTGAAATAATTTTGTAGGATATCATTGCTCTTTTTTCCCTTTTTATGGCAAACACCATACATATATATTTTTTCTTTTACATTAAAGATAGCAATAATTTTTTTCCACAATGGTCAAGGAAACCAATATGGAACTAGCCTGATTTTGCACTTTCAGAAATAAAACTCTCACTTTTGACGAATCAGAAATCCTTCAGTATTATTTCGTCGTTTTTGACGATCATTTCGTAGCAAAATCACCACGTGACTTTTAATGAAACGTGAACTCTCAAATATTTGACGAAAGTACTTCCTTAATCATGACCAGACTATAATGAATTTTAAGGAAACAGCTGCGGTAGCTGTTTATATAAGGACCCGTTATTATACCTCCTCAAATCTTGCGATTTTAGCAAGCAGAAACTTGCTTGTTTATGTTAGTCCTCTAATAATTTATTAAAACAAGACTTTTTAGCGCTTTTCACAAAATAATGAAATATAGGCAGTTATTATTTCTTCATTAGTTTTTTAAGTCTTTAGGGGTGTTTATTACTATTTTTATTTATTTATTTGTATGATATATTTCATTATGATTCAATTCGAAAAGAATAAATTTCTTGCGTTCTACAAAACCATTCAAAAAGTAAATTTGATCAATAAAATTTCAAAATTCCAGGATTTCTTTTTCCTTTAAGAAGTATATTCTTTTTTCACTGAAATTGAAATTTACATAATTGTTCCCTCTCCGCTCTATAAACAGTAAATTGTTAAAATCTTATCCACCTACTTAAAGTTGTCAAACCTCTCCCAATAGAACTTCATAATTCGTTATTTCTGAGCAACAAATTAACCAGTCCATATTTTAGTCATTCCTTGAGCAAATAAAATTTCTCTAATTATTATTTAATCAAGTCATGTTATAATTGTTCATTAATCATAAGAAAATCATAATAATAAATTCGCCTTATTAATTAAAACTTGCAAGATTCATAACATAATCGGTAAAATCACAATCACGTTATAAAAATTTAAACACACACTATAATCCACTATTTGCCTTTATATCCCCATCTATTGAGCAACTTGTGGCATGAAGCAAGAGCATCAGATTCCCACACTGAAGGTTGTGAGTGAGAGTCATATCTATGACGTGTCTTTTTTTGCTTCTGTCAATGAATACAGGAGTTTCTGAAAGAATCGATAGATGACACCACTATTCCTTTTTTAACGACATTTTTGATGAAACTGGTATCGTCAAAATAGTGAGGAAAGTAATTTCATCAATTTGATGAAATATTTGCTCGGAGCATTTCCCAGGAAACGGTTTTGTCAAAATCGAATAAAATTTCGTGAAATCTGAGTATCCATTTCTGAGTGAGTAGCTGATTATGCTAATGGTATTACATTGTTTTAAACATGTTCAAATTTATGTATATCACTGAGGTCCACTACAAAGTGTTTTCTGTAAAATATCGCGTATATAAACTCCATTGTTCATTTACAGACATTTGCTACTAGTACTGTTTATGAACAATATTTCCTGGAAGTACATTTTTAATTGTGGCACGCGCTTTTAAATTACTAACCAATTTTTTAGATATTACTTGATATATACAAATTATATTATTTCTATGCAGGGCAGATTAAAAAACTGAATTACATTTCCGTTTATTATCAGAAATTGTTGAAGAAGAATTTTATTGTCCTATGTGTTTATTAATTGAACTAAATTTTAACATAATATATAGTATTTATACAAATGTATGAACCATATATACGGCTGCCGAATAGAATTCGGATTTTTGATTTTTGGATATTGATAGTAATTGCTGAAATTTATGTTTAAAATGTGTTAAGTGTTTTCTAACTTTTTCACTTCGCAAATTGTGAAGTTTTCTTTTAATAGCCTGAATGTGTTTGAAAGTGTTTCATAATCTCTGCTTGACGCATGATTTTTAGTTCTTGTTAAAGTTAATTAAGCATATTTTCTACATAAATCTATTTTATAGACTGAATATCTTTAAAAACGTATGTTTTTTAGGTATTAGGAAACAATAAAAAATCAGCACTATTTCAAAGAAGAAAAGTAGCCGTCGGAGTGTACAGTAGTAAAAGAGGCATTTAAAAAAAAATACCTGTCGGCTGGGCCTATAGGCGGAGGTAGATTTCGAAAAGTGCTCATTTCAACAAAAAAAAATAATAATAATAATAATATGATTAGAGATAAACCCAGTTTAATAACTTCATTTGGCCGTTTATGAAAAATTTTTAATTTCATTTTTCTGCAAAAACTGGTTTTATCAGAATCATCTTGAGAAAAATTCAGCTCAAATGCCCATTTTGACAACATATTTTGAAATAGATTCTGAATTTATTAAAAAATCGACCAAAACAGTACATTATACAGTTCCTAAATAACAAAAAACTGTCAGTTGAATGCATTTGAGAAAAAAATTGAATTTAAAAATGAGTCATAAAATAACCGATTTGTTGTTTGAATACAGAAAATTTGAATTACGTTTGAATACGGAAAATTTTGTGCGAAATACTCACTTTGACAGAATTTTAAGAAATATATTCTATCTTTATCAAAAAACTGGTCAATGCGTCACAGTATATAGTTCCTAAATAAGAGAATCTGTAAATTGGATGCGTTTGAGAGCGAAAATAGATTTTAAAACGAGTCATAAAAAACGCAATCTGCTATGTAAAAACACGAAGACATCGGGAAATTCTGTTCAAAATACCCTTTTTGATAGCCTTTTTCAAAATATATTCTGTCTTTATCAAAAAACCGATCAATGCATCACATTACATAGTTCCTAAATAAGAGGATCCGTAAACTGGATGCGTTTGAGAACAAAAATGGATTTAAAAACGAGTCAGAAAAAAACGCAATTTCTTATTTGAATACTTCCTTAAATTTTCAGTCCCGATGACTTTCGTAAATTCTGTTCAAAATACCCTTTTTGGTAGCCTTTATTGAAATATATTCTGTCTTTATCAGAAAATTGACCAATGCGTCACTTTATACAGTTTCTAAATAAGAGGATCTACCATTTGGATGCGTTTAAAATCAAAAATGAATTTAAAAATGATTCAGAATATAAGCAGTTTGGATTTGAGGTTTTTTTCTCCAACTCCTATTTTTGTTTAATTTCTTTTTGCTATACGAATTGGTCCTATGAAAAACTTGTCAGTATAAAAGTTGTAGATATTTTTGAGAAGATGTAAAATAAATTTAATCAGATTTGATATCTTAAAAATTGACGGAATTATGGATTTTTCTCTTTTTTCAGCGCCCTTTTTCTTTTCGTTTTTAATTTTTTCATCGCTAAAAGTTGGTCCGATCAAAAACTTGTAAATACAAAAGTTTTAGATAATTTTAAGAACATTTACAAAAAATTTAGTTGGACTTGATATCTTGAAATTTGACGAAGTTATGAATTTTTTTCTCTCAAAATCCCTGTTTTTTTAGCCCCTTGAACCCACTTCTAAAATTATCAAAAATCTGTTCTGCATATACTTTCGGCCCATTTTTAAGAAGTAATATAAACTTTAAACCGATTCGATATCTACTATAATTAAGAAGTTATGGCGTTTTTTCGGTTTTCCCCAAAACGCCCCCTATTCCGACCCCCTTGGTCCGATTTTGCCCATTAACGAACTTAGCCAAGATTTTAACCCCTTTGATTTCCTGTACCAGTTTGGTGGAGATTGGTGAAGAATTATAGAAGTTATCGTGTCCATAAAAAAGTGAGATATATATATATATAGATAGATAGATAGATAGATATACTGGTGCGATTGCAATAGGTAGTATGTCTTACGAAATCTACCTAAAAATATTTAGCTATGAAGAAAAGAAGTTAAAAAAAAAAAAAAAAAAAAAAAAAAGATTGGATTTTATCATAAAAGAATAGAGCTCTACATATATAGACCCAGGTAGCGACGACGTTAACAGGTACTGCTAACTGTTATAAATGAAAGACAATGTTGATAGCTCAAGAACTTTTGAATACGGAAATTTGCTCCAATATATAGGACAGAAACGGATTAACGGGAAATGTTTATTTACCAAGAGGAAAACAGGAGATTACGTGTAACAGACAAAGGAAAATAGCATTAGGAATGAATCCGAAAATTTGAAGAATGCTCAGAAATAATAATAATAATAAAAAAGCTTTGATACAGTATTTCGACTATCTGATAATAAGAGGAACGTGAATTCACAATTAATAGTATTTACATATGCTTTATAGATATAAGATTCTTCAAGAAAGTTAAGTTCATCTGAAGAAGTAAGCTTAGAGATTATTTCACTTTGAAAATTTGGGTATAAAAACATACTCTATTTTTTATTTTTATCCATTTTTTAAATTAGAAACAAAGTGGAATGTTTAAGAAGATTTCTATGATATTTAATCATTTATTAGGCTATCAGAATCTCAATTTATTTCCCATTATACTCATTTAAGGTGAATTATATTATGTATTCGAATCGTAGAAAACTAGAACTGAGAACATTACTCAAGATTTTGTTTTTATACTTTATTTCTTTCAACTAGCCAAGCCTCAAATTCTCCACTCTGCGGTTTGTATCCATCTACCCTTTTCCGAACAGTAAAAGAACTGATTAGTGAACTTTGAAACACTGACTCTCCATATTTTTGTATTACGCACTTTCTCTCTCTCTTCTATGTGTGAAATATGCAGTCGGAGAGACGTTTCTTTTCTCTCTCCCTTAAAATTGTTACCCTTTAACTATTTAATCTAGAAATTATTATATCGTTTTATTACATTAAACATATACAATTTAAAGCAATGACATCCGTATTTAATGTGTGCACTGTAGTTACAAAACCCAGTTACTAATGATATAATTAAGTTTTTTACAGCTGCAAGCCCAACGCTGTGGCTGAAATGGATATTCCGTGGATCGTGTCTACTGGGATCTGGGATGACCATAAATGAGGTAAGTGAACAATTTCCTTATCTCTTTAATTGTTCACGCTGTTTTAACCAAATAAATTAAATAGAGGATCCTCCACTCCAGTATTTGCAATATAATAAATAATATATACATTTAATAATAGATTATGAGACTGATTTTGTCGCAGTGCTACCGATAATAAGTGAAATCATTTTATTACTGGTTTATTATAGCAGAATTTGTTTTGTGCTTACATAATATATATATATATATATTGAAATTGAAATAAATGATATAATGTTTTTCTTTTCTGCTATGTTTTGAAAAAAAAAACGTAAGCAACTCCAAATTCGAAGCACAAAAAAAAAAAAAAAAAAAAAAAAAAAAAAAAATACACAAAAAAAATAAAAATATGTAAGACCTCTACGGTCTATATATCGTTACAAAATGAGTATCATAAATAATACTGTCATTGAAAAACTCAATGCAAACAATTATCATATGTGGAAATTCAGGATGGAGATGTATCTCCAAAAGGAGGACCTCTATAGTGTTATTATTAATGAACCCCCAGATCCCATCACAGATGCGTTTAGAAATAAAAATCGCAAGGCACGCGCAATTATTAATTTATCAATAGAAGATGACCAAGTCATACATGTTAAAAATTTAGAGAGCGCGCGTGACATCTGGACTGCCTTGAAAAATGTTCATGAAAGAACGAATTTAAGCAGCAAATTGTTTCTTTTGAAGAAGTTATATTCGTCAAAATTAAATGAAGGTGGCAACCTCATACAACACCTAAATAATATATATGAAATACGCGATCGACTCGCTGCCATAGGCGAAACAATAGATGATCAACATCTTGCAGCATTAATGCTGTGCTCCCTGCCTCCCAGCTACGATGTTCTCATAACTGCACTGGAGGCTAGGGATGAGCGTGATCTTAGTGCTGCGTTTATACGCAGCAAACTTACCGATGAATACTTAAAAAGAACTGATAATAAAATTGAGAATGAACCATCTCACACAGTGTACAAAGTGAAAAGTGCCAAACCGAAAGTAAATAAATTTTGTAGATACTGCAAAAAGAATTCGCATAATATTGAAGAATGCTGGCGCTTAAAAAATAAAAACAAAAGTGGTTCAAAACCACCACAATACAACAATAGATTTCCAAACCAGTCACAAAAATCGGCTATATGCTCTCAAGGCAGTGCAGGTTCGAGTACAAACAAAAATATAGATATCGAATGAAAAATAAAAAATGTATTGTATGTTCCAGAAATAGAAACGAACTTGATTTCTATAAAAAGGGCCACAGAAAACGGTTGTAAAGCCATATTTGAAAAACAATCTTGCAAAATAACTCACGAAGGTGTCACATACTTCGAGGGCTATGTAAACAACAATTTGTATGAATGTAAAATAAAACAAAATACATCTCACAATATAAATATCATAAATGAATGCGAAAATAAAAATTGTTTGCACAAATGGGCATATAAGATTAGGCCACAGAAATGTTAACCATATTAAGGAATTAGTAAACAATGACATGGCGTTAGGGATTGAAATTGACAAATGTAAACACGGCGATACATGCGAAACTTGCATCATCTCTAAACTCACTAGTGATCCATACCCCAAAGCCGCTAGTTTTCGAGCTTCAGAGCCCACAGAATTAGTGCATTCTGATCTGTGCGGGCCCATGCAAACAGCGACGGTTGGGGGAAAATACTATTTTCTGACATTCATAGACGATTTTAGCCGTTTTACTGTCACGTATTTATTGAGAAATAAAGATGAAGTTTTTTTCGAAATTTAAGGAATATGTAGCAATGACTACGAATAAATTTGGTAGGAAAGTAAAAGCTATTCGTTCCGATAACGGAGGTGAATATTTAGGAAAGGAAATTGATAGTTATTTAAAAAATGAGGGAATCGATCACCAGCTTACAGTTCCATACTCTGCGCCTCAAAACGGGGTTGCGGAGCGTAAAAACCGTACCTTGACGGAAATGGCTCGCTGCCTACTAAAAGATAGTGGTTTACCTAACTCATTCTGGGGCGAAGCTATCTGCACCGCAACGTACTTACAGAATCGACTCCCAACCTCGTCCAACGACCGTACACCCTACGAAAAATGGACTGGTCGTAAACCAGACCTTTCGAACATAAAAACTTTTGGGTGTCGCGCATTTGCCTACATACAAAAACCCCTTAGAAGAAAATTGGATAATACCGCGATCGAGGGAATATTCGTAGGTTACGACAATAGGAGTAAGGGCTACAGAATTTGTACGGATGGCAGGAAAATAATAATAAGTAGAACTGTAAAATTTCTAGAGAATGAAGGTCGAAACACAACCCAAAATAACATGTCGAATAAAACTATTGAAACGCCTAATAATGATAATCTGCAACCGAAATTGCAATTGATCGAAGATAATGTATGTACCGAAGAAACAGAGCAAAATCAGATTGCAAATTCAGACACCACGCAGATTGTCCCACGTAGATCAAACAGATCGAACAGGGGGGTTCCTCCTGATAGGTTTGCTTTTCTAACAAATAATGTTAAGGTAGAAGACCCGAAAAGTTGGGACGATATAAAAAATATGCAAAACCCGGTTGAAAAGGAAAAATGGATAGAAGTGACTTTAGAAGAAATGAACTCTCTTCGCGAGAATGATACGTGGGAATTAGTCGAAGCCCCGCCAGGGACTAAAGTAATCGGTTGTAAGTGGGCGTTTAAATCTAAATACAATAGCCAGGGTGTGTTAGAGAAATTTAAGGATAGACTAGTTGCAAAGGGTTTTTCCCAGAAACATGGGGTCGATTATGACGAGACCTTTGCACCAGTCGCATCTCATACGACAATTAGAAGTTTCTTAGCAATGGCATTGTATAAAAATTTGAGTTTAAGACATATTGACATTAAGGCTGCTTTCCTACACGGGGAATTACAAGAAGACGTGTTTATGCATCAGCCTGAGGGTTATGTGGTTCCGGGAGAGAAACATAAGGTATGCAGACTTAAAAGGGCCATTTATGGTTTAAAACAGGCAGCCAGGGCGTGGAACCTGACATTGCACAAATCACTAACAAAATTAGGTTTTCACCAAAGTCAGGTTGATAAATGTCTATACAAACAGACAATCAATAACTCAACGACCTACCTAATTGTTTATGTTGACGATCTCCTCATAGCTGGGGAAGATGAAAATATTGACGAGCTCATAAACAAATTAAATAAAGAATACCCAGTTACTGATTTAGGTGAGGCGAAATACTATTTGGGGATAAACATAAATAGACCCGACAAGAACACAATGACACTCGACCAAATAAATAAAATCAATGAATTGGCAAATAAATTTAACTTAGAAAATGCGAAACCAACCAACATACCAATGGAACCCGGATATGTAAAATTAGAAGATAATGAAAAACTTCTTCCAAATAACACAAATTACAGACAGGCCGTAGGGACTCTACTTTATATTGCGACTGTATCTAGACCAGACATTTGCGCAGCAGTAAACATTTTAAGCCGCAGAAACGAAAATCCAAGAGTTAAAGACTGGGAAGCAGTTAAAAGAACAATTAAATACCTTAAGACAACAATAGACTTAAAATTAACTTACACTAATTTAGAGGAACCTGTCTTGAGAGTATATTCCGATTCGGACTGGGCAAATGATAAATCGGACAAGAAGTCAGTATCGGGAAATCTCTTCAAATTAGGAAAAAATACCATCTTATGGACTTCGAAAAAGCAGAGCTGCATTGCTCTATCATCGGCAGAGTCCGAATATGTTGCAGCTGCATATGCAGCACAAGAAACTGTCTACATTCTCGAACTATTTAAAGAACTCGATCTTAATCAGAAACTACCCCTAATATTGTTCGAGGACAACCAACCATTTATTAAGCTAACTGAATCCGAAAAAGGTCACACCAGGACCAAGCATATTTCAATACGATATCATCTCATCCGAAATTTAGTGGAAGAGGGAATTATTAAGCTACAGTATCTACAATCTGCTGCAATGACAGCAGACATCCTAATAAAACCCCTTACAAAGACTCAATTTGAATTACACCGCGAAAGCTTGTTGAACACATGAACAAACACTTGTTCCTCCGATTCAGGGGGGATATTATGTATTCGAATCGTAGAAAACTAGAACTGAGAACATTACTCAAGATTTTGTTTTTATAAATTATTTCTTTCAATTAGCCAAGCCTCAAATTCTCCACTCTGCGGTTTGTATCCATCTACCCTTTTCCGAACAGTAAAAGAACTGATTAGTGAACTTTGAAACACTGACTCTCCATATTTTTGTATTACGCACTTTCTCTCTTTCTTCTATGTGTGAAATATGCAGTCGGAGAGACGTTCCTTTTCTCTCTCCCTTAAAATTGTTACCCTTTAACTATTTAATCTAGAAATTATTATATCGTTTTATTACATTAAACATATACAATTTAAAGCAATGACATCCGTCTTTAACGTGTGCACTGTAGTTACAAAACCCAGTTACTAATGATATAATTAAGTTTTTTACAGCTGCAAGCCCAACGCTGTGGCTGAAATGGATATTCCGTGGATCTTGTTTACTGGGATCTGGGATGACCATAAATGAGGTAAGTGAACAATTTCCTTATCTCTTTAATTGTTCACGCTGTTTTAACCAAATAAATTAAATAGAGGTTCCTCCACTCCAGTATTTGAAATATAATAAATAATATATATATTTAATAAAAAATTATTCATGTTATAGTTAATTATTATTATGATAGTTAAGTCTATTTGAATAAAAATGTAATTCTGATCTATGAAGATAAAATAATTGTAACCCAATAAAAGAAGAAAAATGTAATGGGATTTTAAATATGAAGATTTTATGGTCTCTCTTTTTTATTTAAATTATGGCACCTTGGGGTTCTATCAGCGTGAGATAAATGGTTAAAGAAAATAAAGCCACAATAGAACTTTATTTACAAAATAAACATTCATCTTCAATATTCTGTGATATTATAGCATAACTTGTTCAATTTCTGCGAAAAAATTCAGATATACAAATATATAATCAAAAATGCATGATTAATTTATTTTTTTCACTACAAATGAATTTATTACAATAAAATGCCTCTAGTAATTAATCTTTGATTTTAACTATCACTTTTTGTTCAGCAGTGTATATCTGTATAATATAAAAAAAATGTCTAGATATTAACTGTTAGAGATTTAAAAAAAAATGTTAAATCAAAATTTTTAAATTTTAAAATAGTTTAGCAATTTTGGGGATATTTTACATTTCTTTTAAGGCCGAAAATATGATTGCTATCAACATGAAAAATCTCCCACAATCAAATCATATGCCTACAAAGCTTTATATAGATATTTTCATAGTAACATTTAAAATTTTATTTTAGAAAAATATTTCAACTTAACAAAATATTAGTTCATTTGTAAAAGTATATACAATTTTTACAATTTTTTTTTATTTATTATAATACTTATCATTTGAAAAATTATCGCAAACTATTAATTTGTATTCAACATCTTTAAATATTGGCATGGGAACAGAACGAATTAATTCATACCGATTCAAAATAATTTATCATCTAAGCTTCTTTAAAATGTCTCATGCAATAGAGGAAACGTAACACCTCTTTGTAATGAAATACAAAAATTCCCGGAATTCCTTTCATCGTGCTTAAGTCAAATAACATTATGTAATTAAAGTAAGGCAACTGTAATAGAAATGAAACTATTTCTTCTAAAATATTCCTTACTTAAATGAATATTTAAACGCCTCTCTTTCTAAATTGAATGTCATATTGAATAGGAAATCATTTCTTTGGAAAAATTATATCTAACGTGCAAATACATAATTAATATGATTTTAAATTTTATAATGGTTTTTAAGTTTTATAAATAAGTATAGTTTATTCTGCATTTCATATGATTTTTAACTCACCATTATGCATGAATTGATTATTATATACTAATATATAAAATTGAATTGTATATGAATTTAACTTAGTGGGAAAAAAAAAAATAAATCTAATTTTTAAATCTATTTGATTGCGTTTAAGAATATGCATAAAAAAATACATTCTAAATTTTTTGTTAATTTTATTCATTTTATATTCATGTGGGAGGATAAATGCACATAATTCGTATTATTCTGTCATTTAACACAATAAATGCAGGATAAACAAAATTATCACTTAGTTCCATATTTCAGTTTTACAGATATATTTATAATAAAATTGTACGTCATAATCGGGAATATAAATTGGTCTAACATCTGAAAAAAGCAAAACTTTTATAAGTAACAAATAAATTACATTCCAGCTAGCCTACTTGTCCTAAATTTATCGAGCTTTAGTTGTTTTATTTTATTTAATTCAGGAATTGCTAATAAATTTTAAAAAAGCGTTTCATGTCAAAAAATAACTGATATGCGGCACCGTAATTTCAAACTCAGTTTACTTATACAGGAAACGATTTTAATCCTTTTTTGTTAGAGAAGTGCACTGTGTATATGATTTAAATTAAACAGAAAATCATTAAATGCTGATTTCGAAAATTTTCAATATTTGTTGGCTATTTCATGATTTCCATGCTTTTTTTAAACATAATGTAGCGTGACACCTCTACAGTAAGAAATAACTATTATTAAACAACTGTACAACAACTTAACTTCTATTTGTTATTACATCAAAAATTTCATTCTGCACAAAAAAATTCTTCTGATTTCTATCACACTGTAAAAAAAAAAGTGTCGATCTACTAAAAAAAACTTTAGTGATCCTTGTAATTACTAAAAAATTTTTAGTAATCGTAGTCGGTTACTAGAAAATCTGTAAGAATTACTAGAAAAAAGTTAGCAACGAATAGAGTTAATAATTTTATATTTTTAATAGCTATTACTAAAACTCACTTGGTGTGGCCTTGATAGCATAGTGGTTATAGTAACGGACTCCAGGCTAAAGGGTCCCGGGTTCGATACTGGCCACTGCCAAATAAACCCCGAATGCATGCAGTGTAAGTACTCGTTAATAAAGGGATTGTGAATATCCTGACGGAGCAGTAACTATGTTTGGTGCTGCCATCCATTGCGGTTTTGCCGAAAATCTTCCGCTCCAGAAGTCTGGATGCAGCTCGAAGGAAGCTTCTGCACTTCGAGCCCACGTAATGGTTATTAAAAATAATTTTGGAGCTATTACTAAAATTTGCTTGGTGGCTCATACTAAAAATTTTTAAGTTAGTTATACAAAAAATTCTTTTGTTCAGTTTACAAAAGAAATGCTTGTTTCGCTTGCAAAAAAAAAGTTTGTAATGGTTACTAAAAAATTCTGTGGAATACAAATTTACTAAAAAATTTTTAGTAACCTCTTGAATTTTTTTTTACAGTGCACGCACAGTGGATGAGGCATTGCGTTGTCAAACATCTGTTCAGTTGGCATCCGGAATAACTATTTAAACCAAATATGGTCTGACTACTACTCTACCACGTTGCTCAGGCTTCGAATCCCTGTGTTACAAGTTATACTCGATGGTACTACGACAATGAGGTGCATTGCAAGGCTTCCCGGTGAAAAATCCACTTTTGTCGTCATTAGTAATGCGAGGTGTCCCATGTAAATTCAGTGTCCCAAATGTTTAGGATACCATGAATTTCCTACTGTTTATTTTGCTGTATTTAATGGCAGATAATCCTGCTATTAGATAAGAAGTCGAAAAGTGCTGGAAAATACTGATACCCAGAGCATTTGTCACCCCGATATACGCTAGATACCTGGCATCACTAGTCGTTACTCTCGTTAGTAGAGATGTCAAAACGTCTGAATACGGATGCACTAAAAATCAATAGTACGTATCCATAGTGTTTTGCACGATATTTGCATTTGCTCTTGTTGTCTACATTCTATCAATTTTAGCCTCTCACAACATATAACGGTTCTCGGCAAGTACGTTTCCCATTTAATATTCTCACAACTGTTCCAACTGTCCTGAAGGTTTTGTTTCTGATCTCATAACATGCTCTCGAAACAATTAGATGTATTGTCCATGCATCTAACACATTAATATTGTGTAGAGGTGTCACACCACACTGTAAAAAAAATCTGTAACCTTAGTAATCTAAATTAACCGAAATCTCTTATGCTTACTAAAATTTTATGTATACACTGTACAAGAAAATGATGTCAATCTACAAAACTTGTAAGCAAAACTAAAACCATCTGTAACTTTACAAAAGAATTTACTAAAATTTTGGTAACTTTACTAAAATTTTATCTATAATGCTCGTTATCGTCACTTAAAAAGTTCTTGGAATACGATTTCCCCAAAAAATTCTTAGTAACCTTAAAATTTGTTTGATTCAAAGTGCAAATCTGTATCTGTTACATGAATTTTTATTGTTGCCGTTACATAAAAAGTTCTTGGAATACAATTCTACTAGAAAAAATTTTGTAACTTTCCCAATTTTTTTTTACAGTGCACAACTCATTAATTTTTTAGTCATTCAATGATGTCATTTCAATCCCTGTACTGTCGTCCAGATGAAGTTGCCAGGACATTTTTGCAGAAATATCTTATTATATAGTTAAATTTATTTTAGTTACTCATCAGGTGGTCTTCATTGTTTTCCAAAAAATCTTTCACATATATAAAGAAGCTGAATCAATGCAACATTCATTCCATTGGTAAAAATTTTCATAATCATAAGCGAAATGTTAGATCTTCATCTGTAACGATTTGCTGAATATACTGAATGGTAATAAATGCTTCTTTTAATTAAAAAAAATTGCATAGAAGTTTATGCTTCTTACATACTCATATTATGTTTGCGTTGTACATAAGCGCATATAAAACATATAAAAACTGAGGATAATATTATTTTTGACATATTAGTCAATGTTTGGAACAGACAGGTCTGATGTTCTTTACAATTTTATGCTGGTTTTGCTACTTTCACCTTACATTTTTCACGTCAGCGAAGACTTATTAAAACGTTCATTCGTGTTGTGAATAATTTAATCGTATATTATTTATTGTTCTAATAACATTTTTTCTTACCGCTATGTTAAAGTTATTAGAGAAACTTTTTCAAGATGATTAGAATCGAAAAATATTTAAGATATTTAAGCAGAGAATTATTTTAGTGTTATAACGTAGCATTCATAGATATGTGATAAAATTATTCATCGACGTTTAAATAAGTGAAAATTTATTCTATTTGTCAAATTATTTTATCATCTACATAAAAAAATATCACATTGTTGTATGATTATCCATGCCATCTTTTTTATGGAATCTGGTCAGTGTTCTGAATTCTATTAATGTTAAAGAATAGGCCCAAAAACTATTGTTCCTTTAAAATTTTCCAGCGAAAAATTCATTTTGCAAGTAAAAATAATTACGATTATAATGACGTAAATATAGTGAAGAATATAAAATTATTTACTAAAAATAGTTAGCATGTACTCTGACCAAAAACCGTTCACGTTGAAGAAAGTTAACAAAAAGTCACAAAACATGAGTTTTTATGCAAAAAATAAAACATAATATTGTGAAAAATCAAATGGCATTGGCAGCTAACTCGAGGTCTCTTTTGGTATACATAACTATTCAACATATTTCTAATAAATTGTCCAAAAATTTATTTGATACATTTAATTAAATAATTTTTATTAAAATCTTATATCCTTTTTTATCGAAATTTCTAAGCTGATTTGTAAAAGAAAGTTTTAGTTAAGCGCTTTTTGTTTTGAAAATTCTACACTCTTCACATTATAGCCAGTTTTTTTACAAGCAATAATTAATATAAGAATTTGCAGGCTTAGCCGACCCAGTGGCGTGGTTGGTAGCGGCAGCTGCTCCCTGGTTCGAGTCCAGCTAGCGGCATGGGTGTCTGTGTTGTAACTGTGATGTGTATTAAATGTATGTACTGGATTTTCTATAATAATAAAGTGTTCTGTATATGTTTCTGTGTATTCTGGATCAAACGGGCAACAGCCAATTGTAGCTATAAGCCTCAAAGCACTGTTCACTCAAACTCAAACTTGCAGACTTATCGCGAATCACTATAAAAACATTCTCTACATTAAAATTTTTTCATAATTTTAAGATTTAAAATGATACTTCAATAAGTTAATTCCATTATGCATGTAACCTTTTATTACGAATACTTTAAATTCCATAAAATACATTACATTAGAACCTTTTAAACATAGCTTTGATACACAAGATTAAAATTAATTAATCTTAATATTTCTCCGTCTTAATTAATATTTCTTATTTAACTGAAATAAAGTGTATGTTAAAAATTCTGCAATAGTAACTACATATCAAGCCATAAATGGCATGTTTTTAAATGTTAAGAGGCAGATTTTATAAGAATCGGGCAAGTCATTATACAAGCCATTTTTGATTTTGCGAAAAAAAAATTTTATGGTTTCTTCTAATGATTTTAAAAGACATGTATATTTTGTTTTTCCCCCAAAAATTTTTTTCTGACCCACACAAATTTCTAAATCGGGTAACGACCCAGTATTTTTTTCGAATCGACATCTTTCTGTATTCTATTATCTCAGTGCGCTGAACATCAGCCAAAGTAATTCTTGAGATTAAAACATTACATTTAGTAGCTAAATTGAATTACTTTGTAAATTTCATGGCTGATCTTCAGCGCAACCCGGCGTGGCTCGTCAAATTTTGCGCGGAAAGTGAAAAAACGCCATATTTGAGACCTCATAGATACACGCGCTGAGGGTCAGCTACAGTTTTGGGGTTTAACTTGCGTAGTACTACTCACTGGTAACTGAATCAGCTCATTAGTCGCATGGCTCACCCTCAGCGCTGCCAAAAAATAGCTAATTTTGTATCGAATGAAACAAAAAAAGTGTTTTTGGTGACCCTGTATTTCAGTGCGCTGAGGGTCAAAGTGGAACTTGATAATTGTATTTTATATCATGAAACCTACCCTTTAAAAGACATTTGACAGAACTTTGGCTAATGGCTATGCGAACACATACGGCTTACTTCAAGCCATTGTGGAAATGGAAAATATGGTAACAAAACATACAATTAACTATATACTAGACTATAACTTATTCACTACATGTCACATTTTTACGGTCTTCTATCTTTACAAGAAGAAAGTATTGGATTCGTGAACGTTTTAATCACAAGAATTACTTTGGCTGATGTTCACCGCACTGAGATAATAGAATACAGAAAGATGTCGATTGGAAAAAAATACTGGGTCGTGACCCGCTTTAGAAAATTTGTGGGTCAGAAAAAATTTTTGGGGGGAAAAACAAAATATACATATCTCCTAAAATCATTAGAAGAAACCATAAAAAAAATTTCGACAAAATCAAAAATGGCTTGTATAATGACACCTCTTTTTCTGCCCGATTTTTATAAAATCTGCCTCTTAATTATCTTGAAATATACAGTCGTAAAAAAAAAATAAACACCCCCTACTAACTCTGCAACAAATAATCGTTAGGAGAAAGTTACTGGTACCAAAAGATTAGAAATTAAGCCTACTTGTAAATGATGTATATAAAATTGGTTTAGAGGTGCATCTGCAAATCAAAAACAGCCCAGACGTTGTTTTTTCAATGGAAACACCTAATTTTGACATTATATTTAAATCTTCGCTTAAAAATATGTGTAGAAACGAAGATTTTCATGTCATTTTTATAGTAAGTTTTTGAATTATAAACATTCAAATTTTAAAACTTCTAATGTTAATTTACACTTTCATATTTTTATAATTATATCCATAACTATAATTCTAATCCGATACTTTTTGCGTGATTATAGTACTAAAAAATCCAAACATAAATACATTGAATTTTAAATTTAAAAAAAAGTAAAGGGACTTCTGCTGTACTGTATAAATATCTTTTTTGTAGTTTTTTTTTATACTAATTAATATTTATACCTTATAAAATAAATATATGAAAAATTTAACAAACTCTGTATTGTACAAATAATTTTCCATAATTAAAATATGATTATCACTAAAAAAATGTAATTTTCATGGCCCGCATTTTAGTTCTTTACCATGTATAAATATGGCGCTGCAGAGTAATTCTATTTATGTTGGGCATAGTTTAAGTCATAAATAGTAAAATCACAGCTACCATCAAGATTTTTTATATATTTCTTTGAAAATAATGTGATCTAAGTCTGTGTAAAAATTGAGTAGACTTTTATTAATTTATTTTCGTGGCTTCCTTAAATTAAGAAATAAACTGAGCATTACATGAAATTTGAGCTACTTTATTGAAAACATGATCCTTTATACAAAATTAATGTCAGACCTAAAAAAAAATTATGTAAAAAATGTTTTTGAATGAAATTGTCATTATCCTGGTACACATATGCCAAGAAATAGCATATAATCACATAAAAAAATTAACTTATTATTTAGATTTTTCAAAACTTAGTAATTTTACGTTGAAAATTCTTTATTCTCTAGAAATTCACTTCTTGAAATTTTGAATGGTTTCCAATGGAAATTTTCAATATCTCAAATGATGAAGGGAGAAGAGTTTAGAATCAGGATTTTATGGTATTTATAAGTTTAAAAATTTTAATTTCGTGAGATATTACTAATATCTATCTCCATTCAAAGCATCATATACATAGTTGTTTTAAAGATGAAAGGAAGCTATCATTGCAAGCTTGGTAGAAATAAAATATATAAATTTGCCAAATTTAACGTAACACATTTGTATTAACAATGCACAAAAATTGTAATTATACCCGTTTAATAAAATAATTTGTAATATTGTTGCATTTAGAAAGCATCCAATTTATTTGAATTGCAATTGTAGGTAAACGAGCTAGTTGCTCTTTATGTATTTGTTCACTGGTTTTTTTGTTGATGTTCAAAACAAAATCAAAAGTTGTATGACGAAAAGTCTTCTATTTCAGGAAAATTATAGATATTGGAGGTGACATTATTTCTCATAAAGTTAACAAAAAAAATATCACAATAATTACAGGGCACTTAAAAATTAACTAAAAAAAAAAAAAAAGAATACCACAGTAACTACAGGGCACTTATGAACTTTTCACATCTGCCTCAACTAGTTTATTCACAAGTGCCCCTCATAGGAAATAGAGTTAATTGACAAATTCTTAACATTTCTCAATTTTAGAAGAAAAATTTTTTTGATAAAAATATTTATTAGTATTCACTATATGTGTTAAAGCATTAAAAAATGAATGAATAAATAACATTAATTGCTTAGCAAGTTGAAACTTAGATTTTTCTTTTGAGATCTATAAACAACGTTTTTGCCACTGCGGACAGACAAAATGTCAAAGAACTTAAATTTTTTTTTAACATATGTCTACAGGTTCTGTCATCGTTGGTATTTTTTTCAAATAAAAATAAAGAAACAATAGCTACCGAAAAATTGCTATGTTCATATCTGCTCCATGTTCACATGCGCCCTGCCCCACCAGTGACTGAGACTTTCTGCTCTCGAAGCTGGTAGATGGGAAGTGTGGGTGCGAACCCAATAGCGCCCGTCGGTTTAACCGTTCGGAGTTTTCGTTGGTTTCTTCAAATCTTGTGTAAATACGGGTTAGGTTCCCATAGAAAGACCTCCACTAAGGGCATCACCCCTAAGGCTCATATCCCTCACTCAGATAATCAGCCGTTATAAATAACACAAACCACATGCGCCCAAATTTCCCATATAAGAATTTCAATTATGTATATATATTTCTTCTACTTGCATTCTCAGAATTTTTATTTTGATCTTTAAAAACTATGGCCATCTCGTAGAGTTGCCTTACTTGGCATTCTCGAATTATTATTCCAAAGAATGTTATTTAATTTGACACAGGTTAAACGCGTTTAGAACAAGTAAATGCATTTCATTTATTTTTATTCGTTCAATTTCATGTAATTGCAGAACTTATTTTATTTAATTTTAAAAAAAGAACGAAAAGACAAGAAAAAAGAGAAAGAAAGATGATGTTGTCAAAATTTATTGAACCTGGGTCAAATTAAACCATTGTTTCGGAAGAATGCTTGGATATTGATCAGTACGTATGGTCGACCAGTAATGGAATAACATATAAAAGATTGTAAATATTGTTTCTGGTCCAACCTGAATTAAAAATAAAAGTCAATAGATGCATATTAAAAAAGTAATTCTAATATTGCGGATAAATTAAGAGAATAAACTGTACGTGTACAAACAATGTAAATTATCAGTTTGTTAAATATAATGCTAAAAAAGTAAGGAAAAGAATGATTATAACTAAATTTCAGCTTTTGAAAACATACTCTTAAATTATAGTTCAAAAAATAGCAAGAGGTTCATGTTAGATTTATAAAACATCACCTTATTAAAACTGAAGAAATCTAATATCATAAATAAGAAATTTGAAGCAGAAGTTGAAGTAATCCATTTCCACAATACCGCAAATTTCGAAACGTAACGCTGCTTAAATATCAAACCTCCCAGGAATTTCAGGAAATGCTTAGTTTCCGGGTTTATTTGTGTTTTCAGAGAAAAGGACATAAGTATAAAAAAAAAAATAATAAATAATAAAAAATAAAATAAAAAAAATACTGCGTAACACAGTTGCTCGAATACTCGTGTGGTTGGACAAAAACACACCTTTACACTATAGGGTTTCAAGTAATATTAACGTTAAACTCAGAAACTTCTTATTGTTTTTGGACAAAAATGGAAAATGGGAAATAAGTTTTAAAGTTGTAACAAAACGTAATCAACGGGTAAAGTCATTTAATTCACGGATATTTTCGAAAATGTTATTCATCTAAGACACAACTTTTAAACACCATTTTATACATTATTACCACACAATTTTATACATTAAAAAATATATATTTTACGTTTTATGTGGATGAGAGGTAAATTCAAAAAGTGGTTAAGTGTGAAAGCAACATATCTATTAATTAATAAATCTAAATTGTTAATTTATAATTATTAACATACACTGGCCTATAAAATTAAGGTACGACCGGTTTTTTGTATCTAATTTGCAAATGAATGAATATAGAAACAACAAATTTGGAGGAAATATGCGCTAAACTGTTATTTATTAAATGCGACATAGAAATGTATTTAAGACGTATAAATGGTGAAACTCGCTTTAGAGGTGGCGCTGCTATGCAACATCTTTCACGATTTCCTCAAAAGCTCTCTCTCAAGAATTAATGCGCGGATTTTCATCATATTTCAGATTCAATTAGGCCATGACATGGATTAACATTTTCTGTATTTTGGCGTAAATACCTCAATAGGTGGTGCTGCTATGCAGCATTTATCACGATTTCCGCAATAGCTCTGTCTCAAAAACTAATGCACAGATTTTCATCAAACTTCAGATTCAGTTAGTCGATGATATGAGTTGACATTTTGCACATTTTTGTCTAAATCGCTCAACAGGTGATGTTGCTATGCGACATTTTCATGATTTCCGCAATAGCTCAGTCTCGAGAACTAATGTATGGATTTTCACGAAACTTCAGATTCAGTTAGATGTTTTCATAAAGTTGTTGCAAATTAAGTTTCGGTGTATATTTCTCAACAAGTTGCGCTCTTTTGATGCATTTTGCATGATTTATGTTATTTTACCGATAAGCATACTTGAAGAACTTATGCACATAATTTCATATCATTAGAATTTCCATGATGGGCATAGATTGCCATTTAGTTTTGGCACAATGGTAACAAATTTTGAAATATTAACATGAATAAGATAAAAGAAAGCTTTTGGATTGCCACACCCGACATGTTTTCAATAGCACCATCTAATTTTGGACAAGATTTTAAATTTTTAGTGCAAACTGTGCCTCAAAACGGAATTTCATATCATTTGGTTAGTTAGATTTTGAATTATAAGAATTCAAAATTTAAAACTTCTAAAGTTAACTAACATTTTCATATTTTTATTAATATCTCCGGAAATTATAATCCTTATGTGATTTTTTAATGTGGTTATAGTAACAAAAAACCCAAACACAAAGACTATAACTTTTTTAATTTAAAAATATTATGATATGAATTATGAAATTAAGATTCGAAAAAAAAATATGAATTGATTCTGGAATCTTTTTGATGAATTAATTTTTGTTAACCTTCTTAATGCAAATCAAAAATTTAATTTTTTTTCTTCCAAGTAGTTATAGGTAATTACGAAATTACTTAGGAAAAAATACTTTGTTCAAATATTTTTTCCGCCAATGCAGTCTTACGAATGCATATCGTATAGACGTTTTGATTTATTTGTTTTCTTACATATTATTTATTATAAAATAAAAGTTTAGAATTTTTTTCTGTTCGGGTAGAGTAGCCTGAATATATACTTCATTTACAAAGATCTGCAAAATATGGCTAAAAGTTGACGGACACTTTTTACCTGACAGGTTTGACGTATATCTTAAAAAAATTGAAAAAATTCTCAGAAAATTTAGAAATATAAAAACATGTTTGAAAATTTAAATTATAGCGAAGGTTACGAAGGTTAATTAGGGACCAATAACAAATAAAATAAAAGTACACTTCATTGCAAAATATTATGTACATCCAAGAAGAATTGAGTCATAGATACGAAACTTGGCATACTCATGTGATTTGTTGAGTGATGTAAATGTTTAACACTTTTCTTCACTGGTTGGTTTTATAGGGTTTAATGGCACAAAATCCCTTTAGGGATATGCTGCGCCAATGGGGCAGCATATCCCTATATGTAATTCTTCACTGAGCAATGGGTTTTGTGCAATGCACATTTAGATTGCGCAGCAGGCAACATTCAAAAAGCGGGAACTCGAATTCACAAGTAACTAAACTGAACTTCCAACTTTGATACATTGGATTTGAAAGAATGGTATCTCTAAAATATACACGACAGGCAATATGAATTATGATTAAACTTAGAAAGCGGTCGAACCTTAGGCATTAGAAAATTGAGTTGGTTCAACAGACGTATTAGCCAGCATTTTGGTCTAAGCGATATTGCATTTCCACGATTAGGGTAACTTTGGATCGGAGAAGGCAGGTACTGCCGCTGCAGTGGCTCAGGACGCTCCTGGGCAATAAATGCATGAGAGCATTGAAAAATCAGAACAACATCTACACCTATACTCACAAAGTCACTACACTGTAAAAAAAAATTGAGAAAGTTACAAAAATTTTTCTAGTAGAATTGTATTCCAAGAACTTTTTATGTAACGGCAACAATAAAAATTCATGTAACAGATACAGATTTGCACTTTGAATCAAACAAGTTTTAAGGTTACTAAGAATTTTTTTGGGAAATCGTATTCCAAGAACTTTTTTAGTGACGATAACGAGCATTATAGATAAAATTTTAGTAAAGTTACCAAAATTTTAGTAAATTCTTTTGTAAAGTTACAGATGGTTTTAGTTTTGCTTACAAGTTTTGTAGATTGACATTATTTTCTTGTACAGTGTACACATAAAATTTTAGTAAACATAAGAGATTTCGGTTAATTTAGATTACTAAGGTTACAGATTTTTTTTACAGTGTACCATCTATTCCATGCCATTTGCCAGTTGATATGGATTTAGTGGTATACAGACATACTACCTTTAAATGAGAAAATGAATCTGAGCTTAATTCTCGACCTCCATGTAAACAGTTACATTTAAATCTTCATTAGATGATGTTCTCTGGATTGATGTCAAACTCGATGAAGCACGGTATATCTGAAGAGACGTTCTAAGAAGTGATTTTCTGAGACAGCTTTGCGCCGTTACGTAGATGGCATTGGAAGCCGGTAGCGCGACATAAGATATTATCTTACAACACGCTCAACATTACCTATAAGAATATAATACCCTTCTACGGTTTGGTAATTTACCAGATTTTGCTCCAATAAAGAATGTTTGGTACACACTGTTACAGATTTCTGTAAAAACACAGAAAAAAGGAAACTTTATAAATTTACAGTAGTTCTCGGTTAAATGCATTCGATTGAGTTTCTTGGTCATCATTTTGCACACACATTTCTCTTATCTTATATTTAATTCCCTATAGGGATTTCCTTTCTTTATTTAAAGATATTTTTATCTTTGTTAAATCCTGTAATTCAAAAATACACACTTTTAAAGTTCTTTTGCAATTTTATTAGAGCTATTAAAGAAAAAATTTTGTTTAACGATTTTTTTTAAAACTTAGAATAATTTAGAAAAGGAAAAAATATCTCATCAGATTTAGTGGGGATCCCCCTCCCCCTCGCTGAATCATAAAATATATACTTTGTACTCAATAGCAATAGTTCCTATAGCTCAGTCATTAGGGTGTTCTTTTACTGTCAAGAAGACCGGGGCTCATACTACAGGACAACTAGAAGCAAATTGTAATAAAGTTTAATGATACAGCAGTTCAAATGTCCTCGTAAAATTAAAGTACTTTGAAGCTCACTGAAGGTTGTGTGGTTCACTATATTTAAAAAAAAAAATTAAATTATTATTTTTGAAAGTAAATTTACGAAGTTTTGTGCATTTTTAACGGTGTTAATTTACAGAGTCTATTCTAAATTTACTGAATAACTTCTCTGTTAACAGAATCTTGGTTTTTCTAACCTCTGTAATTTTACATAAGACATAAGATAATGGATTACTCGTAGATTAATTGTAATTTCACTCAAAATGTTTTAACAGTGCATGTTGGACAAGCGATTTCAACTGTCTCGGAACATTTACAAACTAATTTATTAGTTTCTGCACTTATGACAGAATCAATAGCAGAGGGACATCATAAATTTAATAGACTCCATGCCTAACCAATTATTTATTTATATAACTTTCAGATATGACTTAAAAACCTACTAGCAATTTTGTTGTCATCTATCAGTAAAATGTTTTCTGTTATGAATTTATAATAATCTGATCATCTAACTTACGTACCAAGTTTTATGATCATGGCGGATTTTTTTCCTGGGTGCATATATTTTTTTGCTACAGAGTATATAATTTAGTAAGTTTATGTAAAAATTGCACAAGCATGGTGCGGCATGTATTTCAGAACACAGATAACCCGTTATAAATGAAATGGCACCCTGTATATCATAGTTAGAAATCTTTTTCTGTTGAACTACAGAACAGAGACTAACTAAGGAAATGAAGAGACATACTACCACTAGCTCACTGGTTGAAGAACACTTCGATTTAGTTATTGCCACATCTTGAAATTCGTCGGTTATTGTGTCTTTAACATAAGGAGCGAACTGAAGGCTGCCAGTTTCATGTGGAAAACGTTTCACCCGTAAACGGCATTGTCAGAATTATTAAATCATCAAAAACACGGGATTCGTTAGTCAAATTGATGAAAATACTATGAAGTCGATGAGGGCACTCTCTAGGGATATCCAAATTCCTGATGCCAAAATTGGATGTATGATTACTTCATTAGGGGTCGTACGCCCAATTACTGTTGCCTTTTAAAAGTAGCTATATGATGAGGGGTTTCTGCAAATTTTTATTTATTTTATGGACTGCAATAAATTAATTCGTATATATTGCTTATCCACATATAACTTTAGCTCCAATGTTTTCAATAATATAACTTTTTTTCTTTATATGAATAAGTTGTTTCTGATCATTCCTCCAAGAGGAACTAAAGCATAGATAATATATAAAAATAACTGAAAAATTACAGTTTCTGAAAATTCCCAAATTATCCAGTTACAATTAGAAGTAAACTGAAATTCTACTTAATTTACCATCATTGTCATTCCGAACTTTCAGAATTTTCTACAGGCCTATTTGTATGAATTGCGTGGTTGGCTACTAAATTACGTTTTAAAAAATTGCTATCTTTAGCTCATGTGAAATTACAATTTATTTTATATGAATACTTATATTTCCCCAATTGTTTACAATATTTTAATTATTGTATGTTGTCTCTACTGCATTTGTCAAATATCCTGAAAATAGAGTTAAATTTAGTCAAAAACCCTGCTGCATTTAACAAAAACAAACGGAAATTTCTTGAATATTTTAATGAAACATTTATATCTGCGTATATATCAAGTTTTATTATTCTTAAACAAATTAATACAAATGTTGAATAGGATTAATTTAGTCATGTGCTAAAGCTACGGATTAATACCTGTATTTTATTTTGCAGGGTGATCGCAAATGTTATACTTACCCAATTTTTTGTTTTCATCTAATTCTCCATTATTAAAATTTCACCGAAATATATAAGGTCAACTATATTTCTAAAGTTAAAAAGTACTTTACAAAGTATTTCTTTAGATATTCGAGAAAAGGGATAAAAATCGATGTGTCCGGTGACTTTTAGCCATAGAGTGTAGTTGATTATCTAAAACATCACAACTAACTTTTCTTGGCTAAAAAACGGAGATGCTATTGAAATTAATCGTATGAAAAATTTTAATAAACAAATGCACTTAAAATCTGAATTTTCAAGGTGTTTTAGATAACGTATAAATTGCGTGTGTGGCATTAAAAGTATAGATTAACTTAATTTTAAATTTCATTTGATTTTAAACTCTTCATTTTTACAACATTATCTGAAGTATCGAATAAATGGGGTTTTGTGTTAAGTTGTGTCATGGCGTATAATATTGTTGTTGTTATTAAATATTCCAAATAAATATAAATAAATTTTCCTCTATTTGAAAAATACTGCAATGCAAATGGGAAAATGCTAATAACTCATCGAAAAAACATAGTGTATAAATGTTTTTTCCTTATAAGAATTTTTTCAAAAAAGTACTAAGACCACATGTTTTAGAAAGGAAAATTTATGATTTATTTAACAGATATAATTTCATTTTTTAGCCGAGAAAAGATTTTGTAAAAGATGCGCATATATTTTATCGTTTCTTTTGTTCCCCCAACCCTTTAAAAGATTAATATAAATTATACCGCATGAAGAGAAAAAGAATATGGAGCCACATATTTATTTCTCGAATGAAAATTCTTCTCTTTATATTCAAAATGAAGATGTTATAAACTTTATTTTAACTATAATATTTTTTTCCTTTAAAGTAGAAAGTTTGTCTTTTGTAGGCGGGTTGAAAATGGTGATTCGTCGATTGCCGATTTATGGAAAACTTAAATAACTTATTCATAGTTTGAATCCAAAATGAAATCACATCTAACAGTATTTTATTTCTTTGCTTATTTATATGTTAAAATCTTGTTATTGAATGCATATACTTTTATAAACTATTATCATCATGTTGTTTATTCGTAAAGTTTATGCTTAGCTAAAAACGAATTTTTATTTTAATGCTACATTAGCAATAAATGATGTCTTCCTTCATAAATACCTTCATATATATCACAAGCAAATGAAATTAATCCCACAATTCTAATTTAATCGTTTCTCATTTAGAACTACCTTTAAGGGTATATGGAACATCTCAAAAAGTAAAAAGGATCAGTTTTTGTGAAATAGTTAACACGAAGAATTTTACAACCTTTACGGAGGGGCTGCGACAGCATCTGTCCGGGCTTACATGTATTCTCAGATAGACACTGAGCGAGTCCCCGCGTAAAGAAAGATATAAAGGCTACTTTAATGCTAAATATACACACAATACTACATATATATAAAAAATAAATTAATTTATAACAGAAATTAGTTCTCAAGAACTAATTAACTTTTTACATTATTTTTTAACAATATATCTGTTCGGTACACTTTCTAAAAACTGTTGAATATGTCACTTTAAAATTTGTTCTGGTGTCTGAAAACACACTGTTTGAGAATAATAAGAAGCAATTTTCATTTTGAATTTAAAAGAAGTAAAATCAAAATTACTATTCGAAAAAACTTTGAAAATTTTAAAAATTCTAATAACATATTTTTTATTATAAAAAAATTCACTCAGGCGTATAATGTTAGATACTTTTAAATAAAGTTATACATTTTTTGAAAGTTTGAACAGTTTACGTAAAATACAATTTTAGAAAAGTGTACCAAAGCATAAACTAGTCAGATATAGCAATCCGAAAACTTTTTTCTATCTCATGCATGTTAACATTTCGAATTTGCTTTCACAGTGCCAACATTAAATGGCAATCTATGCCCATTATGAGGATCATAAAACTATAAAATTCCGTGCGTTATTTCTTGAGATATGAGTATCGCTAAAATCGTGTAAATCCTACAAAATCCAGCATAGCAACGCCACCTATAGAGCGATTGACACAAAAATGTAAATAAAACAAATGTCAAGGATTAACTGAACCTGAAGTTTGATGGAAATTCGGGCAATAGTTGTTGAGATAGAGCTGTTACGGAAATCGTAACAAATGCAGTATCGTAACAAGTGCAACCTTTAATGGAGCTATTTACAAAAAAATATAAACGGCATCGATTCATGCCAAGAATTGATCTAATCTGAAGTTTGATTCGTACATTCATTCTTGAGATAGATCTGTTGAGGAAATCTTAAAAATTGCAGCATAGAAGTGGCACCTATTGGCCGATTTAATCAAAACTTTAAAAAAATCAGTTTATGTCAAAGATTAATTGCATATGAACATTTTAATAAAAATTTTAATTTTACTTAAGAAAGGTGTAAGTAAATAAAAATAAAAGACATTGACATGTTTCGGAACCGTCAAATAAGTTCCATAATCATAATATAAATAAAAAAAAATTTCAAAATATTTCACGGTCAATACAAATGACACGCGACAATGAGATATAAATAACAAAAAACACAAAAAAGACGTGCTCTATTGTAAAAATTAAATTAAAATATAGACCACGATCTAAAATATAAATAAAAATAAAAATAATAAAAATAAATATTTTTATTTTTATTTTTATTTATATTTTAGATCATGGTCTATATTTTAATTTAATTTTTACAATAGAGCACGTGTTTTTTGTGGGGTTTTTTTTTTGTTATTTATATCTCATTGTCGCGTGTCATTTGTATTGACCGTGAAATATTTTGAAATTTTATTTTATTTATATTATGATTATGGAACTTATTTGACGGTTCCGAAACATGTCAATGTCTTTAATTTTTATTACAACACCTTTCTTAAGTAAAATTAAAATTTTTATTAAAATGTTTATATAAAAGGTGAATGTTTTAAAATCTGATGATTTAAAAAATCAATTGGATTTAATTAACTTTTTATCATAATTGCATATGAAGTTTGAGAAAATTCCGTGCATTAATTCTGAAGATAGAGCTATTATGAAAATTGCACAAAATGTAGCACAGCCTGTTGAGCGATTTACCACAAAATATAAAAAAATTCATTTCATGTCAAGGACTAATCGAATCTGAAGTTTTATGAAAATTCGTGCATTAGTTCTGGAGATTTAGAGATTGGAGAAGTTTTAAATAATTCTGCATAACATCGCCATATATCGAGCGATTTACACTAAAACGTCAGCAAATATCAATTCATGTTAAGGAATAGCAGGATCTCAAGCTTGATGAAATTCCGTGCATTAATTCTGGAATTTCTCACAAAAGGCAGCATAGCAGCGCCAATTTTTGAGCGATTTACATCAAAAACTAATCAGTACCCATTTATATCAAGGACTAACTGAATATAAACTTTTATTAAATTCCGCGCATTGGTTCTTGAGATAGAACCCCCACAAAACGTATGTAACATAGAGACAGACAGTCAAAGATAAGATTGGGTCATCCGGAGAGTGCAGCAGTTTTTTAATGATAAATTTTAATACAGACGTACAAAGATTTAAGACAATTTTGTTGAATCACATAAGCACCATTTTGCTATGTGACCTTTTTACTATCGTTTTGGCAGCTGGAAAATTTATTAAAATAAAGTCATTAGGTTTATTTGTAAAGAAGTTATCAATAATTTTTTTAGAAATTTTTTAAAAAGTGAACTCCCGGACGTTAAGAAGAATTTGAAGTGACATGAAAACGTTAAAATCAGAAAAGATCAAGTCTGATGAGTATGGTAGATGACTCAGACCATCTCTGCCATACTTATTAAAGTGTTAAAGTAGTATATACAGGATGTTTCACAAAGGATCCCGAACTTTAAAAACCTATAACTCGGAAACGGTGATACATAGAAGCATGAAACCAGTTGTATGCTTATTAAAAAAAATCGTTAGAATTTTATACATAAATCAGAAAATTTAGTTAAAAATAGCGCTCATATATGGCGCTGAAAGCGTTAAGACCTTCTACAGAGTCACTGTTAAAAATTTGAAACTTTTGCTGCATCGTCACTCCATCGCTTTTATAGAAGATCTCTATTTTGACCAATGAGAATCCTCCATAATACATTGAACTAATCGTTTTCTATATAAGTGGTGGAGTGACGAAGTAGCAAAAGTTTCAAATTTTTAATAGTACCTTTTTAGAAGATCTTAACGCTCTCAGCGCCATCTATGAGCGCTTTTTTAAACTATTTTTTTATTTATTTATATATAACATTCTTACGCTTTTTTAAATAAAGACAACACTGGTTTCATGTTTTTATCATAAACCGTTTCCGAGTTATAGATGTTTAAAGTTAAGGGTCCTTTGTGAAACACCCTGTAAAAACACAATACCTCGACAATTCGTCTGTTCTGGTCAATTTTCTTCGATTTTTGCTTTCCAAACTACCATTCAAGAACTGCATCTTTCCGAATTTACTGTCCGATTCGCCGGCAACAATTCATAATAATAAATAACTATTTTAATTCCACCCTCACAAAGCATTACTTTTTTGGGACACAAGCGTTCCCTCTATCCCAGGTCAAAATTCATGCTAGTACTAGCAATAAAAATATGCTAGTTATTGCTATATTTTGCTTTGTCTGCTAGATATCCCTGCTATTATATGCTTTAAATTGTTAGCCAGCATCACATGCTATATAGCTAGCTTACACAGCAATAGCATGGCAAGCTATGTACAAGCATCTTATGCTTATTTGCTGATTAAGCTTTTTCCAAAGCATGCGGAGGTAGGTACCTTAACATGCTATAATATGCTATTTTATGCTTTCCAGCATAATATGCTATGTAGCAAGTTTAGGGAGAAATTGCATGACAAGCTATGTACAAGCATCTTTTGCTTATATGCTATTTAAGCTATTTCCAAAGCAAGCAGAGATAGGTACCTTAATATGCCATAATATGCTATTTTATGCTTTCCAGCATAATATGCTATGCAGCAAGTTTTGGGAGAAATAACATGTCAAGCTATGTACAAGTATCTTTTGCTTATTTGCTATTTAAGCTATTTCCAAGCATGCACAGTTAGGTACCTTAACATGCTATAATATGATTTTTATGCTTGCCAGCATAATATGCTATGCAGCCAGTTTACGGAGAAATAACATGACACGCTATGTGTAACATTTTTATGCTTGTTTTCTATTTAACCTTCTTCCAAAGCATGGAGAGGTAGTAATATTATATGCTTTAGCATTACATGCTTTTTGATGCTTCCTAAAATGATATGCTAGGAAAACAGCATGAAGCACCATGTGCCAATAAAATATTCTAATCCACTAAACAAGAATAGCAACAAAAAATTATTTGTTGGTTATGAATTTTTGATAGAATAACAGAATCTAACTTTATAAGCAATATTCTGCACAATTTTGCAAAAAATGGGAGATTGTATACAATAAATTCATAAAGAGTAAATATTTTTTAATTTTGCAAAAGCATATTTTTTTGTGAAAAGTATCTGAATTGTTTATGCTTTCATATCAGAGCATATTTCATGTTTCAGAAACTGGTCACATTATTTGCATAATATAAGTGCATATTCGGTGTTCTCAAAATATGTGCACACATTTTAGAAAATTAGAGAAAAAAAAATTCGTTCATCCAAATTAAAAATACTGGAGAAGGATTGTTATCACCACTTAAATATATGTTTACCTTAAACCACTGATTTGAGATTAATTTTTAACTTAAAAAAAAGAACAAAGAATTTATTTTTACAGCAGATTTAAAATAGCAACACTTCTCCTCTCCAAACGGAAAATTAACTGTCTTTTTAATTGATCTTTTAACTGATCTTTTTCTTAGTGTTGAATTATTTTAACTTACATGAAAATTATAAATTTACTATTTCTTTAAGAATAGGATGAAAATAAAATTTTGTTTATTGAATTTAAAAATATGGGCAAGGAGAAGAATAGCTATGCACCACCATGTGAATAAAACACTGCATTTTGAACTCGTTGAGATAATGCTTTAACACACAAACTTAACAAAAAATAATAACAATTAATTTTTATACGCCCCCCCCCTCTTCATGAAATGAAAGAAAATCACCGTCGCTTTTTCATAGCATTTAGTTCTTTTAAGTTACTTCAAAAATAAAACTTTATGTTTTTATTAAAATAAGGGAAAATTATGTTTTTATAATTTCAAAATCAAGAGGCTTTAGATCTTCTCTTCGGGCTAATACAACGTAAATTCAAAACTTCCTTCGTCCAGAGGATTGAAATAAAATTTTAAAACATAAATCTAAAACAAAATGAAAATTAATTTCGATTGGGGATATTGGGAATACGCGTCTTCCCCATCATAAAATTATTAGCTTTCAATTTTTGCTAGTGTTAATTAACTTAAGTTATTAAAAAATAATAAATGTGTTTTTCAAAATCGGTAAAAAAGAAAATTTAGTCATTTAAAATTCAATATTCGAGAAGCAATTTTTCATTTAAGAAATATGTTTATAACAATCGATTTAAAAATATGTATAATTGATTCCTCCCTTCTTTCCAATATGCATTATAGTTTTAAAATCCCCCATCTTAAAAAGTATTTACCTGAAATTTATTCTATCAAAAATGCATTTCATAATTATTTATTTCTTGATTTATATTGATGTAATCATATTCTAATTACCCATTAATAATTAAAAAAAAAACCTTAACATGCTATAATATGATTTTTATGCTTGCCAGCATAATATGCTATGCAGCCAGTTTACGGAGAAATAACATGACACGCTATGTGTAACATTTTTATGCTTGTTTTCTATTTAACCTTCTTCCAAAGCATGGAGAGGTAGTAATATTATATGCTTTAGCATTACATGCTTTTTGATGCTTCCTAAAATGATATGCTAGGAAAACAGCATGAAGCACCATGTGAAAATAAAATATTCTAATCCACTAAACAAGAATAGCAATAAAAAATTATTTGTTGGTTATGAATTTTTGATAGAATAACAGAATCTAACTTTATAAGCAATATTCTGCACAATTTTGCAAAAAATGGGAGATTGTATACAATAAATTCATAAAGAGTAAATATTTTTTAATTTTGCAAAAGCATATTTTTTGTGAAAAGTATCTGAATTGTTTATGCTTTCATATCAGAGCATATTTCATGTTTCAGAAACTGGTCACATTATTTGCATAATATAAGTGCATATTCGGTGTTCTCAAAATATGTGCACACATTTTTGAAAATTAGAGAAAAAAAAATTCGTTCATCCAAATTAAAAATACTGGAGAAGGATTGTTATCACCACTTAAATATATGTTTACCTTAAACCACTGATTTGAGATTAATTTTTAACTTAAAAAAAAAGAACAAAGAATTTATTTTTACAGCAGATTTAAAATAGCAACACTTCTCCTCTCCAAACGGAAAATTAACTGTCTTTTTAATTGATCTTTTAACTGATCTTTTTCTTAGTGTTGAATTATTTTAACTTACATGAAAATTATAAATTTACTATTTCTTTAAGAATAGGATGAAAATAAAATTTTGTTTATTGAATTTAAAAATATGGGCAAGGAGAAGAATAGCTATGCACCACCATGTGAATAAAACACTGCCTTTTGAACTCGTTGAGATAATGCTTTAACACACAAACTTAACAAATAATAATAACAATTAATTTTTATACGCCCCCCCCCCTCTTCATGAAATGGAAGAAAATCACCGTCACTTTTTCATAGCATTTAGTTCTTTTAAGTTACTTCAAAAATAAAACTTTATGTGTTTATTAAAATAAGGGAAAATTATGTTTTTATAATTTCAAAATCAAGAGGCTTTAGATCTTCTCTTCGGGCTAATACAACGTAAATTCAAAACTTCCTTCGTCCAGAGGATTGAAATAAAATTTTAAAACATAAATCTAAAACAAAATGAAAATTAATTTCGATTGGGGATATTGGGAATACGCGTTTTCCCCATCATAAAATTATTAGCTTTCAATTTTTGCTAGTGTTAATTAACTTAAGTTATTAAAAAATAATAAATGTGTTTTTCAAAATCGGTAAAAAAGAAAATTTAGTCATTTAAAATTCAATATTCGAGAAGCAATTTTTCATTTAAGAAATATGTTTATAACAATCGATTTAAAAATATGTATAATTGATTCCTCCCTTCTTTCCAATATGCATTATAGTTTTAAAATCCCCCATCTTAAAAAGTATTTACCTGAAATTTATTCTATCAAAAATGCATTTCATAATTATTTATTTCTTGATTTATATTGATGTAATCATATTCTAATTACCCATTAATAATTAAAAAAAAAACCTAACAATAACTTAATTTTATTCATTGAAAATTTGAGGAAATAGTTGCATCGATAAATTCACTCTTAACCTTGTAAAAATAATAGCGCATAGAAGAATTAGCTTCGTCAACAATCAATAGCAGTTACAGGCGTCTTTTGACAGGCCCCCACTGGCAAGGTAACTAACGCGCGCGTCCACTAAACCAAAGGTAGCGAGTTCAACCCTCGCGGGTGAAAAAGTCCGCTTCCACCAATCCTCCAGTCCGCTTCCACAGTTCCTTCCACCAATATCCGTAGACTCTTCCAGTGTAGTCAATAGATGGCAGCACCTGCGTTTTTTTACATAGCAACTGATGCTAGAAAAGCAAAAATTTAAAGTAAATTATGGTAGAAAAATAATGCTAGACTAGCAGAAAAAACTAGCAAGTGATGGTTTTAATTGTTGCTAGGCCAGCAACATATTCAAGCAACACATGCTGGATTATGTATGCTGGCCAAGCAGAAAGTGGGTCAAAACACACCATGGCATGCTGGCAATTCTGCTAGAACTAGCAAATATGTAATGGTAGTTTGTGCTATTTTACTTGCGGGGATATAGCAAGTAATGCTTGTCTAGTAAACAAATACCAGCATGAATTTTGACCTGGGATGCCACATGGGCAGGTTCATTTGACTTACTCCATGACGTTTTCGCAATACCATTATCATAGATTATCTACTTCTCATCCCCAGTTATGAGCAGTTTGAAAAAAAGGGCATCGTTCATTTCGTTTCCGCAAAAAATCACACGTTGAAATTCGCGAAAGCATATTCTGTGGTGTTAAATAATGGGATACCAAGACATCATAGCGGTTTGCGAAACTAAGTTTTTTCAAATGATCATTTACTGTGTACTTTTTGGAATATTTAGTGTACGCGATGGCTTCTGCACTGTGTAATGTTGATTTCCAGTGACAGATTTTTTATGAGTTTCTCCTTTACGGAGGATGGTTCTCCAGAACGAGCATCATCTTCGAGTCTGAAATTTCCGGACTTTAAAACCGCCACGGGCTTTAATATTTTCCGAACCACCTTCGAACTGTGTTATCTGACACAGCACTTTGTCTATGTACAGCACAGATTTTGTGAGCGGTTGGACTAGCATTTTTACTTTTTTTTTTAAATAAAAGAAAAGTATATGGCGGAAATTAAATTTTGCTTCTCCACTCTTAGCACTGCACTGAACAAAAATTATTCCACAACACAAGCTTGAATCATGCAGCACAAACAGAAAAGTCTGAATTTACATATTTTGGTTATTCAAAGTTACGCCTTATTAGTAGTTCAAAATAACTGGACGAAACCAAACATCTCTGTGAAAAACTGCAGAATTTTCCGGACCAAGCAGAACTGACCCAATAGCTGCAGATTCCCAAAGTTTTCAAAGAGTCAGTGGCTTTTAAACCGAAATAATCCAGTCGCCACCAGGGTTTAATTTTTTAACATAAATTACAAAACAACGTTAAACATCTCAGATATAACATAAATTTCATCAAAAGATCTAAAAAAACACGATTTTCGTCAAAGAATCTTGGAAAAAAGAGATTATGGTTAGAGTATCGAAAAAAAACCCACTCTATTTTTGTCTGAGGATAGCAAAAAAATGTGTGATTTCTCTTCAGAGGATTGTGAAGAAATGTGACTTTCGACTAATCATCGGAACGAAAAAAGCGAAATTCACCAAAGGATGACGACTTAAACGCCAAAAAATTGTCGCCAAGTCAAAAAATTTAGTCGCTACGTTGCAACTGGCAACCGTGAATCTGCATCTTTACCTCTGATCTATTCAGTGAAAATTATTGAGCTAGTTGAAGAGTTAGATTGTTTTTAAAGATTAATAACTTATAATTTCAACATATTTTACTATTTTCAATATACATTGTGATTTCTTATGTACATTTGCCAAAACTCTTCCATGTTATTTTTTTATTTTATTAAATAAAGTATTTAGATTATTTTAATGAAGTTTCATAGATTATGCCAAAGCGCAGGGGCACATTGACTCATCCGCGATATTTTTAAAACTATGCGTTCGATGACATTACTATCAAAGCGACCTGTGATTTAATATGGCTTCTTTCAACCATAACTGCGTCAGCATCCAAAAAGCAGTTAAATGAAAGTCACTGCAAAATTTCAAATTTTCACTCATATAAGTTTTTTTTTAACTTATAAGTAATAGTTTCTGGTTTTATTCAAAATTAATGTTTCACTTTGGTGAATTTCATTCTAAATGACCATTGTCCAGAGCTAATTTTTTACATTGTTTTTAAAAAATGTTAACATAATATTTTGACGCGGTGATCAAAAAGCCAGAATGCCGGGATGGGAAAGTTGGCTATTTTAATCCTATGCATAATGGCCCAGTAGTTGTAATCCCTTCATTAGTCTCTGCACTGTTAAAAATTTCTGTAAAAACACAGAAAAAAGCGAGATTTTTCTGTAAATTTACCCTAGTTCCCAGTAAAATGCATTTGATCGAGTTTCTTGGTCATCATTTTACAGACATTTCCCTTACCTTACATGTTATTCACGATGGAGATTTCCATGTCTATATTTAAAGATATTTTTATCTTTTTAAAAACTAGTACTTCAAAATATACGCTTTTCTTAAAAATATTAAAGAAAAAAATTTAGTTTAAAAAATGACTTTTTTAAAACTTCCAATTAAAGGATCAGCTTTGATAATCACAGATTTTGAATATTTTTATATGTGTTGTAGGGTAGAGGCCTTTTAGTCTCAGGTTCAACGGATTATATACAACGCTCTTTAGTTCTCGAGAAACAAGGGTATCTAATATTATAATAAAATTAAGTACCTACTTTGTGATATGTTCTTTAGGCTGGCGTATCTCATTCGGTAGAGCATTAACTCATCTAATTGGTTCTAAAATAACAATAAACGTAAATAAATTTAGAAACAGCTCATAACATTTTCTTTTCTCCTTAGCTACAGAGCTTTTTGGAAACCTTGTTCTTACACTTAGAAGAAAAGCATAAAAAAGAATGTTGCAAAAAAAATATACAAGCAGAGTGGTTTTAAAGATTTAAAAAAAAACTTTTTTAAAAATATTGCCAAAAGAATTGCATTTTATCTTGATTAGTTCAGTTTTCCTTCTAAATTAATTTTGTAATAAATGAAAAATGAATTATAGCTATATAGAATCAAATAAACAAAAAATAAAAGTTTAAATGTCGCCAAGTCCATTTAACCCCAGGAAGAGCTATGGAATGCATTATAATGCGTAATTTAAATTAATTTTTGAACCGTAATATTTTAATAAAATCTCCCCTTTCTAAATTCGGTGACAAACAAATCTGTAAAATTGAATTTCTTCATTTTGTAATAAATTTCGGGGGTATTACGGGTTTTTTTATTCCCACCGTTTTTTTTTTTAAATAAAAAATAGAAGTATTCGACTTATTTAACGACAAATTAAATAAAGGAAAATAAGAGCAATTAGTTTTTTAAAAAGAAAATGTGGTGCGAATAAAAAAAATTATGAATTTAAAAGCAGTAGTGAGCTGGAAACACTGATTCTGGTGTTAATTAAATATTACAAAAACACAAACTCTACCCACTTAAAAGGTTATGCTAGTTAGATTTTATTTTTGCTCTAAGCCATTTTTTTCATCTACTAAACCTATTTTATTCTTTACGAATACTTTGAGGTTAATGACAAATCCCTTTGAAGGAAAAATTTCTATTATGAAACTTAATTAAACTGACAGCCAGACACTACATCCCCATGAATTCAAAATTAGATTCGCTTTTACATGATAAAAATGATTTATGTCGAAATACAACATTTACAACATAGAGATCCGCCGGTGCGAGACGAAGTCTTTTCTCTTCCCTATGCCGGACACCCCTGTAGAAATTTGTTCATGCTAGTTTTGTGTCTGGACGCCATGCTTGGCTACTCCTCCGCGTTTAATATACATTGAAAATGCCACTTCGTTGCATATTTGCATTTTTCTTAGTCATACAAACATACAACGGAAATAGCTGTCGACGAGTGCGCATTGTTACGAAAAAGAGTTATAGATCATAGCCATGAAATGCCACAAAACTGGGTGTTTATTGCCCAGGTTTATGTCTGTAGCCCTCTTGAGTTTCTGAAAAGATTTTTGAGGTTAATGACTAAGCAAAAATTAATAGACAACTGATTACATCGATGTTAGTTTAATAAAATTTCAAAGGAAAATGAAAGGATAATATAAGTTCACCAAAATTTAAAAAAAATCAAATCGGCTAAAAAATACTGGACAGTTTAGTTTTTTATCCAAAAGAATATTTAACTATTTTTTAAAAGGTTGGGCGTACTCGGACTACTCGAATAAGCTGAAATAAAAAAAAGAACCAACCAAGCGCAGCCCATCCCTTCTTAACTGCAAATTTAAACCAACGGCACTTACACCAGATCTCAATTTAAAAAAAAAAAAAAAAAAAAAAAAAAAAAAAAAAAAAGATTCAACATGTTTGGAATCTGATCCGGTAATCTGTTTAGTTAAACTTGTGTTACAGAATTGATGCAACCCTTTTTTCCAACGACATTAAAGTGAAGAATGAGATCGTTATTTTATGCATTCCAGGTGCCTCTTTCTACGCTGTAAATTCAGTTACGCTGCCTTTTCAGTTTATCCCACACCAAGACAAACGGCTCATAGCGCGATGAATGGAACAACTCTAGTCCACGTAAATTCGAAAAGTGAAAAATGACCTCCTTAATTGATGTGTTTTAGGTGCATTTATGGAATTTTATGCTGTGAATCCTGCTCTGTTTATTCCCTATGGGTGAAAATATTCATAGTTCAATCAAAAAAATAAAATAAAATAAAATAAAAACGTTGCAATTGCTTTAAAGAAAAAAATGATGTTCTCTCTCTTAGTTTTAGTAAGTATTCCAGATCTTCTGAAATACTCAAACTATTATGTCATATTCCCGTAGAATTAGAAAAATCTATCGTAGGACATAATTTTCTTTTATTTCCTAGTACAATTTTTTGATTATGATTTGGATTTAATTGTATTATGCTGGTTAGTATTTACATATCGAATAAATCGCTACTAAAAGGAATCGATTGAATTATTTTTTATTAATTTTTTCTGCTAAAAATTAAAACAATTTTGTAATACGTTGTCTTTAACATATATGCAAAAAAATCAATCAGTATATTTGTTTTAATGATTCTCATTTTATTTACCAAAAGATTAAAACATAAAGAACGTGGAAGAATATATTTAATTGTGATGAAAAAATATCAGAATATGATTATGGAAATGAGCCAATGTTTTTCATGTAATGTCAGTTTTTTCGACAGTTGAATCGAAAACAAAAACATCACTTCATATTCGTAATAACTTTAGAAAGAATTTCTAAAGTAAGAAAAAAAATGTTTTTCTCTTTGATAAATGCGTTTTCTAATTCTAATTGATACACCATTTAAAAAAGAATCAAATACATCTTACTCAACTGATAGAGTCTGAAAATTTATCTCGCAAAATATTCTATTAAATATAATATGAAATTAGATACTTAATCTTTGAATAAAAGAATGCTATAAAAAATGAAATCAAAATATTATACTCGACTCCGATTTCTGAACTGAAAACGAGTCTCTGGAGTTTTTTAATACATTATCCAATGCGGAATTAAATAACTGAAAATAAAATGGAAAACGCTACATGATTCAATGTTGCATTTTTACTCATTCACTGGAAAGAAGGCTCTGGGCAACAAATATATATTATGAATCAGAATTCCTTGCCTCTCTTTCGTCCTTTTTTTTTTTTTTTTTTTTTTTTTTTTTTTTTTTTTTTTTTTTTTTTTATAGAGCCACCAGACGTTCAATGTCCCTTGAAATTCAACAGGGACGGGCGATCACTTATTGTACATTATATTATAAGCTTATTTTTTGAATGCTAAATATCATTTGTCAAATGGAAAAACAAAGTTCTTTTGTTATCTGACAGAGTTTTTGTCTCTCATAACAGAAGTGGACGCTTAAATAATTATAGTTATACTAGATCAATAAGTGTCATAAGCCGGAAGATAAACTGGTTGTTAATGCAGAGCTGCCAACTTCTACGCCTATTTAAATCATATAAACATGTTTGGAACCACAAAAATATTTTAATAAAATTTATGCCAAATATATTCAATGTTATGCATTACATCACATATTATTTATCATTTACTAAAATTTCTGCTTCTAACATGTTTATTTGACTTTAAATAAGCGTAGTAGTTGGCAGCCATGTTAATGTAATAAATGTGTAGCAAATGAATAGTTTAGAACTAGATTGAAGATATGTAATGCATATGGTGGTATTTAATGATATAAAAAATCATCTAATTTCAATTTCCGTAAATCATGTTTAAAATATTTTAAATAAAAAAAAAACTTTATCGTCTTTAGTGATTTTAATTATTAGAAAAATTATACTATATCAATGAATATTTTGATTTATAATATAAACTGAATGCTAATGACATAAAAGTATAATGTACGAATGATTTAGAATTAAATTAACATTATGTATTACACAAAATGATTTGTAGTAAACAAAATTTATTATCATCCATTTTTATTTTTGTATTTTTTATGCTTAAATCATTTGAAATAAGGAAACATAATAATTTGTAATGAGGAAAAGTTATTAATAACTATAGTGATATTAGGCCAAAAAATGTTACAATCAGGAAGTTTAAGTGGATAACGTAATAAATGTGGTGAAAATGATTCGCTTAGAATAGGATTAAAAAAATTCCATGCGTAAATCTATTTGCATTGATGAAAATTTTTGGAAACATATTTTATTATTCGGTAAAGCTATTTAAATTATTAAAAAGTAAGAAAAATAAAAATTTATATTAATAATAATTATTTACATAATTACAATTGTACAAGATGAATGAATGTCAAAATTCGAAGATAAAATGTATGTTAATACTATAAGATAGACTAATTTAGTATTAGACTGAATATATTCAATATATAAAATCATTTGTAATATGCTAGACGAATTTCATTTTTATTTCGGAAATTGTCTTCAAAATATTTAAAATAAGGAAACATATCATAAATGTGCTTATTATAAATGCATTACAGTCGGTTTGAAGACATTTTCATGAGATAATTTTAATGATGAAGCATTTTTATAACCTAATTTTCATCTCAGTATTTCGTATATTCAAACAATTTAAAATGAAAAAAAACCACCTATAAAAATGATTACTACTTAGATAATTATCCATAAATTCCATAATCTGGAAAATAATCTGACATTTCATTCTGTAAATGTACAGATTATGAACAGCTTATACCAAATTAAAAGCATTCATGGTATAAAATCATCTTTAATTTTAAAATTTTCGCAAAACTTAATTTCGAATTCTGTTTAAGACGAAAATCCTCGTATTTGAGATTTTAGTTCTGAGCGTCTGAAGTCATTTCTGCATGTTTATAATCATACTTACAAAACTGAGTCTTATATAATTTACCTTTCACGTATTAGTGCTAAGATACCTTTCCTATACGTTCATCTAACAAAGAAGGTCTACATACGGGCATAATCAGAAACTCTGATAAAAATTACAGAATGTTCTTCTCATGTGGATATATATGTTTATAATAATAAAAAAATGGCGGAACCCCGATAGAACGCTCAAAAGAAAATCATAAACATGTCGTATATTTGGCTATTTATCATCGGTTGATGATAAAATAAAATGTCAAAAAATACTTTTTTATGTCAAATACTCTTTTAAGGTAAAAATGTTTTATGTTGACCAAGAAATAACTTTTAATTTTGTCAGTTTTAGTTTGTTTTAAACTATAGTTTTGTCATATATGCTATAGAAATTTACAATGAAATTTAGCTATAAATTTTTGGAATTAAAACAAAATTTAAATTAATTAAAATTGTTTCAATCTCAAAAATCAGTCCAGTTGAGTACTGTCGATACAACTTTGTTGCTATGGAAACAAAAACGTCTCCGATATTGAAATGTATTGCTGCAGCATTCTTCATCTGACCTTTAGTTTGGAATACGCTAAAATATATAACATATTTTTTATATATTAAGTTATTTTTACAGTGAAAAAATTAAATAACTGCAGCAACAAACAATATAAATATGCAATACACAAATATGTGAAATAAATTCTCTCATTGTTTAAATTTAAATTCAATAAATACTATTTACACACTCTCTAAAAATTAATTATAACAAGAAATTTTCATTTGTGTTAAAATAATTTGCTTTTGGCGAGGAAAAGTGCTGTTCGCCAAATCGCGAGCCGCTTTAGTATTTTCCCGCCAAATATTCGAAAGTATTTTATTATTTTACAGACTTTCTACTGTAATTTCGCCGCTAAATTTCAATGATCTTTTATTACATACCTAAGTAGTTTAATTAGTACCGTAAAATGTGGTGAATCGGAACACTTTTCAACTTTAATGTTAAAAAAAGGCAACAACTGATTTTTTAATTATTTTATTTTTCTACTAGAAACTTCGGTCTTGTTTTGTTCTTCACTTTTTAAGCAAAAACGAAACATTTTTACTGTTTATATATATATTATTTCTTTTTTTAATGGTGTTCCGATACACCCCGCAGATAGGGGCGAATCGGAAGACATGTTATTATCTTTATTTATTACGATTCAAACTTTAATAGGGTTAATAAAAACAGGTAATAATAATAAGGGAGGAATAGAAACATGTATTTACTGTGAAACCAAGCCTTTATTTTATATACAAGTAAAGATATGCCTTTTTAAAAATTAGAAAACAACTTTGAAATCAAGAAAAACTAAAATTTATTTTAAGAAATTATATTCGAATTACAGAAGTAGAATTTGAAACAAATTCAGCCCTTTTCTGTGTTATCCTTTACTAGGAGTCATTCGGGAAGTGAATCTATTGAGTAGCCCCAATCACTGCATGCATTAATACAAACTACTAATACTCCCTCATCCCCAGCCCTTAGTACTGTTTGTAACCCTCTCTTTTTTAATGGCTTTTCTTTAATTTTCCCTCTCTTTTTTCATTTTGAGATGTTTGTGTAATGTTGTGGATATCAGAGAATAATTCTGTGCAGTTTTACTAAGTAATTTGCTATTTTTAAATTATTTTATTGTGTGTTCCATTTATGTTGGATTAGGCGTTGACTTTTTTGTTTAACCAAGTTATTTCTTGGCACCTTTAAACTCTTCAAGTAATTAGAACAAACAAAATATTGTTACAATACAGATTTATACATATGTTTTCATATATTACATGAAATTAGTACTGTATAGAAAAATAAACCATGAGAGAGAACGTGTTCCGATTCACCCCGTAAAACTTAAACCTCTGATGTTACAAGCCATTTTTCATTTTGTCATTATGTAGTTTAGAAATAAGTAGAATTTAATACAGCATATCATTTACAGGTCTATCATTAATTAAAAATCCCCTCTCTTAAGTTTAAAATACGAAAAATACTGTAGTTACATACAAAGTTTTGAAGACATTGAAAAAATGAGGTTTTTGAGGATTCCCCTCAAGTTTTTTTATATACACCAGTAGTGGTGCCAACATGTCAAAACTGAATTTCCCAACTCTTAATGTTATTACCTTCTTATAAAAAAATTGGCAACTAAAAATATCATCACATATATTTATAATGAATTTATTTGTATAAGGGAAGTTTCGTTTCTATTCACCCCACTGTTCCTATTCACCCCATTTTACGGTACTTTCTTTTCAAAAAATTCTGAGCATGCACATTAAGGAGATTTTCTTTGTTAAACACTAATTAAAATATACCTATTACAAAAATATTTTTGTTTACAGTCAATTAAATATTTCTGCAACCAGAAAACTATACGGCAACCGCTAAAAATATAAAACATTTAGAACAGCGGTTCTTAAACGCTTAGCTATAACGGACTCCTTTTCTCAGTTTACACAGGCTTTAAAGATTTAACCTATTCAGTCCTGAGAAAATTTTTACGTGGGACTACAAAAACCAGTTTTAAAATACTATAAAACATCTCCAAAGATGTTTCAGTCTATATACCTGGTGATCCAAAAGTCAGGACGAACTTTAAAAATGAATAATTTGAAAACGAATCAAGATACAAAGATACGGTTTGCACCGAACGGATGGAGAAGAAATCGGGTTTTGTGTAACAACGAAAAAAAAGCAGTTTTGTTGGCGACCAACAATTGGCACTGTATTGTTTTATTGCACTAAGAAATGATTTACAAATGAAAAAATGTTGACAACTTACAAGTCAGCTTAAATACAGTTACTTAGTACTACAGTAAATGTTTAATGTACTGTCCATCATTCATAAGTGCAGCTGTGAGACTAAGCACTACTCCATTTAGTAGCATTTAGTAGCATTTCTTCCGTTATGGCAGACACATTTTGGTGGATGGCATCGTTCAGTGCTGCTAGTGATGCCGTTGGTCGCCAACAGAACTATATTTTTTTTTGTTGTCACACAAAACTCGGTTTCTTTTCCATCCGTTTAGTGCAAACTTTATCTTTGTATTTTTATTCGTTTTTGAATTATTCCTTTTTAAAGTTCGTCCTGACGTTTGGATCACCCGGTATATGAATGCTTATGATATGCACGGACTTTTATAAAAGGTCTAAAATTAATTTTAAAAAATCAAGGAACCATTTAAATTAATTTAAAGGATGTTGTAGTGTCTCCTACAAGAGACATCAATACTGAGGGAAATAAGATTGAATTTCTCTAGAAGAATGAATACGTGACATATCATACACTGATGAAGATTTAGAGTAAAACACGTCAAAACGAAATCCTGTCTTAAAAGGAAAAATATTTATAGTCCCGACATAAGAAATAATCTAAAATTGTGCCTGATAAGATGGAAACCCGTCAAAAATGAAAAGTTTTTCAGGTGTCGAGTAATTCCATTTCCACATGTTTTACAATATAAAGAAATAATTTAAAACATATATTTTTTAAACAGTATTTTCTTTGAGTTTACTATTAAGGCTTTATCAGAAAACCGGCATGTTAAAAGTAAACACTCATTTTTCAATAATGTCTTTGGATGTGGAAAATATATTTTCCCTGGTACTTTACTTAAGGTATAAATTATGTTTCGAAGCAATAGTGTTTTTTAACATACATTTCACTGACGAAAACGCTGCTGTTTACAAAAATATAGATTAAAAATGTTTATTGTTTAATTTATTAGATAAGAATAACTTGAAATATAATAAATTAATCTTAATATGTAGCACACATTCATATATTATAATTCAGTTGTAAATGAATCCTCTAAACAATACACAAAGCATTTAAAATATGACCAAAAATGTCATTATTTGGCAACAGCCCAGAAAAAAGACTTTTAATATACACAATGACTGAATAATTAATATTAAGGTAACTTCACTGCTGATTTCTTAAGTCCCAATTAACCTCTTGTGTGTATTGAACTATCACATATGAAGGTTTAAATTTTGCTCAATAAAAATCTTCTAATTCAAATTTTGGCCATTTTCTTGACTAATTCTATCAATTTATTTAATCTGTAACATGACTGAAAGCCATAACCATGGCAGTAGTGTAATGTTTGTTGGTGGAAGTGTGAAGCTGCAGCTACGCGACAGCGGTAAAGGCAGAGCTGCCACGGGCAGCTATTTGTATATTCTGTTTTCAACAGTATTTTTCTAAAATAAGTTTTGAAGAATATTTATCTTGCAAATGCTGTCAAAGTGTGAGTTATGGATTTCTTTTTTAAGAAATTGGATGCCAGTCAGAATTAAAAAATAGTCGCCTGTGCCAGCCCTGTAATGTGGATGACGATCTTTACTGTAGGGATTTCCCTTAATCTTTTCTTGTACATATATTTTCAAAGGAGTAGCCAACTTAGGGTTTTTTGCATATAACAGTGTGCTATATAATATGGATATAGAGTAACAGTTCTTATAAAGGGAAGTTTTTTAGTAGTTGCATTTTCATAAGACTCAAATGTCATTCTTAACGTGTGCAATATTTTACGGGCATACACTAAATGGGAAATGTAATGATAATATAAATACATAAAGACAACATTTGTAGCACCAAAACATTTTTACTTGTTGCAAAATAATTTCGGTAGCCATAACTTACCATCATCAGTGCAAAATATCATCATATTTTGCATTTATATTATACTAACAAAATTCGCGGCTTTGCACACATAATAGTTGAAATATGCCAAGTGATGTTTGTATGTCTGATTTTTATTAGAAGTAATAATATATTAAAGAAAAATTTAAAAACTTCCATTTAACCACAGTTCGATTACATTTAAGAACTAAATATAATTCTAAATAATTGATAATTTAAAAAAATATTTTGAAACTTTTGTGCTCTATTCATACGTTTCTTTTAGTATTCACCTGAAGTAATTAATTTTTTAGAAACAATCTTCGTATGCTTTTACATCTTAAAATCAATCATCATGTCAAAATCCAAGTTTATTTTCTAAGGGTCTACCATCTCTCGAAAGGTATTGGCACAGCCATAAAATGTCTACGTTGAAAAAGGGACTGCTACCATTCATTTGCAAATGTTAATTTTGAAATCGGTTTGATATTACCTAACATTCCATAGAAACGTAATTTAGAAACATTTTAAAGGCTTTTTTAGAACTTTTTTTGTTCCTGCTTACAACAGGTGTAGTGGCATCGGCATAGAATATAAACTATGTATGATCGGAGACTTTCACCATTCATTCGAAAACATTACTTCTATAACCAGTTTACTACTTCCTGAGCTTGCATAGAAATCGTAATTTAGCAATTTTTTAGAAAGCTTTTTCGCTCCGTCACTTCGCTTCACAACTTTTAAATTTCAAATTTAATTCCAACCATTCTTAGAAGACATTTACATTTTATAAGTAACTATCCTGCAATTTTTAAAGTTTCTGGATTCCATAGTACAATAGAAAGTACCATTTGAATGTTAAAATAGCAAATAAAGCCTTTGTGCAAAGATGTTTAAAGATAGAAAACCAACGATTATAAATGCACAAATAAAGTATGAAAAGGTAGCAAACAGCCGTTTCGAATCTATTATCGAGATTCTTCATCAGTGCAAAACTCAGCGAGCTAGAAAAAGCAAAACTGAGCAAAGAGACAGAGAGTCGCAGGCTTATATAACCGCTACGGAAACGATCCCGCCTAAAGAAAAGAACCAATGAGAAGAGAGCAGCCTGAACAACTGGATGGACAAGTAGCGACATTTACCGGAGAACAAACAAAACAAAAACTAAAAAGCGAGGGGGGGGGAATTTAAATTATTTCCAAATGCTTGGAAAATAAGGAGTACTTGATAAGTCATTGACTGAGGAGTCAGAATTTTTAATGATGTGGTAAGCTTCCCAAAAATTAAAATTAAGAATGGAAGGACACTTTTAGATGATGGTGGCTGAATAAAAGTTAAACTTATGTTGTGAAGATCAGCAATGTTGAGCAATAGAAGAGCGTTTAAGCTCTTGATTTTTGACATACCTTTTATGTTCCGTTAAAAGAAATCTTTGAAGATTTCGTTTAACATTGCTGGTCTTATACTACTGAGTGTTTAAAATTATAGATAGTTGTAACAAATGTCTATGTGAATACCTAAAAGATTTTCATGAATTTGTGCAAGAATAACACATATTCTTAAAGATGTAAACATTGCAAAACAATTTTAAAAATCGCATTCTTTATGTCTTAACATGCAGGCGTTTCAACTGAATTAATCACTACCTACATAGAACGTCACATAGTACTATGGAAATATGTTATTCAAATAAAATATATATGATGGAAAAATAATGACAAAAGAGCATTTTAATAAAAAAATTTTGAACTGCTCATCAGTGAGCGATTGCAATTTTTTTTCATGACTTAGTTGTCTAATATACAACACAACTTATAGCAAGTCGCTAGTCAAATATAAATAGAATTCAGAGAGGTATTCGAGATATACAGCTCATATTCAAAATATTAGAATAATTGAGAAAAAGTAATAAGAAAAAATTATTTGTCATTTATTTATTTTTTATACTAAGTAAATGCAATTAAATTTCTTATAAATTAAATCTGGAATGTTTAGATAAGATTTTAACATTTATAAAATATAAAATACAGCACAATAAATTAGGTATACAGCTTCCTTAAACACACCAGAATATTAGAATAAAATTTAGATTGGTTCAAAATATTAGAATATTTTATTTTACGCAACAATATTACCTTATGAATATGAAGTAAATGGTAGTTAATATTTTGTAGCATCCCCTTTAGCTTTCATAACAGCGTACAATCGATCTTGCATACTATATACAAGGTGTTTACAAACATTTCTATCAATATTAGCCCAAATAGACTTTATACGTGCCACTAACTCAGTTTTGCTTGAAAGAGGATTTTCTTGAAGTTTTTTCTTCATTATACACCATAAGTTTTCGATGGGATTAAGATCTGGTGAATTTGGTGGCCAAGGAAGTACCTTAATGTTGCGTTGGCGGAACCAATTCTTAGTTGACACCGAGGTATGCGGGGACGCTAAATCTTGTTGAAAGATGAAATCATCTTCAAATAAATCTTCTGATGATGGAATCATGTAATATTCTAAAATTTCTTGATATATCAGAGAGTTAACCTTTTCGTAGACGATGCATAACTTTCCAGGTCCTTCTGCACTCATACAACCCCAAACCATGACACTAGCAGCAAATTTTACGGAACGTTTAAGGCATTCTTTATCAAATGCTTCTTGCTTCATTCTCCAAACTCGAATACCCTGATTACCATATGAAACACAAAACATACTTTCATCACTAAATAATATATTTTTCCAATCTGCATTGCTCCATAAACGTCTTGATTTACACCAATTCAATCTTATACGCTTTTGTCTTGCAGTCATGAGAGGTTTTGTTTTCGGTACACGAGATTCAAATTTAAATTTATGGAGACGTCTTAATGTTGTCGATGTAGAAACTTCAACTCCTTCTTCTTTCTATTTTCGGTGCAAGAATCGCACACTTTTAAAACGGTTTTTCTTAACTATACGCTTCAGTTTCCTGTCATCTCTAGCAGATGTTTTTCGTTTTCGGCCACCATTTCGGCGATTATTTTGAAATTTTCCAATTTTTGAATATTGTGTTAATATTTTACTAACGCTCGATTGCGAACAATATAAATAATTCGCTATAAAACATTGATTTTTACCGTGCCGATACAAATCAAACATACGAAGTTTAGTAGATTCAGGAACATCACTCACACGGCCCATTTTAAGACGAAAAAGAAACAAACTGCAAAAAAGAATACTGATTTTAAATAAAATAGTCTGAATTTAATCAATGATGCCACCAGTTAAGAATTGGTAATAGTTAAAGGAGAATTAATGTGAAATATTCTAATATTTTGAACCACTTGAATAAATATTCTAATATTTTGACTTTTCAAAATAATTTTTTTTGCAATTAATCTTTTCAAAAATGATATTAAATTTAAGATAACAAGTAAGTTTAATCAACAATAAGTTCTTAATAAAAATATCGTTTGCATATTTTCATTAAAAGACATTAAATTACCAAACGATATTTTCAATTTCTAAAAAAAAGGTAATTATTCTAATATTTTGAATATGAGCATAACTGATAACGGAACCGCTGTTCGTAACGCTCATACCTAGGATTGAGACCTAGTGCATTTTATAGCCCTATAGGAGAAAGATTGAGAATCAATAAAATGTGCCTGGAAAAATCGTATTATAAATTTATTTCTATATATTTAAAGTAATGAATGTTTAACTGTTAATTTTACGCCAAAAGTGAGTTAAGTTACCAAATATGATGCTATTAAATCCAAACAACAACTCATTCTTGACATTTGGTAGAAAAATTCTTCGGTAAAGAATGAAACCGATTTCTTTCCACCAAAAGTAATTAGAATTTGTATTTTTTCAAAATGAAATTCATAGTGCACCAAGTCTCAATGCTAGGTGAGAGCTTCACCAAAAGTGGCTCGCTTGTGAGTTGAATTTCAGTGCTCTCTAAAAATAGTTGGATGATAATGGATTCTCTCTCGTCAAGCTGTCTTTTTTTTATTGATTCACTTCTATGAAAGGAGTATGTATCTAATGTATTCCACGCCTAACATTTGAACAGATGCTTTGCGCTTTATAATTCCTTTTTTTATTGAAGTGTACTTGATCTTGCATATTCCTTATTAACATTATATTAGGGACCTAACAGTGTACATCAGAAACAACTTCTTGAAACTGGAAGCAACAGAATTTTAGCACACACTATCGCGACAAATTTCTGAATGTTTACGATATTTCACGGTCGTTTTTACATTTGTAGAGTTATATATCTGACTACTAAATTTTGAAAAAAAAAAAAAAAATCCTCTCCCGCTTGCACAAAAATGGTTCAAATTTATTTCTGTTACATACCCATATCTTATGAAATATTTAATATAGACATCAAATTTAGATAAAAATCTCGCATGCAACAAAAGACAGGTGTATATTTCTTTTAAATTTTTGAAAAGAAAAAAAAACATTTATATGTTAATGGATGTGCATCCTTCAGACCTGCCACAGGCGTCTATTCTGGTATTATGTTCGCACCAGTAATTTTATAATATAAATTTTGAAGTATATTTCACTTATAAATGCCGTTAATGTGTATTAAAGTTTTCTCTTTTGAGAAAGGGGTACCAGCTAGAATGAAAAAGCTTAGTCGCCTTCGGCAGCCCTGATTCCTACACAAATGCATAGAGAAATCTTTCAGGGCCCGATTACTCATTTTTCGTAGCTGCAGCCCAGGTAAAAAAATCAGCAAAAAACCTTTAAATATTTTGAGATTTTGCAGGCATATTAAAGGTTTTTGCGGGTATTTATAAAGAAAATGAAAGCTAAAGGTTTCCCTAAGAGAAATATACAGCTTTTAAAAAGTTTTCATACAGGTTCTTATGAGCAAATTATTACCTTTAAATCACCTTTATTGACTTAGAAGATTTTCATGAAATCACTTGAGGTAGTTTGAAGGAAAGTGAAAACTGTTTCTCACGCAGGTGATATAAAGGTTTTACTTGAAGGTTTTATTGAGGTTTATCATTGCACATTATGATATCTAAGATTTTGACATGTTTGCATTTTCCTCATAATATTTATTATTATTATTATTATTTTAAATTAATATTTTAGATAATTCTGAGAAATCTAATTTCTTCCACCGGTTCAATAAAAAATTCTTAATTATCCTTGTTAACATTTTTAATTATTTTAAATTATAATTTGAAATAGCGATATAAAAATTCCGTTCTAAGAAAGGAAAAATCTTCAAATTATTTTAAAGTCCCCTCATTAAGATTTTTAATTACCATTTAAAATTATTATTTTTCATTCCCATCCACAAATCCCTTTAAAGAAAACAAAAATCTCAAAATTATTTGAAAGTCTCCTCGTTAAATAAAAAATAAATAAATAAATAAATAAATAAATAAATAAAAACCACGAAATTTTCTTGAAATCTATTTTTTACCATAAAATTTATAATTTTTCCTCAAATTTCCGCAGTAAAATAGCCCCTCGAATTCTAATACATACAAAAATTTCAACTAACAAAAATTCTCCCTAAGAAAACCTTCAAATTAATTTAAAATCCCTTTCATTACTATTTAAAATCGTATTCAAACACGCACGAAAATTCCCCAAAGAAAATTCATCCCACCTCCAATAAGAAATCCCTTTGAAATTTCTATATTTGATAAATAATATTTAACAGAGAGATCCGTCCAAAAACTGCATCTGAAGTTTTAAAAATATGTCCCCCCCCCCTTTTCATGCCCCGAAATTCAACTCTTGTCACATAAAATGTCCATACATTTAGTGTTATATATATCGATATTTTAAAGAAAATCCATTTATATTAATAGCTCAGTGGGTGGCGCCCATGATTAAACTTCTTTTCTATCAGACATGATCAATTTTACTTTAAACGCTTCCAAGATGGTGACGTCAGGACAATTGCTATCTTTAATTTCTTCTTAAATATAAATTTAAATATAATTTGTAGTTTGATTACTAGCGAAATGTCATGACTGATGTCGCGACTGAAATCTTCTCAACTCCACTCCACTTTGTAAACAAACTGACCGCTCGTTTGGCGGGATGATAATCGCTCTCGTGTCTAGTCGCGTTGCGTTCGTTTGTTTATTATTTTGTTATTCTTTTTTAGCTAACATTGGAGTCATTCTTTGTACTTTTATTAATCTTTTTAAATGTATAAACCGACAAGTTTAAAATTAATACTTGGCGAAAATTTAAGCATGAAAAGTCCCACGTTTCTTAAAAAAATCCCTTTGGAGAAATGAACATTTAGTGTATTTTTAGCTATTCAATATTAAAGACTATATATAAGAATATATAATATAATATATAAAGAATACTAATAGTGAATTTTTAGATTAAGTTTTTTATTCTTATTATTTAATTTTAGATTTGTTTTTTAATATTTTAATAGAAGAGGAGGTAATTAAATGTCAGTTACAGGGAATTCAAATAACCCGTACGTAATTTAGCCCTGTTCATTGCAAAGAATTTCATGTATATATGTATTTTTTTATTTATTTATTTTTTGTATCGATATTGATTTTACTTCTCCGATGTATTAAAAATAAGTGTCAATCAAGTTATCGAAAATATCTTAATCTTTTTATGCATATTATCAAATATTTCTAGTAAAATTATTAATCTGTAAATAGTTTTATAGATAATTGAATAAAATAATGATTTAAAGTAATTGTGTTGTAAATAGTCAGCTTATAAAATATGAAAAGAAATTTCCTGCACCTTGTGTGTAATATATTTTTTTGTAGACTGCAAATTATTTCAAAAAAATATGTTTTATAATATAAACTTTAAATTTTTTAATCAAAATTGTTACAGCAAGGAATATGTAAGCCCTTTTCTTAATGCAAAAGGGAATTTTTAATTTCTTATTGAGAGGTTACAAGCGTGCAAATTTTTAAAATGAAGGACAGAAATAATACTATTTTGTAAAGCAATGGGCAGGTAGGGTTCAGCAGCTGCACCCTTCTAAAACAGCGTGAGAAACAAGGGCGGATCCAGCCCAACCTCCAGGGGGGGGGGGGGGCACAACTTTTGTCAGATGATTTAATGAAACAATTTTAAAATACAGTAAATCTTGTGAAAACGGAATTACGATAAAAAGTGGCAAATTTCGCCAATCGGGCATGAAAAAAATTGCGAATTTTGTCGATTAGGCACGAAAAATCTCAGATTTCGTTTATCGGGCAAGGAAAAAAAAAATCTAATTTTTTTATAATACTTGAAATAGGTTGCGGAAAAGTTGCCTGTTTACTGCACAAAAAAAAAACGCGAATTTTGTTGATCGGGCGCTGAAAAATCGAAAATATCGTCAACTGGACATTGAAAAATTGCCATTTTTGTCTATCGGCCTTCAAAAAATCTCGTATTTTGTCTGTATGTCTCTGAAAAGTCGCAAATTTTGTCGATCGAGCACAAAAAATCACTGATTTTGTATATCTGGTACAAAAAAATCGCAAATTTCGTTACTAAAGCAGGGAAAATCTCAAATTTCTCAATCGCTTCATAAAAAGCACGAATTTATTCGATCGGGAACAGAAAAATCGCGAATTTTGTTGATTGGGAATAAAAAAATTGTTAATTTCGAGTTGATATGGAATGCAAAAGTTTCCAATTTCGTGAATCGGGAAAGAAATTATTGCGAATGTAAGTCGATTCTCTTCATAAAAAGAGCGATTTGGGAGATTAGGTACGAAAAACTCGTGAATTTTGTCGATTCGGAACAAAAAAGTCGCTAATTTCGTTGATAGGGCATGGAAAAATCGAAGACTTTGTCGATGATGCGAAAAATCAAAAATTTTTTTGAGCGGCTGCAGAACAATAGCGAGTTTCATTAGTTTATCGCGAGAGAAAAAAAAATCAGATTTCATCAATTTACGGCAGGGAAAAAATGCAGATTTCATCAGTCAGTTAAGAAAAATGCGTATTTCATCGACAAGAACGGAAACAGACTCGAATCTCATCGATTGGGCACAGAAAAATCCTGAATATTGTTGATCGCTTTCGTAAAAAGCACGAATTTAGTCGACCGGGAACGATAAATCGCTTTTGGTAGAGCACGGAAAAAACGCGATCTTTGTCAATCGGGAATGAAAAAGTCGCAAATATGGTCGATCAGTTTCATAAAAAGCGCAAATACAGTCGATCAGGAATGAAAAAAATCGCGAATTACGTTGATATGGCGAACAAAAATTGACAATTCTATCGATAGGGAAAGAAATTATCGTGAATACGGTTGATCGCCTTCGTAAAAAACATGAATTCGCGTGATCGAGTACAAAAAACTTCCGAATTTTGTTGATAGGGCACGGAAAAACCGCTAATTTTGTCGATGATGCGTGGAAAAATTAAAAAAATGTGAGTGGCTGCGGAACAATCGTGAGTTTCGTCAGTTTATCGCGAGAAGAAAATCACGGATTTCATCAATTTACGGCAGGTATAAAAGCAGATTTCGTCAGTCAATTAAGAAACACTTATTTCATAGTTCATGTGTGGAAAAGTTCGCATTTCATCGAACAAGAACGGAAAAATGTGCTAATTTTGTGGATTAGGCCGGAAAAATCGTGAATTTTTTCAACCAAGTGAAGAAAAATCTCAAATTTCGCAGACCATTCGTGGAAACAATCTCAAATTTCGTCGATCACACCCGAAAAAATCGTGAATTTCGTCGATTAGGCATCGAAAAATTGTGAATTTCGTGGATCAGCTTTGCAAAAATCGCAAATTTCACCAATCGGGTGTGGAAAAATTGTGAATTATGTCGATTAGGCGTGGAAAATTCCTGAATTTTCTTGATTAGTTTCGAAAAAAGCGCAAATTCTTTCGATTAGACGTTATTTTGCGTTCTTGTTTTAGCACTTTTTACTTACACTGTGCATCACTCTTTGAAGAGCTCCAGGGGGGGGGGGGGTCATGACCCCCATGACCCCCCCCCCCCCTTAGATCCGCCACTGGTGAGAAAAATTCTGAAATAAAATTTTTATTTTGGAACGGGCACAAAACAGACTTCAGAAAAACATTTATCTGTTTCATTCGTAGAAGAAAAAAAAATTCAATAAATGAACCACATATACAATATCAGAATTCCAATAATAGTAATAATAGCTGTTTTTATTTATTGTGTGTTAAACGTTGATTTTAATTATTGTAACCAGAATTCCACTTTGTATATCACTGTTAAATTCAAATACTTTTTTGCAGGAAGGGATTTCTGTGCTTGTGGGCAGGGACATTATAGAGTTCTTATATGTGTGTGTTGGGGGGGGGGGGAATTGAAAACACAGTCTCAAATCTTTAGGGGGGGGTGGAAAGAAATATTTCATTGCTCCAATGGGGAATGTCTCCCGGGCTTGTCCATGAGTTCAACACTGCTTTATACACTTAAATGATTTTGATATGTTTGTTTTCAAATAAAATTATATCTGCTAGATGTTGATAATTCGATAATATAATGAATAAATATATTGAAATAATTGAAATAATAATATTGAAAACAATGTTAATTACATGACAAAAATCTAAAAGTAAGATTTTAGAATGCATTTTCTAAAAATTTTTGAAAGATTGTACAAGTATTTAAAATAAAGGTAAGTGAATTTTTATTTATTTTATAAGATAAATATTGTATTTTTGAAATTAGCGAATTTCCATGTTTATGATTTTATTTTTCTTTAACCGATTAACAAATTTCACTATATTTAAAAGCAATAGACTCCAGAATTTCTTTCGATGAAATTTGCTGGGTTTTTTTTTTTCGTGATCTGTTTACAAAATTTGTTTTTTAGGGATTTTTTGTCAAAACTTGCCTTCTTTTTTTGCGATCCGTTGACGAAATTCACATTTTTTTTTTTTTTTTTTTTTTTTTTTTTGCGATACATGGACAAAAATTGTGTTTTTTCGCAACCTCTTGACGAATTTAGTAGTTTTTCCACAATATTTTAACAAAACAGCCATTTTCTCATCGTTTTTTAATGAAATTTGCCTTTTTTTAGATTTGTTTACAAATTTTGTCTTTTAGGATTTTTTGTCAAAATTTACTGTTTTTCTGAGATTTTTCACAATTTTTTAACGAAATTCACATTTTTTTCTCCGATACCTATAGAAAATGAGGTGTTTTCTCATGATCGTTTAATGAAATTCACCTTTTTTTTGCAATCTGTTTACAAATATTGTCTTTTTTTTCAGGATTTTTGTTGAAATGTGCCGTTTTTGGGGGATTTTTTTTTAACAAAATTTATAGTTTTTTCCCAATTCTTTGACAAAATTAGTCGTTTTTGTAATCTTTTTACAATATTTACCATTTTTAGCAATCTGCCTAGAAAATTTGCAGATTTTTTTTCAGCATCGCTTGTTGAAATTTGTCTTTTTCTCGGGATCTTGATGAAATTTGTTTTAAATTTTCCATTTTTTTTCACGGTCACTTATCAAAATTTGCATTTTTTACAACCCATTTTATAACATGGTGAGTTTTTGGATTTATCTTTGTGGGTTGACTTACGCATACATGCTACTTTTCTGCAGAAATGCTGAATTCTGCCTTTTTCGGCGATGAATTTTATCATCCCTGGGATCGGTGCAAATATGCATTATAATTTGTTGGCCTTCTTATTGAGGGAAGGTTGATTGATTGATTGATTTTTGACGTCCGATTATCTGCGCTAGGAATATAGGACCAGGGAGGAATGCCCTTCGTGGGGGTCTTTCTAAGGGAACCTAACCCGTATTTACGCAAGGTTCGAAGAAAACCACGAAAACTCCGAACGGTTAGGCCGACAGCCGCGATTGGGTTCGAACCCAGCACCTGCCGTCTACCAGTTGAGAGGTCCGAACCTCTCGGCCACTGGTGGGGCCCTTATTGAGGGAAGGAAGGTGTAAATACAACAAAAACATGAATACTAACCGCACCAAATTGAGAAAATTTCTTCAAAGGACTGTAGGAAAAAATGCAAATTTCTCTAAAGGATCGCAAAAAAACCTATAAGTTTGTTTAACGATCGTGGAAAAAAAATAGTCAGTTTCAAACAGTCAATTAGCGGAGTTTTCTTCAACAGATTGCGGAAAGAAAAATGCGATTTCGGTCAAAGGATTACGGAAAAAGACGCAGCTTTTGTTAAAGGATTAGGAAAAATACTCAATTTTTTTTTGAAAAATCGTGGAAAATACTCAAACTTTTTCGGAAGATCGAAGAAAATATTCTAATTTTGTCGAAAAATCAGGGAAAATATGCGGTTTTATTTGAAAGATCAGCAGAAATATGAAAATTTTGATGAAAGAACTTGGAAAATGCACGAATTTTTCCAAAAGATCACGGAAAATTGCAAATTTTGCCGAAAGATCGAGGAAAATGAGACTTTTGTCGTTAGATCGAGGAAAATAGAAGTTTTTGTAGAAAGATAACAGAAAATAGACGTATTTTGAAGAAAGATCGGTGGAAAATCATGAATTTTTTGAAAGATTGAAGAAAACTCACTAATTTTATCGAAAGATCGTGGAAAAAAGGGAAATTTCTCAAAAGATCTCAGAAAATATGTGGATTTTGATGAAAGATCTCAGAAAATATGCAGATTTTGACGAAAGGTCTTGGAAAGTATGCAAATTTTGACAAAAGATCACAGAAAATACACGAATTATGGTGTAATATCGCAGAAAATACTCGAAAGATTGTGGAAAATATGTGAATTTTGTCAAAAACGTTGAGAAAAATTGTGAATATCGCTAAAGGATTATGGATAATATAAATTTCATTGAAAAAATCGTAGAAAAAAGTGCAATTTTTGTAAAATGTTCACAAAAAACACTAATTTCATTAAAAAATTACAGAAAAGTGCTAATTTTGTTAAAACGCTGCGAGAAAATGCTAATTTTGTCAAAAGTCCGTGAAGCTGTAAAAGTTCAGTCTTTTTTTTTTTTTTTTTTTTTTTTTTTTTTTTTTTTTTTTTTTTTTTTGCTGAGCCAGTACCATGTCTGCTTACATATTGCATTACTTATTTTTATTTATTTATATTATACCAACACTTGTATGACTTTTTTCATTTTTTTTCTTCCCACATGTGCCCATGGTGGCAAAATGAACGGCGGGGGGGGGGTGGTAAATGAAGAATATGTTAGTCATTTCATACAAAAATGTATATATTTATGATACACAAAGAAACTCGCAAGCTAATGTTAAACCTATGGGAGCAACCTTTTGAGGTATGTGAAAGTAAAAGTAATTATATATATAATCTGTAATAAAAATCAAAAAGTATTCAGTAGCCCAATTATAATTCAATCTCAGCTGTTCTAATCAAGAAAAAAAAACATTTAAAATTATCAATATGCAAGTGAGAAATTTTTTTAAAGAATGCTCTCATAGGTTTAATAGTGATGCAATTTCTTTGCATGACCAGTTTCGATTTTTAATGTTTAAACTAATGTTAATCTTATGGGGAAGTTTACATATTTTTTGCTAGCATTTTAGTTATTATTTATTTTTTTGGGATTTTTTTTCATTAAGCTCTTACAGTTGATCAATTTTATTTTGTATGAAGACATGGGAGGTGCAGGTTCCCCACCCCCATGCAGATGGTCAACAAATTTCATTTTATCTTGTAAACAGCTGCCGAATTTCCCCATTTTTCTGCGCAACTTACTGGATAAACTTGTGAGTTTTCTTTCCACATGTAATCAATAAGTGAATCGGGCATTTTTTTTTTTTTTTTTTTTTGACAGATTGAAGAATGTTTTTTTTATCATACAAAAATGTATATATTTAAATTTATGATATACAAAGAATCTCACAAGCTAATGTTAAATCTATGGGAGCATCCTTTTGAGATATGTGAAAGTAAAAGAAGCTTTATATATAGATAATCTGTAATAAAAATCGAAAAGTAAACAGTAACCCAATTTTTAACATTAGCAGTTCAATTTCTTTGCGTGACTATTTAAGATTTAAAACACTCAAGCTAATGCTAATCTTATGGGAGTGTTCACATATATTTTGCTAGCATTTTAATTATTATTAAAAAATTTTTACTTTTTAAGTTTTTTTTTTTTTTCACATTAGGCTATTACAGTCAATAACTTTAATTGTGTATGAGGACAGGCAAGGTGCAGATTCCTCTCCCCCCCCCCTCTCCCTCAGGTGGTCCAAAAATTTCATTTTAACCAGTAAACAGTTGGTGAATTTCCCTGTTTTCCCTCGCGACTTACTGGCAAAACAAGTATTTATTTTTGACGGACTGAATAATTTTTTTTTCATCATAGCCAACTGTTTGGTGAATTTCTCGATTTTTTCACAAAAACGATTGACAATTTTGCAAAGCTTTTCGGCAGCCTAATGACAGAAATAACATTTCTAAAAGAAAAAAAAAAAAAAAAAAAAAAAAGCAAAATTCTTTATTTGATTACAGGCAAAAAAATCGCTGAATTCATCAGTGAATTGGGAAGATCTCCAAAAAATCAATCAGTCACAGAAAATATTAAAATTTATTGTGAAAAATGAACTTTAAAAAAATATATATATGTATAAATTATTTAACAAGATACAACTGCTCCCTTTTTTGAAAATTCTCCCTTCCCCCCCCCCCCCCCCTCCGATATTTTTATCTCAAATATATACTAAAATTATGTTGTTTAATATATATATATATATAAAAGAGCTGCTCTAAAAAAGAAAAAAAGGCATGAATTTTTATAAAAGGGCTATTATGTACCTTGTTCAGAAAAAAATATTTTGAATTGGTGTGTTTACACTTTTTTTATCAGTAAAATTTTGAAATGTTTTCCTGTGGTAGATGAATTTTGTGACTTTTCCCTATGTTATTATGCAATATTTTTTCTTTACATTAATTATTATTCATTATGCAATATTCAGTGTGACTCATTTAACGATTTTTCACCAGAAATCGGCTTAAAATGTTTGCATTTTTTTTCTCCTGCCACCGACTAAAAAATCTCAATATTTTTTTTTTTTTTCCTCACAATTCACTGGTGAGTTTCTTTTACTGCAGCAGATTGTTAAATTTCTCATTATTTTAAAGTAACGGAATAAAGAAACTCTCTCTCTCTCTTTATTGTATCAATTTTTTTCGCATTACTGATTTATGAGTTTTGAAACATTTTATTCCTACATGTTAAAAAAATTTGCAGCTGTAATTGATTTACAATTTTTTTCATTGGGTCAACGGATAAATTTTACAGATTTTTCCTGTGGACGAATGAAGAATTTCATTATTTTTTCTGCTTTTCATATGCTTTTGAAATTGTAGCGTTTTTATCATTTTAGATCCTTTTTTATGGTGTTCTGATAAATATGTATAATATCTAAAAATTTCAAAGAAAGGGGGGAAAGAGGACATTTCAAGGGACATAATTTTTCGAGGGATTCAAAGCAGGGCTCTTTTGCTGATATCCCTGTTGTGACATACCTTTTGAAAGGCATGTAACTACTTAATCTTGTTATGCATCAACAGTTTCTCTTTTCTCATTTATTTCCCCCCCCCCCCGAAGGGGACAGTTTTCTAAATTTTGTTGCCCCCCACATGTGACATATTGTTGGAAAACCTGTGACTCCTTATACATGTTATGCACCTCCTTTCCCCCTACCCTCATTTTGCTACCCCCCAGGGGGACACCTCAGGGTTTCCCCTAGTGGGAGTAAGCGGGGCTAAAGGCTAACTTCAGGTATTTCGGACAAAGTGTCAAGGGATTACGCAGGTTTTATTACTTTCAGGAAAGTGTAAGGTATTTCGGACAAAGTATCAAGGGTTTACGCAGGTTTTATTACCTTCAGGGAAGCTTAAGGTATTTCGGACAAAAATGTGGAAGGGAAATACAGGTTTTTTACCTTAAGGTAGCTTTCAGGTTTTTTTGTCCGAAATACCTTGAGCTTCCCTGAAGGTTTTTTTAAAGGTTTTTTGCTGACTTTTTTACCTGGGAGATCACTTTATGCATGTATGTTACACGGGGAATGCAAATGTTATTTATCTTATTCAATTTCACATTGGTTCCTTAACTGCCTTCGTGACTAAATTTTCGCTATAAAACATCAGATCAAGCTCAAGACCAATTCGTTCAGTTCACTGATATTCGATAGAGCGTCTAAAATCGATTTATACAGTGTCTATCGACCAGACACTGCGTTTTGCCGATCGTCCACCACTTACTCTTTACTTGTGACAAATAAGGGGATAAGGTTACTAGCAGAAAACTAAAAAAAACGTTAGTACAGCCTTCCCGAGTGAAAATCTACATTTTATTTTTGTGCAAAATTTCCAATTTAATAATTCTTAAATAAAGTTTTTTGCTGTTTTGGATATTTTCTTATTAGTCATTATTGTCTAGTTGGATATATTAATGGACTTATAGGTAATCATAATTAATTTGATCGCTTTTATGCTAATATTACTAAATAACTTTGTCACTAAAGATCAACGTTACACATCACAACTTATTTGTTCTTCATTTTTGCAGGCCAGTAGAAAATTGTCCACATATAAAGTTCTGATATGATAAAGGTGGTATGCGACAAAGTAAAAAACAAATAATTTAATCCTATGACTGATGGTAATCAATGGTTCTCTGTCATCTTTGAAATTGCTATTTGAAAAAACTATTACCCATAGAGATTTTTAATTCATAAAAAAGGAATTTCTCAATAAACGAAAATAGATATTTTGAATTTTGCAATCCGCTTTTTTCAAAATGATAATTGTGTAACTTACCTCCTTTATTATCTGAGATCTTCATATAAATCTTTAAAAGACCATTTTTGTGATATGGTTAGGACCATTTTAACTACAGAATAATTTATTATAAATTCTACTGAAAAGCGTTCGATGTAATATACATTCATGTCATAAACATTCTCCTGCCTTTGTTGATGTTTTTTATTCCTGATTGAGTAGTTCTTTTCACAAAAAATATAGTTGCTTTTTTTCACAGATATTTTAAATAAAGTCACAGAAAATGCATTAAACTAGTTTTAATAGTTTTGTTTCGAATGTGAAATCAATTTTTACATAACACTTCTCCTGCTTAGTAAAAATTACAACAGCTGTAATTTTTAAACACCAACTTTACGTTTATTTAATCAAATTAGCCCCGAAATGCATATAATATTTTTTATTCTTAAATTTTTATACAATTAGTAGAGTCAAAATATTAGGATGCTGCAGTTACATTCTTTGCATAAACTTTAAATTATTTTGTCTCCAAAAATCATGGTCCATATTACCTCTCTTTCTACAGTCGATTTCATTAAAAAATGATACATATGCTTACAGGCTGATCTTTTACATAAATCTATTACAAATGTGTTTTTAGACAGGGAATAATACCTTCTTTTTGATTTTGAATGCAAAAACAGATAATCTATATATATAAAAGGAATTCTGAGGATAATTGAGGCACAGATAGGCTCTCATCCTCTATACCTTTTATTTATAGAGATTTTACACAGCTTAGGTAAACGCAGAAGAAATATAAAACAGATAATGTATTTATCACAAAAAATCGTCTGCTAAGAAAATCTTTTTTCATTTTGAACTCTATAAATAAAAGGAATAAAGCAGAAGAAATATAAAACAGATAATGTATTTATCACAAAAAATCGTCTGCTAAGAAAATCTTTTTTCATTTTGAACTTCTATAAATAAAAGGACAGATAGGCTCTCAAACAGTGAATCGTCGAATATAATTGAAGAACAAATGGAAGAACAAATGGAAGAACAAATGGAAGAACAAATGGAAGAACAAATGGAAGAACAGATGGAAGAACAGAAAGAAGAACAGATGGAAGAACAAATGGAAGACCTCTTCATTAACAATAAAAAAAGATATGCAAACGAAACCCCAGAACACCGAGAAGAAAGACTGGCGAAGAAAAGAGAGCAGAATAGAAAAAGAAGAGAAAATGAGACTGAAGAAAAGAGAAGAGAAAGATTAAGTAAGCAAAGATTAATAAATCGAAAGATTCTCAGCGATGAGACTGAAGAAAAGAGAAGAGAAAGATTAAGTAAGCAAAGATTAATAAATCGAAAGATTCTCAGCGAAGAATCAGAAGAAAAGCGTCGAGAGCGATTGTCCAGAAATGATGAGTATAAGAAAAGAAAATTATATGAAGAGAACGAAGAACAGAGACTTCACAGATTGAATGAAAAGAAATGTTATGATTACAACAGAAAATACATCGTCGTTGGATCTTGTTACAACAGAGCCTTCTTGCTATTTTTTGATGAACCCGGGCAACGCCGGGCAGAACAGCTAGTCTGAATAAAAAAATTGCCACAAACAATTTTTCAAATAGTAACATCTACTTACGACACGTTATTTACCTTTGTTGGACCAAATTCAGTATGCATTTTTTCCCAGCATGCACATTTTCATAGTGTTATAAACTAAATGGCTCAACAATTCCGATATAAATTTAGAAGAAAAAAAAATAAGTCATTGAGGGAAAAAACAGTTATTAAATTTGTATCAATAAATATTTTATACAAATATATTAATTGAAAATAAACTAATTTTACTTATACAAAAATGTTCTAGACTTTTGCGCTTATTTCCGGTGCTTTCTTTTCTTTGTATTCAAACGATAACAACAGTTCTCAAACTTAGACTAGTGAAAAATAAAATCTTCTATTTCTCGAAACGTAACGATATGTGTGATCTGTAAATAAACATAGCCGTATTTTTGACGATAATTAAAATAAGTTCATTGGATAAAATTAGCTTCAAAAAAGTATGTAGTTAATTAATTTTTCTAAATTTTAATGGAGTTACAAAAGAAAAGTTTTGGGAAGCTAATGTTAAATTCTTTGTACAAACTTTAAACTATATCATCTTCAAAAATCACGAAAGGAAATTTTTCGTTTTTGAACAGTATAATTGAATATAACCAAGCATAATAAAGATGTATTTTAACAGAAAATATACTTTAAGTATGATAATTATTAATAAATTCAGTTAAAATAAATTATAAACTATGACTGACATAAACTTTTATATTCAAGTTTTAATCCTTGAATGTGTCTCTACAATTCAAATATAAAGTTTGATTTTGAGAAACAGGAGATTTTATCTTTTCGATGGTCTAAAGGAGGTGCTTTCTGTTACCGTTTCAACTTACAAGGAAGAAAATAATAGAACATAGCCGCGAAAATTATGGAAAATTTCCTTATGAATAAGGTTCAAACACTCTCAGAAATAAAACTCTCATTTTTGACGATTCAGAAATCCTTGAGCCTTATTTCGTCGTTTTTGACGATCATTTCGTATCAAAATCACGTGACTTTTAACGAAACGTGAACTCTCAAATATTTGACGAAAGTCCATCCTTAATCATGGCCAGACTTGATGAATTTTAAGGAAATTGTCACGGTAGCTGTTTATAGAAGGACCCGCTATTATATTTCCCCAAATCTTGCGATTTTAGCAAGGATATATTTCTTGTTTAAAACAGTACTTTTTAGCGTTTTTCAAAAAATAATGAAATGTAAGCAATTACTCTTGCTACATTGGTTTTTTGGGAGGGGGAATGTTTATTATTATTTTTATTTATTTATTTGTAAGTTGTATTTCGTTTTGATTTCATTCGAAAAAAAATTTACTTCGATCTACAAAACCGTTCAAAAAGTAAATTTGATCAATAAAATTTCAAAATTCTAAGATCTATTTTATATCCAATATCTACTTTTTTCACTCAAATTAAAAATATATACATATTTTTTCTCTCTCCCCTCTATAAACAGTAAATTGTTAAAATCTTATCCACCTACTTAAAGTCTCGCTTAAAGTAGTAAAATCTCTCCCAATAAGTACTTCATAATTCGTTGTTTCTGAGCAACAAACTAACCAGCCCATATTTTAATCATTCCTTAAGCAAATAAATTTCCCCTAAATGTTATTTAATTAAGCCATATTATAATTATTCATTAACCATTAAAAAATCAAAATAATAAATTCGCCTTATTATTTAAAACTTGCAAGATTTATAACAGAATCGATAAAATTACCATCACAATTATGAAAATTTAAACACATACTATAATCCTCTATATGCCTTTATAATCATACTTCTCTGAGCAATCTATGGCGTGAGCCTAGGGCGTCCGACTGCCACACTCTACGTTATGAGTTCGAACCCCACGTGTGGCATGTCTTTTTTGCTTCTATCATTGAATACAGGAGCTTCTAAAAAATTCGATAGATGGCAGCACTAGTCCCTTTTTGACGAAATTTTTTGACGATTTGGTATCGTCAAATGAGTGAGGGAAGTGATTTCATCAATTTGACGAAATATTTGCTCGGAGCATTTCCCAGGAAACGGTTTCGTCAAAAACGAGGAGAATTTCGTGAAATCTGAGTATTCATTTCTGAGTGTGAATTGGGTTTTTATTCACATGTTTTTCATACAATTTATATGGTTACAAATTGAATAACTAGTATTTTTCGCTCTATGGCTTTATTTTTCTGTGTTTATGTAGAAGCCCATAATATATTTTTTACTTACAACTTTATAAAGATTTCAGAAAAATACATTAATTATATTTTTTCTGTGCTAATTTTATCCAAGAAATTCAAGTAAGGTGTTCAACTGGATGTTATTTGAAAGTTGTTGTTAACACATTTCGTTTATCCAGACAACCCCCTTTTTCAAAAATTGTAATCGTATTCGGAAAGAAAATATTATTCCATGTTTAATGATACATTTGTTGTGCTTTCATATGAATGTATAAGCGCGTGTATAATTTGTTATGAAATTGAGTGTAAACGAGGTAATATGACCCTGCTTTTAATATGCACTGTAAAAAATATGACTATTTTGCTGCATCATCACTCCACCGCTTTTATAGAAAACGACTACTTCAGGCTATCATGAAGCATTTTCATTGGCGAAAAGAGTGAATGTGGAAATAATTTGCCAAAAGAGTGAATAGATTCTATAAAAGCAGGGAGGGGTGACAATGCAGTAAAATAGTCATATTTTTTACAGTGTGGCATCTTGCTGTTTTTTAGCAGTGAAGAGGGCCTTCTTAGTGGCTATGGCTAGTTCTATGTAACAAGGTCAGTCCATCAAACACAGTAATGAGACATATCCATGTGTTGTCTTGATCAGTCAGTCATGCTTGATAATGAAGTATGTAATAAAATTTCGGTTGTTTTCTTACTCTTGAGAATATAGTAATTTCAGTGATTTTTTTTCCATATTTCTGTCATTGAATTCCCGTTTTTTTCTTTAAAATTTCTGAATCATCTACAGGATGCATCAGACTGTACAAGTCGATAACATAATTTTATTCAGTAGTTAGGTTTATAAATAAGGGCTTGTGTTTCAAGATTTCATTCCTAACAACATGAAATCTTTTAGCTGCTGATGATACGAAACAGTGGTCCATATTGAAAAACTAAACGTGCTGTCATATAGAAACCAAATCTATTTTACATTATGATTTTAGATCTCATTCAATAAATTAAGTTTTCCTAATGTAAATACTATAGATGAAGTAAAAATGAGGTTCCTTCTAAACACCGTGATCAGCATAAGCGTAGACAGGCAGAATCATTTGTTAAGTTTCACCTGAAGTCACTTTGCTAGTTCGTTATTTTAACAGATTCCATTTAAAACTCAGTTTAAAAATGAAAAGGATCCTACGGATGGAATCTGCATGGATTATGAAACAGTGTTCAAAGATATTTGAAGAGAGGAACAGTGAATCATGAGCATAATGTGTTTAATGTACTATTGAGTTCTGTATTAGTAATGGATGTTCACTTTTGTGACATCTATCTCTACAGGTTTCAAGATCCCCCCACCTCTTTATAAAAATTATTCAGATGTTAATTTTAAGTTATTTGACAGTTTTCTACGCACTTTGCAGATATAAATAGTCGTTTTAATAGCTTCTCAATGCTTAGTGATAATGTGAAAATAAATATTTTTATTTTCGAGGACTACGTATACATTTCATTGGAATCACTGAAGAGATCCGTATAACCGCAATTTTCCATTATAGGGGTTTTCACTTTTAATGCAAAATCCTTTATATTGTGCATTCACGTAATATCAGGTAAACAGTTACGGTCTTCGTATAGGTGCTGACTTTTGAATACAATTATTTTAGAAAAGAAGATTTTGTCTTATGTAATTCAAGTTCTGCCCTTTAATAAGACTTATTTTTTTCATATATACTTGTACAAAAATTGTACAAATGCTGAATCATATCAGGCATTGTCAGAAATACACATCTGAATTACACCCATACCTATTAAAATAAGAAAAAAAAGTAATATTGGATGTTATTCGCTGAAAAGTAATGGGCGATCTATATTATCAGCTCTAAGTCTACAGTTTAATTACATATCAATAAGGTAAGTACATTGTCACACTTCGTTAAATTTTTATATTTCATGTATTGTTTTCCTTTATAATTTCGTTATGTTTTATCATGGCTATAAACTATTTCTAGTGTTTTTCTGTTTTTTTTTCTCTTTCTTTATTTTTATTTTTTTACTTAGATGTGGACGTTTAAATGTTAAAACTGTGAGGGAGTGACCTTTGTCATAAAGGCACTCTAGTATTTCTGAGATCGTGACGTCAATAATTTAACATGTGTAAGCGTAAAAGCGACATCTATCCTCTCTTTTACTTTAACTTTCTTGAGTGTGTGTGTCTCTTTCGGGTTCTGCAGTTAGCTCGCGGTCATTAGTAGTATGTTAATGTGAAGTATCTCAGTTTGCAGCATATAAAAGCTTGGAGTTTGAGTGTGTGGAGAGTATCTCTGGCGTTAGCCAGCGTATGAATGTCTCTGGCACTAGCCAGCGATTGAGGATCTCTGACATTAGATAGCGAAGTGAATCACCGGGAATAGCCAGCCGAGTGTTCAGGCACTATTAGTCAGCGAAGTGCTAGCAGATTGAAAGCAGCAGCGAGCCTCCAGTGAGTTGTGTAGAAGTTTCGGTATTCGACTTGAGAGTTGGCCGTGGTAAGGAATTTCATAGTAATTACATTTTGATTATTTGGAAGTGAATAAAGAATTACAAACAGCCACGAGCTGTCTAATTAAATTTTATCTAGCAGCTCAGCCAAGAGATAGTGAGAAGTATTAGAAGGTGCCACGATTGAGCTAGTCCGGAGCCTGTGAGTATGCGTTTAGTCTTTTCATAGTATTCTCAGTTGTAAAAATCAAGACTTGCCCCACTTCCCTTGAGCCATTATCATTTTAATAAACTGTGTTTTTTTTATCTTAACTTCTGAGTATGTCTGCATTTAACCCCCACCACGACCAACCAACTGTTACAAATGACACCCAACGTGTGTATACCGTTACAAAACTACCACCATTGTCTTTAAATAATAAAAATATAAAAAAAACGGAGGGTTAATGAAAAAAAAAATATATATATATATATATATATATTTAACTAAAACGGAGATTAAAAAAATAGATGCATGTTTAGCAAATATGTGCTAAATTAGCAGGTTTAAAATTTAGTGCAACTTTTATTAAAGTATGATATAATGAAAATAAAGTAAAATAAAATAAAGGAGTGGAGAAAAATATATTTTTCTTGTTTTTAAACAAGTATTTTTTAAAATTTTATTTGCTTACCTATATTTCTGTTATTATAAATGAATTTAATTTATTGTTTCATTTATAAGTGATATCGGAAAATCGCATTATATTGTAGTTTTGCTACGTATTTTTATAAATTATCTATAGCTTTGGTTTTTAATATTAACATTAATGTCACTTCACTATTTTCAGCTGCATTCATTACAGAATTACGTGATAAACATTAAACTTAACCGCCCTTAAAATACATTAAATTAATATGAACTTTGCTCTTTGGCAGCTAAGATATATCAACTGTTAATTCTGTCGTCTGTCGTGTTATGTTGCATAATTTTCCATTTCGAAATTAAATTGCTTTAGTATCCTCTTATAATAAATGTTTCGTACATTTATTTGTGCTATTCTCACACACCAGACAATAAATTAATGGGTGCTTTCATTTTGATGCAGTGCTCTCAGAAACCACATTACTAAATAGATAATTGGTGAATAGAAAATTTAAAAAGTAAATACTACTAATAATAATAAGTAGTAGTAGTTACAACAGTATGGAAACGTCATATTTTTATCAAAGCTCTACAGCAAATAATTTTACATAGAAGATTAAATGACATTAAAATGAATTTTTTTAACCCATTCAGCGGGAAAAGTACATTTTTCGCAAAAAATTTAGAAATGAAGTCATGTTTCTGTAATAACACTGATATTTTTCAAGTCAATTTTGTGATTAGTGTTTTATTTCTTTTAATGTTATTTTATACTTTTCGATGTGTTGTATATTGGGACACAGTTTTATTAAAATATACTTCTACCATCCCGCGTAATCACTATTTTCGTTATTTTTCCTTAATTTTTGAAAACATAGTTAAAATAAAAATATTTTTGAACATATGATTCTTACACAAACCTGTGTAGATGGAATCGCAAGCCACAAGAAAAAAAGTCATTGTTATATAGGACTTGTCTAAACAGCTATAATTGTACAGCAGAGAAAAAAAAATAACTTTTAAGACAGTATTCCGTTAGAGACAGGTTCTATTTTCATAGGGTTTCATGTATTAATGTACCCGAAACTAGAATCCACTATCCCACTTTTATTGTCTTCTTGTCATACTTTTTGTGATACTCGACCTGCCAACACTAGTTGTCACATAATTTTGACTTTATCTCACTGTATTCAACTTGGTGAAATTTGTCTACATACCTTCCTAGTTTTTCGATCAATGCTATTTTTTTCGCAATCGCATAAGCACTTAAGGGGGTAGTAAGGTTAATTCGAGGGGAAAAAAGCATATTTTCTATCATTTTTTGTAAGGATACAATTAATATTTATTTATTTGTATAGTTATAGTATAATTATATGTCATTTAAAGAGTATTCTGTGAAATTTTCATTAAGAAATATTAAAAAATGAGCCGATGACAGCGAATCTTCGAAGACGTCCCAAAAAAAAGTTGATTCGTGGTGAACCGCATAACTCATGACTGGATCAACTGAAATTAAAAAACCAAATTAATTTAATTAGGTGATAAGTTTCCTCAGGGAACGCAGTCGTGTTTTTTTTTATTATTGATTTTTCAATTTTTTACAAGGCTTGGAAGTCAAAATGCTGATTTTTCATCAAAAAAATCTGATATTTTGTTTTTTAAAAGTAAGTTAAAATAAAAAAATAAAAAAAACTCGACAGCGTTATCTCGTAATTTATATAAAGAAAGAGTGTGTAAAATTTTAAAAAGATCGGTTCAGTAGATTTTGAGCTACAGAGTTCACCGCGAATCAACTTTTTTTATGGGGACGTCTTCGAAGATTCGCTGTCATCGGCTTATTTTTTAATATTTCTTAATGAAAATTTCACAAAATACTCTTTAAATGACATATAATTATACTATAATTATACAAATAAATAAATATTAATTGTATCCTTACAAAAAATGATAGAAAATATGCTTTTTTTCCCCTCGAATTAACCTTACTACCCCTTTAAGGGAAGACACGAGCCTGGCTGCAATGCTATGAGAACTATGCGATATTTAAGACCCGCTTCCTCGGAAACTACCCAACCGCTTTTGCTGGAATTTAAAATCCATTTTTACTGGATGATGCTTAAGAGTTATGGCAGGAAGTTTTTTTAGCGGCTCAAACTTTTTATCTTAGAGCAAAGGCTATTTTTTAGAAATTTTCCTTTTTTCAGAAATTTTTTTCTTTGAATCTAATACTTTTTTTTTTAATTTCTGCTACATATGATCTTATATTTATACTCTACCACTAAGAAAAATTATCTAAATCATCCGAGTACTTTAGGAGTTAATGTTGTTTTTATTAGAAAAGTATAATTTTTCGAAGAGCTAAAAAACTTAAATGTTACTAACATGTGTGAAAATTTCCTTTTGCCTAAATTCAATTCAAAATTAAAGTGCTTCCGAAATTCTTCATTCAAGATCGCTTCTAGAAATTTTGTACGAAATTCCCACTTTTTGACAACTGTTTTTTAAATATAGCCTGCCTTTAATAAAGAACTGACCAATACGGCACATTATACAGTTTTTAAATAAGAGAACGTGTCAATTGGATGCTTTTGAGAGCAAAAACAAATTTAAAAATGAATTAGAAAAAAAGCAGTTTTTTATTTGAATAATTCCTCAATTTTTCAATCACGATCGCTTCGGGAAATTCTGTTCAAAATACCCATTTTGGCAACCTTTTTGGATATATATTCTGCCTTTATAAAAAAACTGGCCAATGTATTATATTATATAGTTTCTAAATAAGAAGACCTGCAATTTGGATGGATTTAAAATCAAAAGTGAATTTTAAATTGAGACAGAATATTAGCAATTTAGATTTGAGGTTTATTCTTCAATTCCTATTTTTGTATAATTTATTTTTTCTATAAGAAATGGTCCTATAAAAAACTTGTTAAAGTTATAGACATTATTGAGAAGATGTAAAATAAATGTAATCAGATTAGATCGTTTAAAAATTGACGAAGTTATGGATTTTTTTCTTTTTTTTTTCGTTTTCAATTTTTTTATCGGTAAGAGTTGGTCCTATCAAAAACTTGTAAATACAAAAGTTTTAGATAATTGTGAGACCATTTATAATCTCATGATTTTTTTATTTTTTTTTTCTGCGAAAAACCCTATTTTTTTTCGCCCCTTGAACTCATTTTTAACTGTCATGCATAAACTTTTGCCCCATTTTTTGAAAGGAATATAAACTTTATACTGATTCTATATCGATTTCAATTAAGAAGTTATGTCGTTTTTTTTCCATTTTCACAAAAATCCTCCCTATTTATTCCCCATTGGTCCGATTTTGCCTATTAATGAACTCAAAGCTTTTGAACTATTTGACCGAGATTTTATACCCCACGTTTTTATGTATCAGTTTGGATGAGATTTCAAATCAGAATTATAGTAAATATTGTGTCCATAAAAAAGTTATATATATATACATATATATATATATGTGTGTGTGTTTAATGATGGTAGTTTTGGTGTCTAGGAGTCGTGATCAGCTTAGATCAGCAAAAATTTTTAGAAAATTCCAACATGGGGGAGATTGCAAAATCTGCTGCATATTGCTTCGCACCCATTCCGCCGCTTGCATATAATGTCTATTCCGAGCAATGAGAATGCTCCAAAATACAGTCAACCAACCGTTTTCTATACAAGCGGCGGAATGCGTATGCAGCAAAATGCAGCGGATTTTTAACAGTGTATAGCATTTTTTCCCCAGATTTATTCTCTTTTAAACTTTTTTTCCTATAATCCCTACCGTAACTTTACAGAATAAATTTATATTCTTTTTTCTGTGTAACCATTAACCTTTCCCTATGTATTGTATGTAACGAATAGATTTCTAAAATTACTCATTTAAGGTAGCCTTGACCATCTGGTCAACCCTTCTTCATATTAAATTGGTTAAGCCTCCCCACACAACTTTTTTCTAGCCCTCTGAGTGTCTTGCAGATGGATAAAATTATAATGTTGTTTTCTCTAAATTTTATTTTAAATGTTCAGAAAATATAATTATTTCAACATTATAAGAATAAACTTAATTAAAAACATGAATGTAATCGTTGAGAGCATTAATCATTCTAAAATGTATTTAAAATTCATTAAATCTACAGAATTATATTGCCTTAAATATTGTTTATATTGCAGTGAAACCTGGAACTTTGTAAACGGGATATTACGTTCCAAACACTTAGAGGGCTAGAGAATAGCATTTTGTTATGTTATACTGAAATCGCTGTACAATCTTTATGTCTGGAATGAACGCTTAATATTTTTGCACTTCTTAAAACCCATCTACTTATATTTCTATGATATGTTTTATCTAATAAAAGCTTACAAAATATTTTAAAAGAGAAAGCCAAACTTTTAGGATAAAAACGCCTGAAGATTGATTTTTCAATGCCTATTTCGATTATCTCTATAAAAGAAAGACAATTGTTTGAGAATTTCAGTACCTTTGGTTCACAAATTCTTTTTAATATGAAAACTGAGGTGTGTGTCAAGACTATTCTGTGGTCAATCCTCCATAGTCTGCCTCATTTGAACAGCTAAAACAAGCCGAGGTCTTAAGGCACTAGACTTCAAAAATGAATTCTTCATGTTAACGTGAACAACAAAGCTCCAAATATGCGATTTTTATCACACAAGAAGGACACGGATATTTCGAGTTCCTGAAAGTCATGTTCACGCTATGCTCCAGTTCAGCTATTTTTTCGAGATATCTAATTTGTCTTTTCAGCAAATTACTAATCGTAGATGTGTTAAATTAAGATCTCATTATCGCTCTTCAAAACCTAGGTAAAAGTTCTCTTAAAATTGAGATGAACATTAGAAACTGCTTTGAATTTGGTTGGAGATAAACTTTAAAAAACGTCAGTTTCTTCATAATGACAAATTGAATTTTTAATAAATGTCATCGAATAGAGTACCATCGCAACCTTTCCCACTAAAAGTACAGCGGGCCAATGTTTTTCGAAACCAACAAATGTTAGACAATAGCAGTTACAATCCAAACAACACCAAACAAAAGCAGTTACAATCTCTTTCTGGAGAATCCACAAATTCATACAAGGGTACGGCTAAATAGCACTTCCTTCAGCGATCTAGTATCTAAATATCAAAATTTTGAATTTAGTTTACTTCAGAGACAGGCCCTACGAATGTTGGGCAAACTTTTTATTAGAAGTCCAGTTTTGCTTATTTTTATACCAGAAATGGAAATCGAAATCTCACTGACGCTTGTAAATCAGGTTTTGGCGCCGTACTCATGCAAAAGTGTATCGATGGTCAATTGCATCCTGTTAAACATATGAGCAAAGAAACCTCACCTCTAGAGCATATTTTTAGTAGTTAGGAATTAGAAGTCTTAACCGTTATCGAACCACTTTGTATGATCTGCGTTTATATTCATGGTACTGATTGCCCATGATATCTATGATAAGAAATGTTAAGCACTTTATAAAATTTTGTATAAAAAAGATATCTAGTCTACAGATGCATTCCTTTCTAGCATCAAGGAATCAACATTCCAGTCCTCATTAAATGATTTCAAAGGGTGCAACACCATCATTTATAAAATCTGAGACGTCCGTGAGATGTCTAAACCGTTATCGAGGCACTTTGGATGATCTGCGTTTATATTCATGGTACTGATTGCCCATGATACCTATGATAAGAAATGCTAAGCATGTCATAAAATTTTGTATAAAAAAGATATCTAGTCTACAGATGCAATCCTTTCTAGCATCAAGGAATCAACATTCCAGTCCTCATTAAATGATTTCAAAGGGCGCAACGCCATCATTTATAAAATCTGAGACGTCCGTGATTTGTTGATTACACTGTAAAAAAAATTTCAAGAGGTTACTAAAAATTTTTCAGTAAATTTGTATTCCACAGAATTTTTTAGTAACCATTACAAACTTTTTTTTTTCAAGTGAAACAAGCATTTCTTTTGTAAACTGAACAAAAGAATTTTTTGTATAACTAACTTAAAAATTTTTAGTATGAGCCACCAAGGAAATTTTAGTAATAGCTCCAAAATTATTTTTAATAACCGTTACGTGCGCCCGAAGGGCAGGAGGTTCCTTCGAGCTGCATCCAGACTTCTGAAGCGGAAGGTTTTCGGCAAAACGGCAATAGATGGCAGCACCAAACATTGGTGACTGCTCCGACAGGATTTTCATAATCCCTTTACTAACGAGTACTTACATTACATACATTCGGGGCGTATTTGGCGGTGGCCAGTTTCGAACCCGGGACCTTTTAGTCTGAAGTCCGTTACTATAAGCCCCACCAGTGGCCGAAACGTTCTGTCCTCTCAACTTGTAGACGGCAGGTGCTGGGTTCGAACCCAATCGCGGCTGTCGGCCTGACCGTTCGGAGTTTTCGTGGTTTTCTTCGAACCTTGCGTAAATACGGGTTAGGTTCCCTTAGAAAGACCCCCACGAAGGGCACTCCCCCCTGGGCCTATATCCCTAGTGTAGATAGTCGGCCGACAAAAATACACCAAACACCGTTACTATAACCACTATGCTATCAAGACCACACTAAGTGAGTTTTAGTAATAGTTATTAAAAATATAAAACTATTAACTCTCTTCGTTGCTAACTTTTTTCTAGTAATTCTTACAGATTTCTTGTAACCGACTAAGATTACTAAAAATTTTTTAGTAATTACAAGGATCACTAAAGTTTTTTTAGTAGATCGACCTTTTTTTTTTTTTTTTTACAGTGTACCCCAGACAGCATGCTGCTTCAGATAATGCAAAACACACATGCCAGAGACCAATTTTGAGCTTAGAGAAAGAAGAAATGGCATTATGTGGATTTCTTATCCCCCTGTCGTTCTAAAAACGTTTACAAGATCAAAGAAAATTTGCATCTCGCGCTTTCTGACACAACAGCTCTGCAATTTGAATTTGTTTTTTCGTTTTTTTTGCCTTTCAACATCCACTACAGTAGAACATTCTTTTTGTTTTATTTCAAGCGTGACACTCGAATTTTAATCAATACGCTTTATTTATGCGTTTAAAATTCAGTAGAAAATTGCGATTTAGTGATATTTCGATAAAGGGTACCCCCCCCCCCCTTCTTCACTGTAGCGTTATTATTATAGAACTCTGTGTCATGCCTTTCTAAGTGAAAACTTTGATTTGTGTATTTATGTTTCTCACCTATTTTTCTACCTCATAATACATATTCCTTGAATTCCAAGTTTTTTCTTTTTGGAATTTGATCAGTAATGCATAACGATATTCTAGAAAAATAGCTGCTTTTTGATTTTGCTGGATAATTTTTATATAACATTGTGTCCAAACATCATGCACTAAGGAACAATGCTGATTACATGACATTGTATTATCACTGTTTAGGTCTAACTTTTTTCATCGTATTATCTTTGTCAGGGTTGCCAAGTCTCCGGCCTTCTCTATTCCGATCAATGAGAATGCTCCAAAATCCAGTCAGGCAACCGTTGTGTAAACAAGCGGCTGAATGCGTATGCAGCAAAATGCAGCAGATTTTTAACAGTGTATAGCATTTTTTCGCATATTTATTTAGTTTTAAACTTTTTTTCCCCATCATCCCAATTTACCGTAACTTTACAGAATAAATTTACATTCTTTTTTCTATGTAACCGCTAACTTTCATTATATATTGTATATAACGAATAGATTTCTAAAACCCCTCAATTAAGGTAGTCTTGACCATCTGGTCAACCTTCCTTCATATTAAATGGATCAAGCCTCCCCACATAACCTTTTTCTAGCCCTCTGAGCGTCTTACAAATGGATAAAATTGTAATGTTGTTTTCTCTAAATTTTATTTTAAATGTTCAGAAAATATAATTATTTCAACATTATAAGAATAAACTTAATTACAAACATGAATGTAATCCTTGAGAGTATTAATCATTCTAAAATGTATAAAAAATTCATTAAATCTACAGAATTATATTGTCTTAAATATTCCTTATATTACAGTGAAGCCTAGAACTTAGTGAACGGAATATTACGTTCCAAACACTTAGAGGGCTAGAGAATAGCACATTGTTATGTTAAACTGAAATTGCTGTACAATATTTATGTCTGGATTTGAAAGCTCAATATTTTTGCATTACTTAAAACCCACTTACTCATATTTCTTTGATATATTTTATCTGAAAAAAGCTTACAAAATATTTTTTAAAAAAAGCTAGACTTTTAGGATGAAAGCGCTTCACAATTGATTTTTCAATGCCTATTTCGGTTATCTCTATAAAAGAAAGACAATTGTTTAAGCATTCTAGTACATTTGATTGATATATATGTACTGCACACCACTATTACCTTCGAGAAAATCTGGATCTTTAAATTCACCAAAATGTTCTGAGTAATTAAAACAATACTTTTCGTATCCTTAAAGAGAGTTTCAAATAGCCAAAGATTTGACAGCTCTGCTTTTGTGAATTTTTTTACAGACTGTGTGTGACCTTAATTTAAGGAAAAAAGTAAAAGAAATGAAAGTTTTTTCTGACTTATGACTTTCTAAATCTTTCTTAAAAGACTATGTATAATTAAGACAATAGCAGCCAGCTGACTATGATGGGTGTTTGATGCATTTTGTTGTATTCTTTTAATGACGACTGGAAAAGATTCCTCCACCCAGCAGGATTATGATTTTCGTTGACGAAGATTCTGATATATATATATACATTTTAATTTTTCTGGCGATGAAGTTTCACAACCTATCTCCTATAAGACGACGTATGGTGCATTTTCTTTACTTTCTTAACGGTGGCGAAAAATATTTTTTTTTAAATATTCTGAAAATGATAGATGATGAAGGACGACCTACTTTTATTTTTCTTCCTTAGACGAAAACTGCCAGACGGTAGCAAATGACGTATACAAGTTTATAAAATTTTATGTTATGTTTTATTTTGATGTTGCATTTTCCTTTGTTGTTCTTGCTGTTTCTGTATGTAAAATTTCGTATCCACGTACGACTGGGGTCCAGCCGCGTCAGATTTCTCGAGTGTAAGTAATGTCTAAAGATCTCGATCATGCGAGGTAACAAGATGTACTAAATAAGGTTCACATCACACGCCCAAATGGCCTATCTCTCTTTGTATAAGAAAGCAGTGTATCGCTAAAAACCATACGGGTAAGTACAGGGAGATGAGGCATAACTGTTAATTGCAAGACTGCTCAAGGCGATGTGTCTGGCCATAGGTCACATCACAACTATATAGCAATTCTGCATTATGTCTATTATACACATAATTTTATGAAACCTATATATTGAATTAAAATAATACAGTTTGGAAATATGCCTAACAGAATTTCTACTCAATACACGTTTCAACAAGTGGCTGCAGTAATATTGATTGTTAATTCTCTTTCCGTCTTACTTAAAAAAATTCCTTACTGTTCTTTGTAGACGAATAGTAAAACGTCTAAAAAAGACTATAAAAAATTTCCAAAATCCAATTACTAAAAAAAATGTTAGAATCTTTCATTCCGGTGATGTTGAAATATCTACATTTTTAATCTTTCTAACTATTTGTTCTTTTGAAAAGATTGCGATGCATGGATATTCAACTGTCCGCCCAAACAACTTGTAATATATATCCCATATGTAATCAATCATCCTTTCGCTAGATTACAAACGTCATTGCATCGACGAAGATATATAATCAAGAATAAAGGAAAACCAAAATGGGATAGAAGAAATGTTAAATTCATATATGTAATCTCATATTAACTATAAATAACTTTAACTATAATATTTTTTATCATTAACGATTCAGGCATTTGCTGAATCGTACCAAAACTGAATTTTCTTTCCAAAAATTCTGTCTAGACTGAAATAAACTTGTCTAGACTATTTTTATAGAAAAAGCAATTTGGTTAACATTAATATATACTTTGTATCCCAGGATAATATATGCTAACGAAGCGAAATTAAATTTATATATATATATATGTAATAATATATTTTTCATTCTTAATTATTTCCAAAATCTTATCATGTCTAAATTCTTCCCGTCTTTTAATATTATTTTAACATATTTCTTATATCTTATTTCCATATCTTTAATAAACGCTTTTTTTACTTTATTCTTTTATTAAAAAAATTGTTAAAGCAACACTTTGCCTAAAACCATATTACTTAATTTTATTATTTTATCTGTTTCATAATACCTTTCATTTACGTTCTAAGAGAAATCATTCCATATATATTAATACAAGAGAGAAATATATATAATATAATTTTTGAATAAATTTAACTTTTTCAAAAAAATGTATAACCGCCTCCAATAAAAGCGCTAAAAAGAATTAAATAATTTTATAAAATTCTCTAATGACAAACCGTTATCTAATAACCACACATTGACTATCATGTACCGGTATAAAACGGTTAAATTTAATATATAGAATTTAATATCCACCAAACATAGATTTTCCAGAGAATATTTTTTACAAGAGATTAATTTACATATTTTTGATTTAATTTTTGAATATATACATATAAAAAGTAATGAATTACTTGTTGAAGTTGGTGCCAAACAATCATAATCGATAATGATTTCCCCATTTTATTTATGGTATATATCCACAATTCTTACTATACTTAAGATAGTTTGGCACCAACTTCAAAAAGTAATTCCTTACTTTTTATATATATATATTCAAAAATTAAATCAAAAATATGTAAATTAATCTCTTGTAAAAAATATTCTCTGGAAAATCTATGTTTGGTGGATATTAAATTCTATATATTAAATTTAACCGTTTTAAACCGGTACATGATAGTCAATGTGTGGTTATTAGATAACGGTTTGTCATTAGAGAATTTTATAAAATTATTTAATTCTTTTTAGCGCTTTTATTGGAGGCGGTTATACATTTTTTTGAAAAAGTTAAATTTATTTCCTACTTTTTAGTTATTTATACCGCAATACATAATTATGTGTACTGACATAGGATGGCTCTTTGCAACGCTGTCACTGTTTGATTGTCAACTTTTCAAAAGACACTCATAATATCGGTTAGTATCGTTGTGAATCTTTAGGTTTTCTGGATGTGGTAACTTCTTCAGATCTGGCACGACGAAAAGCTACTGCATTCATGAAATCTTAAAGTCAACATCTAATAGTATGGACATCGGAAGTGGTTATCGAAAGGTGACAATGCCTCAAGTGTCCTTAGGCCCGCACACACTAGTGAAACATTAAACGAAAAAACGTGCGACATGCTACAATTCCACCCTGATAACAAAGAAAAAACCAGTTTGGCTGCGTCATGTTGCACGATTTTTGGCACATGTCTCTGTAGTGTGTGGCGCGCCTTACACATAAGTGTGCGGCAAAGCGCTTCCATATATGAGTAAACAGCAAAATGACTCCATGTATCAATGAATAGTAAAATGCTTTTTTAGTGTAGTCAAAAGTATTCCACCTTCAGTCAGAAAAAGCAAAAAGAAAGATTTTAACAGAAATCGCTCTATGATTCAATAGATAAATAACAACAATCTAATTCTTATAAATGCAGAAATGTTAAAGCTTAAATGGACAAGTTCTCGCATCATCATCGGAAATGAGCGGTGATGATTCGACAAGGAATCCGAAAATCATAACCTGTACTTGGCTGCATCTATAAGAGAGTGACAGCATTCGACAGCAATTCTTTTTTCACGGACGCTTTTGTCCCAACTAAACTGTTAAAAATTTGAAACTCACTCCACCGCTTTTATGGAAAACGATTATTTCAGCCTATCATGGAGCATTCTCATGGGTCAAAAGACAAATATTTTATAAAAGCGGGGGAGTGACGATGCAGCAAAAGGGTAAAATTTTTTACAGTGTATGTATGAGATATTCCATAAAAGGGATGGAGTGACGATCCAGCAAAAGTTAAATTTTGAACAATGTATCGCAATGCTAGGCATTTTCTATTATAAAATTTGATGATGATTTCCTGGTAGAATTCGATTGTACGCCGAATGATCCTTTATTTCTACACAGACATAAATACATAATCCATATTATTTTATAAATTCGTGGACATACAAGGACAAGATAGCACAAGGAAATATTACGACACAAGAAAAGTACAACCGGGAGCTACACATAAAAAGAGTGTGCAACGGAGCCAGTGGGATTCGAACCCACAATCTCCTACGTTCTCAAGAGATTAGCAGCGTGGTGTCTTAACCACTCGGCCACAAGGAACCCCTTGATGACTCATTTTTGTCCAGAATCTTTTCAATCAGTCGTATACTGTGCTCCATGTGTCGTCATATTCACATCAAGGAATTCTACATGAACAAAATCTGAAATCATTCTGGTGTCTAATCCGGTAACCAAATCTGAATCTAAAGATAATTTTGTTACGCATATCTATGCACTTTATTTTGCATTGATATGTAGACATAATTTTTTCCTCCGGAGCAAAATATATACTAAAGGATTTTCATCTTTTCAACAACTTAAGGATGTCGATTGGTATTGATGTCTATTTCCGCTTTAGTGGATGCGAGAACTTGTCCATTTAAGCTTTAACATTTCGGAAATTTATCGCATCCAGCAAACTTTAAGGCCGCACACTAGGCACAAAAAAAGAGCCGGATGATAATGTGAAGTCTATGGGGGCGTTCTTTTCAAATATCTCCCTCAAATTTTAAAAATTTTACGTGATTTGTTTTACATAGGATAGCTGAGGATATTCCACAACCGGCCTAGTTTTTACTTTTTCAATTTTGGTTTCAGATTTTTTATAAAAAATTATTTTAAATTTCAAAACCGGTTTAAACAGTTCTGAAATTGAAACTATCATTATATAAAACATACATAAACGAAATCGAAGAAGTAAAAACTAGGCCGGTTGTAGATCATCCTCGGCTATCCTATGTAAAAAAAAAAAAAAAAAAAATCATGTAAATATATTAAAATTTGAGCGAGATATTTGAAAAGACCACACCCATATTCTTTACACTAACATCCGGGTCTTTTTCTGAGACTAGTGTAGTGCCTTAAGGTCCACATTGAAATCTACAGACTTCGTGAATGGGCATTGAAAAGCTGGCAATCTATCAGTACACGTTAAAATTATTGTGAAAAATTACCTTTGTTTTTAAAGCTATCTATTTTCTGACTAATGAGAGCAATCTAAAAACGTCTATGGAGCGTTTTCATTGGTTAGAAAATAGTCTTTAAAAACAGAGGTAATTTTTCAAGATATTTTAAACAGGATACACTGTTAAAAATTTGACCCTTTTTCTGCATCGTCCCTCCACCGCTAATATAGAAAACGATTACTTCAGCCTATTATGGAGCATTCTCATGGATCAAAAGTGAGATATTCTATAAAAGCGGGGTAGTGACGATGCCGCAAAAGGGTCAGATTTTTTACAGTTTAAAGTACGCGTACACAATCAGAGCGCGTCAAGTTGCTTCGATGATTCAGTGCATAGCAAAGTAATTCTAAATGTTCGTATGTATTAAAATACCCTTTTCAGTCATAAAAACTAAAAAGGAAGATATTACCAAAATCACACCATGATTTATCATGCGTCCATATGAATGTAGCAATATATGAAGATAAGAATGTTTTTTGATAAACGTGGTTTTCCAAAGTACAGAAAATTTGAGAATTTTTATTCCAGAACTTGGCGGTAGTCGCCTGAACGAGTTTGTTTTATGGGTGAAAGACGTTAACTAGCTTAAGTTTGATGGTAAGCTTATCAAAATTTTTCGTCATTTATATTTGTCCAAATGTAAATCTAGCACATAGCAATGTACTTTAATCACTTTGTGAATCCGGCATAACAAGCACCCTGATACACAGACACACTTGCTTTAACGTGTAAGGCTCTTTAGAGATGAATTTTCAGCTTTTCGATATCGAATTCTCATGTCTGGATCGATGTGGATGTTTCACTTTGGTGGATACGAGAATTGTTCTAGCCAAGATTTCGTACTTTGGAAAAAAACTAGCATCTCTGCATCTGCAACAGTGGTTAGGATCCAGAAGGAAATTCGCTGTTAAGCAAAACAAGATTGACCAATTATAAGCCTTCATTTTTGAGAACTTTTCATTGTTCGAAGGAGAGAGTCTGGAATACATGGAGTGAAAATCTGCTATCGACACTGTAAAAATTTTGACCCTTTTGCTGCATCGTTACTCCATCGCTTTTATAGAATTTCTTTGTTTTGACCAATGAGAATGCTCCATAATAGAGCGAAGTAATCGTTTCCTATAAAAGCGATGGAGTGACGATGCAGCAAAAGGGTTCAATTTTTTACAATGCAAGCAGTGCTAAAAATTTGTATCCTTTAAATGTGCAACGATGCTACTGAATTCCAAAGTGTCGATCACAGCGACATCTGCGGCATTTTTGTGATACATTATCTAGACTAGCAATAATTCTTGCATTTTTAGAAAATGTCCTGCAAATGGCGCTTCTATCTTTAAATTTCATTAGCATTGTTGCACATTTAAAGCATAGAACATTTTAGAGCTTTTTTTAAGTGTTACAGAGGGCGTGTTCAGCACAACTTACCGGTTACTTACCGACCACTTACCGATTGCAGACAAGTACGAAATGAAAATCAAAGCGAAGTGTGACGTCAGCTACAATTCAACAGAATAGTTTTCATTGATGCCACAATTTGCTTTCGTACTGCCCTGCAATCGGTCGGTAACATTGGTTACTTTTGTAAGTTGCTCTGAACACGCCCTGAGATAGCCTATTTCCACACTATATCCCCTAGATGCTATATTTCCGGTTTCTTGCATAAGAGAACTTGTCCAGAATCCAGGTAGAATTTGCGCTGTTAGCGAAACCAGATTAACGAATCAGAAGCCTGAATTTTAGAAAATTTTTCAATGTTTTAAATAAATTTTCTTGTTAATAAATCTCGTTTCGCAAACAGCGCAAAATTTATGTGAATCCTGGCCCTCGTCCAGTTAGGATTTTGCACTTTGACACTGTTAAAAATTTGAAACTTTTACTTTATCGTCAATTCATCGCTTTTATAGAAAATGATTACTTCATTGTATGATGGTGAATTCTCATTGGTCAAAATAGAGATATTCCATAAAACCAGTGGAGTGACGATGCAGCAAAAACGTCAAACTTTTAACAGTGAAAAGATCGTGTGTCTATGAAAGTGTAACATAAAAGCATGCAAAATGAACACTTCTAATTGGTCGATTGCTTCAAAATGAATTTTAAATTTAAAGTTTTTATTTTTAAAAAAGTTCCAATTATCAGATTTTTATGAAATTTGAATGGGACCAAATGGGCCTCATACGCTTTGAAACAAAAAAAGAATTATCAAAATCGGTTCATATTTGCAAAAGTTATGCGTGAACAACAAATACATACAGGTCGAAATCATAACCTCCTCTTTGAAGTCGGTTAAAAAGAAATTAGTCCATATTTGTATTGATTAGACAATATAAAATCATATTTTGATAGAGTATTCATCGAACTGAAATCAAGAGTACAAAATAAAAACAGAAATAAAATAACACGGTGGTGAGTGGTCAGGGAAAAACACAATGAAATAAAGTGTTAAATACCAGTATTTTGTTAAACAGACATTTTCCTTCTTTATTTCCATTTATATTATTCCAAGTATTTTCTCAAAGAAAATACTGATAGTTCCCTTTTTTTACTTGGTTTTTTCCTTACCACTTTGCACTCTGAATAAGATGATAAAAATTATATTTATAGAATATAAAATAATTTGAAAAAAAAAATATTTGCAAAGTGAGATACTTCTTTAGGGGCCGTCACTAAAATTTGACAAGCATATAATATAGGAAAAGTAATTTTAAAGTTTATTTATTTATTTATTTATTTTGTAAAAGAAGTGTTTTTTTTTTGTTTTTTTTTTTTTTTGTTTTTTTTTTTTTTTGTTTAATTTTCATTGAGCCAAATGCTACTTATTTTTTGCACGTATTAGGTAAGTTAGAGACAGTAATTTTAATACGTGTTGTGTCGAGACCGGGATTGAAAATTTCATCTAGAGCAGACCTAGGAAGAAGGAAGCAGTTCCCCACGGTATGAAAAATACGTTAGGCCCGTACTTTAGAAAAAAGTCTTTAGAATTCTTTGAAAAAAGTCTTTAGAAAAAAGTGACGTCTCGGTACTGGTCAGGTCTGGGCCAAGAATAAAGATTTTTAACAGCCTCTTCAGTACGATAAAAAAAACCTGAAGTTGTGAAAGGTAAATTTATTATTAAGGTTTAATCCGCATCTTAGAAAAAGCATTGTTTTAAATAACTGACGGACATTTAACCCCTTGAGGGGAAAGCAATAATGTGTCTGCAATATTGATTTCGCACAGGAAAAATAAAAAATAAAAGTATATTTAAACAAGAAAAGGGAATTCTTCAACACTTTGCCGCCAAAGTTAAAAATATAAAATTTCTTTAACAGTTTCTGGTGAGAATCTCGTTTAAAATGGTGGAATAAAATACATCCCACCGCCCCTCAAGTGGTTAAACAGTACAGAAAGGAGTTGGAAATTAGAAAAGTTAAACTGAATCGGATGTTTGAGCCACAGATAGTGGAGTTGATTTATATTTTCAATTTTTCAAAAAGCATTTAAGCCTTTTATTAGGAGTCAAGCTTTATTTAAAACTTTAAATTCGTTTTTCTGCATGAAGAATTTTTTCCCTACTATTTCTCGCCTTTAAGTTATTAAACTTAAGAATTGTTAAAGAAAAAGTTACAAATTTGAAACATGTCATTTTTGATTATTTTACATTAGTTTTGTTTCAGCAAATTTGAAAAAATATTTACTTTTAAAAATATGATTTTTTAAAAAGTTATGTCATTTTTTAAAATAAATATTTTTAATAGTCTTAAAATTATATTGAAAAAAAAAAACCCTGGAACAAAACTAAAATCAGATTTTCATCTTTAATTAAATGGAAAGAAATTGAAATCTGATAAATAATGTTTCGAGTTATAACGATTTTAAATCATCCCATTTAAACCAGTACTAATCATTTGAAATTTTTTAAAATTTTGTGAAAAATTTTATGATATAATCTTCTTAGCAAATTATACGGCTATCCATAGCAAAAAAGAAAATACAATCAGAATTCTAACTCAAAAGTTACAGTTTTTACATGTATCCTAGTTTCCTGTTAAAGTAACATTGTTTCTTGAATTGCGCACATTTAAATTTGTGTCTTATCTCTTAAAACCTGATAAATTATTTAAACGGCTGTAATTTTGTGAATTTTGAAGACATGAGGATGATTTTTTTTATTTAATTGAGAACTGTTTAAGGAAAGTTATCCTAATTGGAATTTTTATCCTACGGCCGTATAAAAATTTAATTCTCGCATTTTTTCAAATAGACCCTTCATGGAGTTGCAATTTCACCTTTTATTATGAATTTTTGCAATTGGAAGTATGGGTGTAGATGCAATATTTAAGAGATACTCTATTGTTTCGCTATTTATGACTCACCCTATATAATGTACCAGTAAACTTGGAAAAAAGAGAAAAAACATATCTAGTATATAGAAACAAAAAAGACCGTTAAAGATTACGATTCTCTGTTAGGAAGCTTTCATTTAAAAAAAAAAGAAAAAAAAGAAGTTGGAACTTGCACGTCAAACGTGGCAAATGAGGTACGTTCGTACTATAACTCTTTTTATAAATATTCACATTTTTATGCAATAGCTGTTAAACTATGATAAAAAGTTAATTAAATCCAATTGATTTTTTAAATCATCAGATTTTAAAATATTCACCTTTTATATAAACATTTTAATAACAATTTTAATTTTTCTTAAGAAAGGTGTTATAGTAAAAATAAAATACATTGACATGTTTCGGAACCGTCAAATAAGAGCACGAATCCGATATTAAATTTGGACGTACTAACACTGCCTTATCAAGAACATATTTAAATGAGGAGATAAAAATATTGTTTAATCAAAGTAAATTATGTTTCATATCTAATTGTAATCGTAAATCTATTATAAGAGAGTCCATTGAAATTTATACACGTAATAATCTGGTTTGCAATGATACCGTTTCTTTTATTATTCCTAAGTTTGTAACGGCAAATCCACGGTGGGCGCCATTTGTAACGTTGGGTTGGTCGTGGTGGAGGTTAAATGTAGACATACTCAGTAATTTAGGATAAAATAACAAAGTTTATTAAAGTGATAATGGCTGAAGGGAAGTGGAGCAAGTGTCAAAATTACACAACTGAAAACACTATGAACAGCTAAATCATACTCACAGGCTTCGGCCTAGCTCAGTCGGGGCACCTACTAACACTTCTCACTATCTTCTGGCTGAGCTGCTAAACAAAGCTTAATTAAACAGCCCGTGGCTGTGGGTAATTCTTTATTTTACAAATAATCAAAAATGGAACTACTGTAAATTCTCTTACCACGGCCGAATCTCAAATCAACTATCCAAACTTCCTTCCACTTCACTGGAGGCCGTCGCTACTTCCTATTCGCTAGCACTTCGCTGAACAATAATTCACTTCGCTTGTCTAATGGCAGAGAACCTCACTCGCTGGCTGCTGGCTAATGCCAGAGACACCCTCTATTCACTCAAACCCAAGCTTTTATATGCTGCAAACTGAGATACTTCACATTAACATATTACTAATAACCGCGAGCTAACTGTAAAATCCGAAAGAGCACACACACTCTAGAAAGTTAAAGTAAAAGAGAGGATAGATGTCGCTTTTACGCTTACACTTGTTAAATTATTGACGTCACGATCTCAGAAACACTAGAGTGAATTTATGGAAAGGTCACTCCCTCACAACCCCCCCTCGGATTTTACAGAGAAAAAGGGCTGGGCCAAATGCATGCCCAGAACTTTTTCTTGTTATAAATTTCGAGCCGTAATAAACACAGTGATGAGTGAAGTTTAGCGCCGAAACATAACTTTCAGAATATTAACTTTAACCCATCACAACCAAAAAACCTCAGTTTGCCTCAAATATTCACATATTCAATCCAATCATTCTTCTATCTTACAAATAGCCTCCGTAAAACTTCCAAAAACTCGTAAAACTCTCAAAACTAATTACTTCTTCTTTCAAAACAGCCCACTCCACTGGGAGTGCTAAAATTTCTCAAAACACTAAACTTCCGAAATTTTCCTCAATATTGCAATACAACTATAACATTACCAAAAATTATCTCTCCATAACTTTCCTAATACTAGAATTCGCACCAAGTCCAAAAAACCCAATGCGCAAAAATTTTCCTCATCCAAATACCGAACTCATCTAAAATTAAATTTTACTTCATATTCAAAATAACTCTGCTATTACGTAATACCTACATACCCATTAGCCAATGAACTAACTCCCAAAATTCTTCAGAACTTAACTCCACTTTAACAATAATTGGGGCACATACGTACAGCGTCATATCGCTGTGCTTATGCAACAATCAAAAAAAAAAAAAAAAATATCAAAAATTTACAAAATGACGTCATCATGCTCTTCACCTGTATTAACTAAAAGAAAATAGCAGAATCAATACATAACACAGGTATACTTCCCTGCAAGAAAATCACATTAACATTCAATTTTCATACAATACAATTTCAAATTCAAACGCAGCTTAAAAATTCGCAACTTGCAGAAACCATTCCCAACCAAAGTACAAACGCAACACATAAAACACGAACGATAAGGAGAAAGTTAATTCATTAAATGTTAGTATAAGAGATAGAAACGCGTGTCAAGGACTTCTTGACCGCAAAACACGTGCGCGCCTGAACCGCGGCGCGTGTACAAAATAACCCAAATTACTATCTGTACTTTCTGAAAATTTAAACATACATTAACATACATTTTATAACACATGAACAATATAACAATATAGTAACATTTTTAACAAATAACATAACAATTTAACACTAGATCCAGAATTTTTAAAAGCAGTTAAGACCAAAATCTCAAACATACATAAAACTAACAATTTTGCAAACAAATTTTGAACACAATTAAGCACTAATCGTGAGTCCGTCAAAAAATAACCAAAAATGGCCAAAAATACAAAACAGTCTTTCTGCTTTCTATTCCTTCATATTGCTACCACATATATGCACTCTAATAGAAATTTAATAAAGAACATTATCACCCAATCATAGAGATGATTCGCTGCTGGCAGGCTTCATACTACAGAATGGCTTTCTCCTCTTGACCCAGAAACCTTGTACGAAGGATCTTTCGTCATCAGAACTGTACGGTGACGCCACAGTTGACTGTCGTGCCTGCAGCCTGGTTCGGAATGGATGCCGTGGGATACTTGTAGGTTCCGCTCGACGACTCTGCTCTGGCCGGTTCGCTGGGGTCACTCCATGGCGAGATTCACACTGTTGATGCCGGTAATCTGAGAGTTGTCTCCTCTTTCTAGACGCACCCGAAGTTACTGAAGATCCTAGACCACGTTTCTTTCCAGACCTACGCTGTTTCTTATTGGGCAAAAATTCCGACTTTAAAGTTCTTTTAACAGTTTGGCGAGTGTCCATCTGAAATCTTTTCCGGGGATTAAGTACCGAAGATGGTGAACTATTAGATAATGTATGTTTGTGAGGTTGCTGTCTCATTGGTGGAGGAACGGGATAGTTCATAATCTTTTTCCTTTTATGGCACACAGAGTTTGAAGTATTTGACACTGCTCTCTTATTTTTGTTATCATACTTTGCTCTCGGATTGCTAGGCTTTCGACTCTCAATAACAGTTTTTGGAGCTGTTTGACCAACTTTTCTTCTTGAATATTGATGAAAAGAATTAGATGAAGAAGTGCTGGACTCGGGACACTCATTCTATCGGGAATTTCGCGAAACACCACTCGACACATGAGAACCTTCACTACCATTTTCTCTAAACTTATAAACTTTAACCTGATCCAAATTAACCGTCATTCTTTCACCATTGACATCAACAACCAAATTATTATTTCGAACTTCTAAAACCTCGAACGGACCTACAAACTTCGGACCAAACTTAGCTACTCTCTTTTGACGACTTGAACTTAACCAATGCTTTTCTACTAACACAAAATCTCCAACTTTCACTTCTAACTCCCTTCTACGCATATTATAATACTGAGCCTGCTTTTCTTGCGCTTTTCCCATCTGAACTTGAGCTTCCTTAACCAACCTCTCAATATCCTGACACATGTACTGACTTTCCGCATCTGACACCATAACTAGCCTTTGGAATGGAGTAATGACTTTTCTACCCAAAAACAATTCAGCTGGCGTTTTCCCCGTCGACTCGTGAACTGCTGTACGAAGTGCGTACGCAAAATGCTGAAGAAACTGGCCCCAATTTGCATGATGAGAACCAACATATGAAGAAATCATTTGAATTAATGTACGATTTACACGTTCAGCCATATTAGACTGAGGTCGATACGGAACAGTAAAAGAATGATCGATCCCCAGCTTCTCACACAGGGCCTTAAATATATCAGAAATAAAACAAGGGCCATGATCGCTCACTACCCTAATTGATGCACCATATTTAGAAATATAATTATCGAAAAATGCATCGGCAACTGCAGGTGCAGAAGCCTTCCTGAGGGGGACTAACTCTACCCATTTACTAAAATAATCAACTATAACTAGCACAAATCTATATCTTTTAGGATTAGACAATGGATAAGGACCGATTAAATCTACACCTACTCATTCATTAGGAAAATTTACTTTAATAGGAATTAATTTGCCAGCTGGACTTACATTTTTATAATTATAACGTTGGCATGTGCTACAGCTGGAGACATAAGCGCGCACTGCTTCCCGCATTTTAGGGAAGTAGCAGGATTCACAAATTCGAGCATAAGTTTTCCTTATTCCTAAGTGACCTGCTAATGGATTATCATGAAATTCTTTCAAGATGGCCTTACGAAGACTAGCCGGAATAAAAACTCTTAATTCTCCACGTGAATTTACAATTTTAGAATAAAAAAGAAGACCATCGATAAGCTTAAAAGATTGGGACCATTTCTCAAACATAGGCACATCTGCGCTCGGGACATCATCAGGATTTTCCAAGTAACGATATAAACTACCAAACTCTTCATCTTGCTTCTGTTCCCTTATCAACTGCTCTCGCGACCTTAACACCAATGAAGACAATGCACAACACTTAACTTCCTCCGTGACCTCTAAACCACCATGCGGGTTTCGTGACAAAGCGTCCGCTACCGCATTCTCCTTGCCAGCCCTATGTTCTATAACCACATTATACTCTGCTAACTTCAAACACCATCTGACCATACGAGACGACAAACCCTTTCCATTAGTTAACTTTGTCAAAGCTGAATGATCCGTAATGACTTTAACCGGTATATTAGTGAAAAAACAACGAAATTTATTCAAAGCCCAAATTACTGCAAGACACTCCCTTTCCGTAATCGAATAATTCCTTTCGGCTGCATTTAAAATTCTCGACGCAAAAGCTATAGGTCGACCTTTCTGTGCTAACATCGCTCCAACCCCCACTGCACTCGCATCGCAATACACTTCAAACTGAGACGAATAATCGGGGTGAGCCAAAACAGGAGGGGAAACTACTGCCTCTTTTAATAATTCAAACGATCTCTGAGCCGCTGATGACCATACAAACTTCACCCTTTTCCTTTTTAAATTATACAACGGTTCACATAACTCCGAAAAACGTGGAATGAACTTGGCAAACCAAGCCAACATCCCTAAAAATGTCGCCACTTCCTTACTATTTTTGGGGGGACTCACTGACGTAATTGCCTCAATTTTCTCATTATCTATATTAATACCATCACGCGTAATTTTAACTCCTAAATACTTTATCTCTTTTCTCAAAAATTTACATTTTTCTAACTTAACTGTTAACCCGGCATCTCTTAACAACGTAAATACTTCCCTCAACAATCTTAAATGCTCTTCAAAAGTAGCTGCCATTATAATTATGTCGTCCAGGTAGACCAAGACACCCTTACCAAGCAAAGGTTTAAGGATATTATTCATGGCCTTCTGGAACGTTGCCGGCGCTCCCGATAAACCAAAACTCATTCTCTTAAAAGTAAAACAACCGTCCCGAGTAATAAAAGCAGTCTTAGGTATGTCCTCCGGCTTCATTGCAATCTGAAAATAACCCGACGTAAGATCTAACGTTGACATATAATTCGTACTCGTTATATTAGCCAAAATGTCGTCAATTACTGGAATAGGATACTGAGGGTATTGCGTTATCGCATTTAACTTTCTATAATCTACTGCAAACCTATATGCCTCTGGATTATCTAAACTTTTCCCATTATTTTTACGACATAACACTACTGGAGATGCAAAAGGAGACTCAATCGGCATTATAATATCGTCCGCTAGCATTTTTTGAATATGATAATCAATTATACCTTGTTTAACTTTATCATAACGATATGGTTTACTAGCAACAGGTGCTTTCAAACCAATATCAATCTCATGCCACGCAACATGCGTTAAACCCGGTTTATCAGAAAAAACCTCCCCAAATTCATTCAAAAACTTATTAAATTCCTCCTTCTCGATTTCACTTAACCCCGACTCCTCCAAATTAACTGACACTGCAACATGCTCTTTCTTACTCACATTCTCATCATTATTCACGATTAACGACTTTTTAAAGAAATCCAAACTAATTCCTCTATCCTTCATATAATCCACACCAACTATACAATGCACTGTTAATCCATCTAACACACAAAACTCCCAACATGTCTTAACCGAACGAATTTCAACTTCCAATTCTACTGAACCTTTATTATCGCAAGCTACTCCCTGTGCCGACTGAACCACCAGACTTAACCTCTTCAACTTCTTATACGAAAAATATTTCCGATAACAATCAAAAGAAATGAACGACTTATCTGCCCCTGTATCGAAGACACTTTTAACGACAATACCATCTAACACAATTAACACTTCAGGTAACTCAACCGGATTAATAGTAATTTTATTCAAACTCACAGAAGGCTTTTCCGATTTAATCTGTGCCTGCATACCTTCCGAAATACAGTCACCTACCAGTTTAACTGACCCGACTTCTGAACACATCTCTTTTGCATTGACCTATTTTCCAAATTCTCATCCGAAGTCAATCTCCTTACTTGCGAAGAAACATTCCTGTCCCGTACTCCCCCACTACGATTATAACCACTAATCTGTCTATTTCCATACATATTTCTCTCACCACTTCTAAAATTATTAGCACCATCACAATTCCTATTACCATTATTCGTATTCGACATATTACGACCAAATCCATCATTTCTATTACGCAAATTACTATCCGGAAATCGCTGCCCCCCTCTCACAAAATTACGTTCAACCTCATTTCTCAAATTACTATCTGTGACCGGTCTCTGACGAGGGTTATGCAAATACCGTTGATCCGAGCTATGCCGAGTCTCATACTTCGATAATATCTGATGCATCTCTGCAAAATTCTTCGGTGCTCTAACTTCAATAAAGTCCTGTATATTTGGATTAAAAAGAGGAAAAATAATGTCCAACAATTCCTCAAATGTGATATCTAAATCTAATTTATTTTTTAGTTCCAGCTTACGAAGATAAAATTTTGACGCCGACTCATAAATATTCTGCTTATTACAATAGAACTCTTTTCTCAAAATACTTTTATCTTTAACTGGAGGAAATGCCTTCTTTAACTCAATCACAGTTTGTTCAAATCTTTTCGCTTCATCATTAATCAAAAACTTTCCTATATTCTCTAACCACAAAAGTGCTTCGCCCTTCAACGAGCATTTAAGCACTACGTACCTACTTTTCTCAGGTATATTATTGAACAAAATATAATCATCTAATTTAACTAAAAATTCACTAATATCACCCTCACCGGTGAAATACACCCGTGGCACAATCTCACCATGTCCGACATTTCGTTGGGCGCCATTTGTAACGGTAAATCCACGGTGGGCGCCATTTGTAACGTTGGGTTGGTCGTGGTGGAGGTTAAATGTAGACATACTCAGTAATTTAGGATAAAATAACAAAGTTTATTAAAGTGATAATGGCTGAAGGGAAGTGGAGCAAGTGTCAAAATTACACAACTGAAAACACTATGAACAGCTAAATCATACTCACAGGCTTCGGCCTAGCTCAGTCGGTGCACCTACTAACACTTCTCACTATCTTCTGGCTGAGCTGCTAAACAAAGCTTAATTAAACAGCCCGTGGCTGTGGGTAATTCTTTATTTTACAAATAATCAAAAATGGAACTACTGTAAATTCTCTTACCACGGCCGAATCTCAAATCAACTATCCAAACTTCCTTCCACTTCACTGGAGGCCGTCGCTACTTCCTATTCGCTAGCACTTCGCTGAACAATAATTCACTTCGCTTGTCTAATGGCAGAGAACCTCACTCGCTGGCTGCTGGCTAATGCCAGAGACACGCCAGAGACACCCTCTATTCACTCAAACCCAAGCTTTTATATGCTGCAAACTGAGATACTTCACATTAACATATTACTAATAACCGCGAGCTAACTGTAAAATCCGAAAGAGCACACACACTCTAGAAAGTTAAAGTAAAAGAGAGGATAGATGTCGCTTTTACGCTTACACTTGTTAAATTATTGACGTCACGATCTCAGAAACACTAGAGTGCCTTTATGTAAAGGTCACTCCCTCACAAGTTATGGTTAGAATTAATGAATAAATTCCTCGTGAGGGCTTGAATGGGATGAACCAAGTTTAAATTTCTTTTGATCATGGTCTATTTTTATTTTAATTTAATTTTTTACAATAGCGCGAGTGTTTTTTGGTGTTTTTTTTATATGTCTTTGTCGCGTGTCATTTGTATTGACCGTGAAATAGTCTGAAATTTTTATTTTTAGTTAAGTTTTAGATCATGATCTATATTTTAATTTATTTTTTGCAATAGAGCGCGTGTTTTTGTTATTTTTATCTCATTGTCGCGTGTCATTTGTATTGTGCGAGAAATATTTTGAAATTTTGTTTTATTTATATTATGACTATGGAACTTATTTGACGGTTCCGAAACATGTCAATGTATTTTATTTTTACTATAACACCTTTCTAAAATAAAATTAAAATTGTTATTAAAAAGCTGTTAAACTCTTATGCAAAAATGCATGAATGATAAATGTGATACGATTATATATCTTAAATTCAGTAATACAAAAATAATAAGACTCAATCTTAAATAGTACGTAATTAAGATGGCAGATTTAGAATCATTACATATTATGGGATATCATTGAATTGATTACGTATGATAGGATTTAGTAAAATGAAAAAGCTCTTACTATTATCTTCTAAAGTTTTGATCCGATTTTCATAAAATCTGAAAAGACTCAATAAAATTTTCCAACAATTACATATGAAACCATTTTAAACCATTTATTAAGTAGACTGGCGCTATCTTATGCGGAAAGGCAAGCATACCAGATGACGACTATAAGTGCAACATATTTTTATAAATACGACATTTTCCATAAACCATAAAGTAATGAAATAGTTTTGAGTGGCTAATAAACTATGAACGTTAGATAATATATTTTCGATACCAAGCATGGCATAGTAAATATCAGTGACATATATCAGTTAAAGAGTAATCCAACTGTATTAACGAAGTTAGAGTACGGACTGACAAACCGAATTCTGAAACATCTTCAACTACGTTGTAAAGTCTTAAAATGACTAATACGTTGTAATTTGACTTTCAGAAATATATATTCAATAGACGGTAGCATATTTTAATTCTTTTATACAACCTTGTACTTTACCTACTACCTTCACATACGTGTATGCCATTATTTAGCTAAAATTTTATTAAGACAAAAACACGCTTAAATCAAGTGGAATCACATTTCCAGAGATTATCTTCAAAGACAAACATGTATCTAATTCTTTGCGGGGCCCTTTGTATCATTTTCTGCATTCTATGAACATATCTTGGTTGACTAAATGAACTCCAGCAGAAAAATGCAGAATTTATTTTAAAACAACACTGAAAAACATTTGTGGTAGCGTTACTCCATAAAATTGGTGGCAGCTACGATTTACACTTCATTGAGTAATTTTTCACTTACATAATGGTGTAATAAAAACATGCATTACTAGTGTAACATTGCAATGTTACACCGATTATATCGGTTAAAATACTCCACCAAATTGGAGGCAGCAAGGCTGCCACCAGTTTTATGGAGTAACGTTACACAAATGTTTTACAATGAACCTTTAAGTTCCTTTCGTTCATTTAGTGTAAAATATGTATTTTCTGTCGTGTTACACTGTAAATGATTTACAGTATTTATACACCCAACACATATACAAAAATTTAGTTAAACTTAAAAACTGATATCAAAACTAGAAGTGCACTTCTAGCAATCATCTCTAATGTACAGTATTTCAGTTGTAGTATAGTATCCGAAACCTTTTTTATGCTCCTGTAAATACCACGAACTTTCTATGATACAAGATGCAACGTATAGTAAACCTCAGCAACGTATATTAATTTCATTATATGTGAAATAATTTAACATGATTAAAATACGCCGAAAACAATGCTTCACTCTACACCATCGTGGAACGATTTTTTTTTTTTTTTTTTTTGCATGGCACTGTAAATAAATAACAAACATTTTTTGCAGAGTATAGTTTAATAGAGTGTATATTTTAGTACGCTTCGGTAAATACATGTGACGATTTAAAGTTGGGGGGGGGGCAGAAACATCATCGCCAGGTTTCCCTTTCTCCGCACAGAAGTCATTGCCAGCGAGAAAAAATAAATAAATAAATAAATAAACGTAGAAGGTCCAAATAATCACTCCTTGGCTGCTGCAAATTCATTTTATTAAACTGTAGCTATATTAGAGAGAAAAGCACCTGTTGGAGACGATATTTTACCGAAACATCCAAAAAATATTCCATCCTTTACTACATCAAGCCGTACTCATGCAAGGGCGCACCCAAGAATCCATCTTCTCATCTCATCTTACCACCTCTGGAGGCTTCCTCTTTTAAATCCAAAAAGAAAATTCTGGAACATTCTCTAATCTCAAACCCTCATTCTTTTATGTAAACACAACTCATGCGCAGATACGAGACTATTCTCCACAGACGATAATTTTATTTAAAAAAAATATTATTTAACCAATTTATAATCAACTCAGACTTTTAAATATCTTAGACAGACGATTTTTATAGATGATTAATTTTAAGAGAAAAAGAAAAGAAATTAATTTAGTGATACACACACTATCAAATGTTGACTGAGGGAAAATAAATAAATAGATAAAATAAAATAATGATATTTTTTGAAAGGTATGGTTTTGGAATGAATTTAATAAGACTTTCTTAAAAAGGGTTGATAAAAACACAGAGAGTTTTATTTGGAATATTACGAAATAAAATTTAATTAAGAATATTTTTAACTTAGAGCCATCTTTTAATCTTACGCGTATTGGAATAAATGTTTTTGAGGAGAATTAAGAATTTATATCGTCTCCATAAAGATTAACAGATTAGATCTAGAAACAAGATTTTAATTTAGTAAGTTGAAGTAAGTACGGAATATTAATTTAAGGAAATTAAGATAGTATAAGGGTTAGTTTTGGCGAAAAAAAACTTAAAATTTGTAATATTATCCCCCCTCCCCAAAACTTCGTATGAAATTCATAGTTAAATAAAACTACAAATTCAGACAACAGAAATATAATAATTTAGAAAAGTTAAATTTTAGAATAAAACTGTCAAACTCAGGAAGCCAAGAGATGGAAGAAAAGAAAATTAACGCAATATAAAAAATACTAGCGATTAAAAAAAATATTTAAGAGAAATTTAAATTGAATTAAACTTAGGTAGGAGCATTTCCCTGAAAGAAATAGAATAATGTTACAATATCACTTACTATTTTTAAGTGCATAGGAGATAATACATACAATTAAAGTAAATAAGTTATAAATATTAATAAGCAAGAAATATTAAAAATATAATAAAAACAATAAGAAATCTCTTTCATGGGAGTTTATAGAATTTCAATAACTTCATCAATAGTCCACTAAAGAAAGTTCCCTAAACAAAAGTCTTCCGGATCCAGTCTATTGAACAGTATCTCTTCAATAGTCAATTAAATTTTTTTCAGTGATGTAGTTCATTAAATAAGTCTTTTCTTGGATTCCAACATCTTTTCATAATATATCAAATTTTCCATAGTAAGTAGTATCACTTCAAAACATTAATAATAAATAATATAGAAAAATTTAAATAATAATAATAACAATAATAATAAGTAGCATATCAAGACTCCATATCCTAATATTCTCAATAAGAATATAATTAATACTAAACTTCATTATAGTAATCATAATAATAATAATAATAATAGTAAAACAAGAGTATAATCAAAAGAAAATATCACAATTTGTTTATTATTGATAGGGAAAATATTGATTGAGGATAAAAATAATTACATAGCAACTAAATAATTTTCTTATCTTCTAATAGTAAAGAAAGTATTTTTTGCTAGCCGAAAGTATACATTAAAAAAATAATAATTCCAAAATGCAAATAAAATTAAATCTAGCTATTTGAAAATGGACTCTCAACCAGTATTTCCTTACAATAATTCGTCTCTGATACTCTTTTACAAAATTGTCAAATTTGGTTATAAGTTTTCAAATGCCAAATGTAGAATAATGTTTTATCGACACATGGTTTATAGACTTTAATAATAAAAACAAATAGGAATAAAATATGTCATTCTTAATTTAGAAATGGAAATAAAAATAGTCTGCTTTTTTGAAAAATCTTTAATATCTGTAGTTTTCACAATCACTGAAAATCATATATTATGTTATAGGTTTGAGTAGAATCATCAAATTTTATATCTGTTATGACATAAATATCTGCTGAATAAATAGAATAATACTAATGTCAAATAAATGAGTAAATATAGTTAGAACTTAAATACGCTTAAAATTAATTTACCAACATCAATTTGAAAGCTTTTACAATCAAAGTGTACACCTTATGCCTGCATAAGGAGCCCAATTTAACCCTAAAAACTCCCCAAAACAAGTATTCTTGCTGACCACCAAGAACATACCTGCTAATGTTGAAAATTATGGTGATAAAATATTTAAAGAATAAGAATTAAAATTTAATCTACTGTCTTGACTTTAGTTTGATCTAGTGATTGTGATTGTATCTGAGGTTTTGTTTGTTTTTTGGATTGCTCATGAAACAATTTAAAATCTTCTGGTGAAAAATAAGGTCTTAATTTAGAAACATGCACAATAACGGAATTCTGTCCTGTCTCATAATTAAATTTATCTATTTCATAAGTTACATCAGAAAGTTTATTTATAATTTTGTATGGTCCAGAGAAAGTAGGTTCTAATTTTCTAGTGTTAGGGTATTTAAATTCTTCATAAATTACAGAGTCTTGTATTTTTAATGGGGATTCGACAAAATTGCGATCATAGAGTCTTTTACTTTTAAGGTGAAATTCACGAGTTCGCGCTTTCGCCACTGGTTTATTCTGTAAGCTGCTTGGAAGTGTATCAGAGGATGGCAACTCATTCCTAAAAATACATTCTCTTTCCCAATGAAAAGCATTACTCACACCCCTATTTGTGCATATCCTACAATGTCTTGAAGGATATGAATTCTGAATATAATTATTTTGACAAATTCTAGGCCTTTGAAATTGAGATTGCCTTTGGGGAATCCAATTCCTAGGTGTATTATTAGGCCTAAATGGCTGAATCTAGGGCCTAATTGGTTGAAAAGGTTGAAAATTTTGTCTAGCTGATGGTTGATTTATTACTTGGTTTGAAACTAGTGGGGTGGAAACTTCCACGAATTGTTTGACAACCCGGTACCATTCGGTGTTACTACTAGGTGGATTTATAATAATACTGTTTTTGAATTCTGGTTTAAAACCATCAGTTAAACCTTGAAATAGTATGCTTTCACTAAGATGTAATTTCCTACCAATTTCCACTTTTTTACGAAAATAAGTTTCTTAATTGTCTAAATTATCTAATTTCAGATTTGAAAAATCAGAATAACTCGGGATGTCTAATTCAATGAATCTTTCTATCAAAATTTTCTTAATTTGTTCATAATCCGTACAATTTAAACAGTCAATGATATAAATTTTTTGCGCTTCCCCTTTCAAATACTGCGCAATAAAATTAAATTTCCATTCTAGACTTTTCTTCTCCTTTTCACATGTTGTATCAAAATAAGTTAACCAAGACAAAATGTTCATTCCAGAACTCGGATCAAACGGTACGAATTTAGGATCTTCCATAACTTTTTTATTCTTACTCATTAGAATAAATGAAGCACTTCTATTTTCTTTATTAAATCCTGATCGTAAAATCATTCGCAATAAATTTCAAAGTTAATAATTTCTACCAATTACATACTTTTTCAAAATTACTATATCAGATCCATAACATAAAATAAATAATAAATAAATAAATAAATAAATTAGTAAATTAATAAATTAACTTCAAATTACTCTCATCAATAAAAAAATAAATATTTAAATACATAATAAATATTTTTCCACAATCATAAAAAGAATAGAAATATTAATCAAAACATTTAATAAAATAACTTACAGTTTCTCGAAAAATCTTCAATAAAATTCATTCGTCTTTAAAACCCTCATCAAATACTTCTCGCATACTCACCACTTTGAAGTCATTAATTTTCAAAAATTTGTCACTATGGCCATGAATACTGAATCACAAATTATGCGTACAGATCGACATCAAGCGTCAGGAAATCCACAATCAGACTCGAAGCAAGTACTAATTCTTTCAGATTAGCATCTTTCCAAGCACAGTTGTAAAGTTCTTTAGAAAGAACATTTATTTACTTTAATTAAGTAAGAAATTACGGCGATTTTGGCACAAGAACATTCACGAGAAGTCGATTTTCGGCGATTCGCAAAGCTATCGTCATTTCGTTCCACAGCAGACTCCATTAGCAAGCCGAAACTACCATACAGAATGCCCTTCAGAACATAGAATTCAATCGAACTTCGGCGATAGCATGTTCTTCTTCGTTCCATAGCAAATTTCTTCGAAATCCGAAAAAGGCAGCACAGGCATAAGCTATCCTGTCGACTTTTTGAATAGATTGTGACGATTTAAAGTTAGGGGGGGGGCAGACACATCATCGCCAGGTTTCCCTTTCTCCTTACAGAAGTCATCGCCAGTGAGAAAAAAACAAAATAAATAAATGTAGAAGGTCCAAATAATCACTCCTTGGCTGCTGCAAGTTCATTTTATTAAACTTTAGCTATATTAGAGGGAAAAGCTCCTCTTGTAGACGATATTTTACCGAAACATCCAAAAAATATTCCATCCTTTACTACATCAAGCCGTACTCATGCAAGAGCGCACCCAAGAATCCTTCTTCTCATCCCATCTTACCACCTCTGGAGGCTTCCTCTTTTAAATCCAAAAAGAAAATTCTAGAACATTCTCTAGTCTCAAACCCTCATTCTTTTATGTAAATACAACTCATGCGCAGATACGAGACTATTCTCCACAGACGATAATTTTATTTAAAAAAAATATCATTTAACCAATTTATAATCGACTCAGACTTTTAAATATCTTAGACAGACGATTTTTATAGATGATTAATTTTAAGAGAAAAAGAAAAGGAATGAATTTATTAATATACACACTATCAAATGTTGACTGAGGGAAAATAAATAAATAGATAAAATAAATTAATGATATTTTTTGAAAGGTATGGTTTTGGAATGAATTTAATAAGACTTTCTTAAAAAGGGTTGATAAAAACATAGAGAGTTTTATTTGGAATATTACGAAATAAAATTTAATTAAGAATATTTTTAACTTAGAGCCATCTTTTAATCTTACGCGTATTGGAATAAATGTTTTTTAAGGCGAATTAAGAATTTATATCGTCTCCATAAAGATTAACAGATTAGATCTAGAAACAAGATTTTAATTTAATAAGTTGAAGTAAGTACGGAATATTCCCAGCTAAAAATGAACTGCAGAAAATTAATAAAAAAATTGCAGTTTGAAGACTGCGGTGAATTGGCCATTTCCACTACAGAGTTTTTGTGGTCGATACAACCCCATAATTACTGTAGTTTCCAAACTACAGTAATTCCATAGTTGTATCGACGAGGCGCCTGATTAATGTCCCACTGATTAAGGTCCCGGTACGTCATTTTGACGTCACAAGAAACCGGGATATAAATCCAGTACTTGAGCATTTCACTTTTCACGAAATCCTGATTAACGTCCCACTGATATGCATCCCGCTATCAGATCGGGACCTAAATCCAGTCACAGAGAATTTTACTTTCGTCGAGACCCTGATTAAGGTCCCACTGATTAAGATCCCGCTATACGTCATTTTGACGTCACAAGAAACCGGGATATAAATCCAGTGCTTGAGCATTTCACTTTTCACGAAACCCTGATTAACGTCCCACTGATATACATCCCGCTATCAGACCGGGACCTAAATCCAGTCACAGAGAATTTTACTTTCGTCGAGACCCTGATTAAGGTCCCACTGATTAAGATCCCGCTATACGTCATTTTGCTGACGTCAGAGTAGATGGGACTTAAATCAGGGGGACTTAAATCCAGTGCTAAAGCATTTTACTTGCGACGAAATCCTGATTAACATCCCTATGATATATATCCCGGTACGCCATTTTGATGACGTCACAGTAGATTGAAACTGAAATCAGTGCTAGGAACACATTTGTTTTTTCGCAAGAATTCCTAATTTACGACCTCATGATATATGCTCCCACATGCCATTTTTATTCAAAACAAATGGGATTCATATAGGAAAGGTCACTAAATGTCTGTATTATAACATATTATTATTACTATTAATATTATTAAGCATTACTATTATTATTGTTTACTATTACTATTATTATTATTTTATTTTCTCTACCTCGTGCTTTTAATCTGCAATATATTTCTCATGTCATCATTGATGATTTATTAGGATAATAATGAAAAAACTTTCTTTCTATTAATTACATACTTTAAAATCAGCTTGGAAAATGTATAATTTTTAAAATACACCAGCTTCTCACGCTTTTATAACGATGTTATAGAATATAGACAATATTTATCATTTTTTATTTATCATTCATATTTATCATTTTATTTCATTAGTTAAAAAAAATTTCCGTCTGTTTACCAGAAACATTCAGAATTACGATACTGAAAACACTGTACTTTAAAATTTTACGCTTAAAGGCCCGGCACATATAGCACTAACTTCTTTCGGTCAGGCGTCGCTATTTTTGATCTTTCTTATCGGCGGGCGCTTTGATGTAGGGGAGACAGGGGTACAATGGACCACGGGGTACAATGGTCCACCCCCTATTTTTGATATTAATTCTGTTTTTGAAAGCTTCATATTGTAGTATATAGATGACAGTCATGAAGTAGTAAAAAGAAGTTTGAAACCATGTGCATAGCTGACATTTTAGCCATTTTATGCTTCATAATTGATTTGACGCAGGAGGAGTAAAGCAAAAGTAAATATTTTCAGTGAAACATATCTTCATTTATTTATTACAGATTTGTAATTTGAAAGATATTGTGTGACAAAATAAAAAGGTAAGACAATGCATTATTATATTTATTTTAGCTAAAATAATAGAATCCTAAATTTCTTTTTTTATCATCAAGTTTTTGTCAAACTTCCATATGGGGTACAATGGACCATGATCCATTGTACCCTAGTTTTGTATCTTATGTTTTTAAAAGTTAAATATTGTATGTGAAATTCAGAATTAATAAATTATTTTACTTCTGTGTGTAGATTAATTAATGATTCATGTTGTGTAATGCATTTTTGAAATATTTATCTGTGTAATATATGCTTTCAAACATAAAAATTAGCCCAAATTAAGAATTAATAAATTATTTTATTTCTGTGTGTGAATTAATTAATGATTCATGTTGTGAAATGCATTTTTGAAATATTTATCTATATAATAAAAGCTTTCAAATTTAAAAATTAACCCAAATTGAACACCAAAATTAGTAAACAAAACATTTTGTGCATTTGAGGGGTTTTTTTTTTTTTTTTTTTTTTTTTTTTTTAATTTCACATGATTTGTTAATTTAATATTCCTGCACTTATGTATACATGCATCCATAATGAGCAGTGTTCTCGCTGTCATTTGACCAACGTTAGTAATTTGGCTAATTAAAAATAAAAAACATTCGCCAAATGAGAAAAGTATTAGCAAAATAGATTCACCGTGTAGCACAAATAAATAAATAAATAAAAGAAAAAAAACTTTAATTTTTTAATGCATTTTCTTTTTTTTTTTTTTTTTCAATATGTTCTAAAATAACCCAAAATTTTTATTATTTCGACAGCGATTGTTATTAATCTAATTTCAACTATGCGCTACAAATATATAAAATGTGTATACATTAAATATATATGCAAATGTATGAAGAACGATAAAGAAAAAAAAAGAAGAAGCAAAAATTGAGCACTAGCAATTTAGCGAATCTAATCGCTTGTTTACTCGCCAAATGAAGCATTTAGTCGCAATTTGGCGCATTGGCGAGCGACAGCGAGAACACTGATAATGAGTTATATTTAAATAAAATAATAAAATGAGAAAAACAAAAATATATCTACCTATTAGTTTGTGTCTGGATGTAATAATTAAATAAGGTAAAATTCATTAAAAAAATACAGATGATGTAAAGTAGACAGGAAAAATTTATTATATTTTTTCCTTAGTCATATATTTAGATATGACTTTCCTTAGTCATATATTTAGATATTTCTTATTATAAAGGTTTATATTGAAATTTAAGTGGCATCATTGGACAAAAAGATTATATATCATTTTTCATATTTCTTTTAGCAATGCCAAGAAACAAGCCTAGGAAAACCAATAGAGGTTCTGTGCCACATAAAGTTGTGGAACAGGCTTTAAAATGTATTGTAGAAGATAATAAACCTAATTGTTCAATCTGCGACCGGTATAATGACTTAATGATAAAAAAAAATGAAGAAAAAAAATGTTACTTTAGTTAGAGCTAAAAGAGTGAATAAACAAATAAAAATTAATAATAAAATGTGAAAAAACAAATAAAAATGAATAATAAAATGTGAATAAACAAATTTGTTATATTTTATCTTTCTTATTGTTAAAAAATGAACTACACTGATACATTTTTATTCAAATTAGAAGTGGTTCATAGAGCCCCATGCTGTGGACCATTGTACCCCGGCATTGGGGTACAATGGTCCACTTTGTTACTTGCTATTTAAAAAAATATATTAAAAAAAGTATGCATAATTATTATTTTTGAGTGGATGCAGTATAAACTTTAATGTATAGGTAACATGCATGTACTTTATCAAAAGAAAAAAATCAATACTTTAAGAATAAACAGTCAAAATTTACAAAAGTTGACCATTGTACCCCAGTCTCCCCTATAAATTGCTATTTCAGTGCACTGAATCTGAACTTCAAGACAGAAATCGAACTCGAAATCAGTTGACAGCTTTACGGCTGAAGATGGGGGAGATAAACTTTCCCTTCCTTTGTCAATTCGGTAGAGTCAGTCCCTCAAAAATAATTTAAAGATGTTTCAAAACTGCCAAGCTTTTGTTCCGTTCGGAAACAAAGAAAGATTTATTGCTCTTTTAGTGTAATAAAAAATAATGCTGTTTGCCCGCAGCCTTATATTTTATGTTATGATTAATTTTTAGATATTTTCAAGAAAATATATAACTTTTGCATAAAATACAGTCGACTCTCGTTAATTCGAAATCAGATAATTCGAATCTTCGCTTAATTCGAACTAAACATGAAGTATCGAAATTTTCAATGGCAAAATAACGTTAAACATTTTCATTAATTCTAATTCATTTTATCTTGACTTCGTTTGATTCGAACTAACGAGAATTCCGATTTTTCATTCTTCCTTTCTTTCTCACGAATTTCAGACCATTTGAATAACTTTCTTTCCCATACATTTGACATCCACTTTCTTAGTGCCTCGTCTGTCCATCAGTGACGCTTAAAAATTTTCTTCCATTGTGCTTGTTTCTAATCACTTAATTGGTTTACGTATTTATACATTCTAATTTAATATTAAGTCATATTCTGATGATAACAGACGAAATAAGTTTTAAAAAAACACTATAACATTAATTCCTTTGTAAGAGGACCATATTAAGCATGTTTTCATTTCATACTTTCCATAATTCGAACTCCCGATAATTCGAACAATTCTTGTGGTCACGACGAGTTCGAATTAACGAGAGCCGACTGTATGTTTTTTTTTTTTTTTTTTTTCTGAATTATCGTGCATATTTTCATGTTATTATTATTTTTAATTTTTAAATTGTTTCTTTGGTACTTTTTTAGTGTAGAGGTCTTGACGAAATAAAAAAAAAATAGACTTGTCAAAAAAAAAAAGAAAAGAAAAAGAAAAGAAAAAGAAAAAGAAAGAAAGAAAAAACGAAATTTGGCATCATATTTTTCTTGAATCTTGTTCTCTTTTATTAGAAATTTGTTTTATTTAAAAAAAAATCACATCCTTATATCCTTATATCTATATTATAAAGGCCAAACGTATCTGTGCGTAACGCATACATCATTTTGCGCATAGCAACACTTTCAAATTTTAAATGAATTTCGGTATTGAAATTTTTGCTACTAAAAATTTTTTAATTTCTTAATGTTGCATATTTTCAATTTTTACACCATCGTGTAGAAAAAAAGATGTACTTTTAAATGAAATTTGTTTGAAAGCTGTATCTTAATTTGTTTTTGAAATATCAATTTTTTTGTATCTTTTAATAACTCCTTTCTAACTGTGGCAACAGGAGTACTCGATTTCTATTTGAAGCAAAGGAAAAAAGGGAAAAAATTGAGTGCTGTATCTTTATGTTCCCATTTTCTCATTAAAAGGGAAAAAATAGAAATTTAAATATCTTCTGTTATAAATCCCGGTGAATTTTGACTTCTTTACACAATTTGATTTACACGTAAAATAATATCAACAGTTTAATATCTATTTCAGCTAATAGCACCGAGACTTCAAGTTTTGAATCAAAATTATGAAATTAAAATGCCAATTTTTTTTTAAACGTGAATACAGATGTGAAATGTACATTTGTAAATTTTGATATGGTGAAAATGATGCCGGGCTTAGATTTCACAAAAAAAAAAAAAAAAAAAAAAAAAAAAAAAAAAAAAATCTGTGATTGAGTCAAAGTTGAATAATTTTTTCTTTTTATCATTTTGGAATACTAGCATTAGAACTTTAATTAATAACTTTATCATAATAACATATCTTTATTATTTTTTACTACTTACATATGCGATTAAAGTTTAATTTTAACAATTTCTACAACTGCGTTTTATATAAATAGTATTTTGTTAGTTTGGCGATAAATATCGTTTGTTTAAGACTTAGACGTACCAATATAAAATGCATTTTTTACTATAATTAATTTTGTAGGTTTATTATAATTTAATGAAACAGTTCCTTCTTAAACATTTTCTTTCGTCAAAATTTGACGGGTTCTGCCTTGTCTATATTAATATTATAAAGAGGAAAGATTTATTTGATTGTTTGTTTGTTTGAATTGAATAGGCTCCAAAACTATTTGACGGATTTGAAAAATTCTTTCACCGTCTGAAAGCTACACTATTTCCGGTGAACATAGGCTATATTATATTTTTAAAAAAAAAAAAAAAAAAAAAAAGGATCCTTACTAAAATACCAATAATGCAACCCAAGGTGTAGAAAAATGACCTTAAAATTAACTTACATCGCGTCCGCTGCGAATACTATTGATTATCTATACTAATATTACAAAGAGTAAAGATTTGATTGTTTGTTTGTTTGACTTGACCGAAACTACTTGACGGATTTGAAAAATTCTTTCACCGTCTGAAAGCTACACTATTTCCAGTGAACATAGGCTATATTATATTGAAAAAAAAAAAAAAAAAAAAAAAAAAGGATTCTTACTAAAATGCCAATAATGTAACCCAAAGTGTATAAAAATGACCTTAAAAAATCCTTACACCGCGTGCTCTGCGAATACTATTGATTATAATGTATATACATAAAACAAAGTCGGGTTCCTTACACCATTTATAACTCAAGAACGGATGTATCGATTTTTATGATATTTTGTATGAAGGTATCTGAGACCTTAGATCAGCATATAGGCTACTTTTTACCCGACTACCTAAAAGAAGGGTAATGTTTTAGTAGTTGAATTTAATGGGATGAAGTGTCAGTAACAATTTCCGGTGTCAGTAGTGGCACGGGACTGGGCGACTTGCTCTACCCGTAGCAAAGCGAGGGCGGGCTGCTAGTATATTATAAATGTGATAGTGTGTCCGAAAGTTGGAATGAAATTGGCTTCAAAACGGATGGATTAATGACTTTGAAGCTTTGCTTATAGATAAATTATAGCCCGGAAATGAACATAGGCTATGTTTTATTCATTTTATTCAAATATTTTCCTTAATAATTCAAAATTTCATTATTTTTCATACAGAATCAATAGGCATTTTTTAGGTAAAATTTAACCATTTTCCTTTCTTGTTGTCAACCAAATAGAAATTTGGAATGATAATTTCTCAGCGTCAGTAAATTTTCAACTAAGCAATTTCCGTGCAAAAAAATGAAAATAAAAAAAATTAAAAGAAAATAAGTATGACGTCATATTTTAAAAAGAAATAAAGAGAGTATTTTTTGTTATATATTAAACATGTATATTTGTTTCATTAACAAGAATTTTTCTGTCAAAAATGGCGGCATAATTAGGAAAAAAATATTGAATGAAAAGGAATAATATTATTAATGAAATATTTTACATGGAAAAATGTGACGTCATTGTTGAAATAAAAGAGGTACCTTATAGTAGTCGTTAAAAATACAAGAGGCATGAATATCAGTAGCTAATGGAGCTAGATAAATAATGACGCCAGATTTAAAATGAATGAGCAAATTTTTTACTTATACTAATTAATAAGTTATAAGTTACATACAAATGAAAATTTTTATTGAAAACTCATAATTATTAATATATATTTTTTTTTTTTTTTTTTTTTGGAAAAAGGGGGAAAATATAAATACTAATCAATATATTTTTCACTCTATTTTTTAACACTTTCCAAGAAAGTTGAAAAGTTATTATGCCTTCGGTTTGTCTGTCCATCTTGCCGCTTTCTAACTTTAGTAAATTTCATAGCAATCAGAGTAGCCATGAAATTTTTGTACTTTAATAACATTTACCTTAACACGGATACCTACTGAAAATGATGTTTCTACCATGATTAGTTTGTTTTTAGAGATTGTCAAAAATTTCTTTACATTACGGCATTATGTGGAAAAATCGTTTCAATTGAATTTTAACGTTATTACACCCTGTTCAAATTTATATGCATCAACAAAGTGCACTAAAATATTCATTCACCTGTCAACGAAATTACACCCTGTTCAAATTTATATGCATCAACAAAGTGCACTAAAATATTCATTTTGTAAAGTATGCAGTGAAAAGGACAATAGGAAATGATATTTTCAATGAAATATTTCACTTGGAAAAATATGACGTCATTGTTGAAATAAAACAGGTACTTTATAATTCTAGTGGCTCTACTTTATAGTAGTCGTTAAAAATACAAGGGACATAGATATCAGGAACTATTGGAGCTCGATAAATAATGACTTCACATTTAAAATGAATGAGAAATATTTTGTACTTATGCTAATTAATAAGTTATAAATTATATACTAATGAAGATTTTCTTTCAAAATTCATAATTATTAGTGGAACACATTTTTTGTGTGGAAAAGGGGAATAAAACTGATTAATTTACTTACCCATCATACGTAGTATAGGGTAAGTTTTGCAATCGTTTTGAAAATCGAAGTAATTTTTTTAGCGGATTTACACGTTTCAGACACTAGAGATTCCTAAAAACATATTTTTACAAAAAAATTTGCCGTCCGTCCGTCTGCCTGTGTGCCAGTAAACGCTCTATCTCCCGAACAAATTGAGATAGAGACTTGAAATTGTGTATGTACTTAGTATGTAAGAATGGGACGAAGCCTATTGAATATCAGTAACCTCGATTATCCGGATCTATTTTTTTCGGACTCTCGAAAAATTCGTTTTGATGGAAGGTATATAAAAATTTTCGATTTTTTTTTTATTTTAAGGAATGGATGTAAAAGAAACTGTTAGTCAATATGGCTTTTATTTTTGGAATTATAAGGATGTTTCTTTTATGCAGTTCGGTACTACTTGAGTAGTTTGGCGTTTCATTTAATTTATCGAAATGGGTTCATCAGCAATTCATGACGACAGCAGTACTATGTGTATTAAAATATGTAAAGATACTCTTAAACTTTGTTTTGCAATTGCAACGCATTTTGCAAATAGTTTAAACATATTTTATTTTCATATATTTATTGCATATCCATGATGGGTAAGTATTATGGTGGACCCTAACGACTAGTTTTCTTTAAAATTAAAAAGAATATAATTTCAATTCGTATAGATCAGCGCTGTACCAGATTTTTGGCACCCTTTTGAATGTTTCTTATTGCTAATATTTTTTTAAAAATAAAATTCCATTTAAAAATGCTTTATTTTAAATCCTTGATATTTGCTTGAGATATATTTTTGAAAACTATGAAAGTAAATTACAATCATCAAAAATGAAAATGTGTTTTATTAATTTAATCATGTGTTATTGCGTATCTTCACTAATTTACAATTATTCTTTATGCAAAATGCTATGGAAAGTATGGCAAAGGAAATTGGTAAAAGTTGAAATAAATTAATATGGCCAAGATGTGAAAAGTAGAAAAAAAGCGCATCCCTTTCCCCTCCTTCATGCAGGAATGCTAAACTTTTTTTTTTTTTTTTTTTTTTTTTTTTGTTATTACACTATATACTGTCATTTTATCACTCAGACTTTTATTAAAATTTTAGGCATTTTTCTGAAATTGTTTTAAAAAATCAATAAAATTGCACAAAATGACTTCCATCAATAAAAGTTCTTTCAAGACATTTCTTCGAAACCATCCATGGATTGGTCACTGACATCCTTTCTGTTTTTGTGCTTTTTATAATATCATATTTTCACCTCCAAAATAAATTAAGGAGTCACAAAAAACAACTTTTAACAATGTCTCTGATTACCATTTTATTTCAATTAAAAATTAGATTAAAGTCATTAACTCCTTCCACTTCAGAAATCTTTGAGATAACATCTCAGTGAAAAATGTATTTCGAACTTACTTTGACTTATAGTTATTTGATTTTTCACTTTTTTACACGAAACTCTAGGGACCTTATTTCCTTTGCAACGGTATTGCATTTGTATGTGTGCCTATTTTTTTCTGAGAGACAGCTGGGTTGTGTATTGTCCTTACAGTTTATATAGAAGAACTCTTAGAGCGCTATTTCACGGGTTCCGGGCTCGATTTTACGGATTGCACACTTTTCACTCTGTTGGTCTACACTTTGTTAGCAATGTGATGATTCACATAATAAATATTCAATAATTTCAAGCGCCATTTCATTGTTGAAAATTAATTACAAATATATATGTGGTTACCGATGCTTGGTTTGTTTGTGTCTCAGGTCACGCCTCAGAATTGTGCGCTCCTGAAGACTATTCAATCTTGTATTATAGTTGCAGCCTTACCAACATATGCGAGTGAGAGATGGCTAGACCGTGTATCATCCTCGTAGCTTAAATGGTAGAGCCACGGCCAGACTTCATGCGCTGACTATTAAATCAGTCCGGCCATGGTAGAGCGCTTGGAGCGCTATATCAAGAGTTCCAGGTTCGATTCCCGGCTTACATATTTTTCACTCTCATGGTGTACGCTTTGTTAGCAATGTGATAATTCACGCTATTCAATAATTTCAAACGTAATTTCACTGTTGAAAATTAATTAATTATATTTATTCTTTCGGCGTTCAATTTTTCCCTTTAACCCTTTAACGTTCATTGGTTTCGCCACGAAACCACAAAATTTTAATTCCGATATGCAACACTAACACCGGTATTTTTATCTAAAAATACCCCTTTTATTATGCATGTGTAAAATCACGTTTTCTTATTTAGAAATATACTTGTTCTTAATTACCGGTGTCATTCATTTATTTCGACATCTTAGCAATGAAAATGCTTTGATCGTTAAAGGGTTAAGGGGGCTCAGGGGTTGAAAACTTTTCAAAAAATCGTTTTTTTTTATGATACAATTTGATTATTCATTTAATTCTTAACTCAATGCAAGAAACCGCATTAAAATATTTGCATTTTTAACGGAGTTATAAGCATTTATGTATCAACAATTTCATTGCCCCATCCATATAATTTCAACTTTAAGTCGCGTTTTCTCAAAACTTGATTATTGATGACTAACATCAAGATTTAAAAAAAAACTATTTAATAAAATGGCTTTTTTTTTTTTTTTTTTTTTTTTTTTTTTTTTTTTGCATGCGTATTACATTATTATCTAGATTATGAATTAATATATTTTAGATAGTTTAATATTTTGAGTATTTTAATGGAAAAAAGTTGTACTTTTTAGGGTATTTTTAAATTTTCAACTTTGAGAGATTTTTTAATACTGTTTTTATTAAGTGATAGTTATATCCTTAATTCATAATCTAGATTATGATGTTACATGTATGCAAAAAGAAAAAAAAAAAAAAAAAAAAAAAGCCATTCCATCAAATAGTTTTTTTTTTTTTTTTAATCCTGGTGTTAGTCGTCGAAAATCAAGTTTTGAGAAAACACGACTGAAAGTTGAAATTATATGGATGCGGCTATGTAAATATTGATACATATTTTTTTATAACTCCGTTAAAAATGCTAATATTTTTATGCGGTTTTTTGCATTGAGTTAAGAATTAATTGAATAATGAAACTAGATCATTAAAAAAAAAGATTTTTTTGAAAAGTTTTCAACCCCTGTGCCCCCTTAAGTGTTTTTTTCTCTCTAAATAATTAAAATATTTTCAAAGTTTTTTAGTTTTTCATAATTCACGTCTAAATAAAAAATTTTACGCAATTTTTTATATTCAATATTTTCTACATGTGATCATTTAGTTATTAATTTCATTTCAGTTTTTAATAGCCTCGTGTTAATGGATTTTTATTTGAGAACAAAGTGTAATTATTTGCGCTGTTTCTTTGAACACCTGGCGGCGCGGCGGTATAACTATGAAACCACTCAATTTCAATTCCCGAACGCCACATTGTCACCATGTCTAGTAAAAGAAAATTCGGTTTATTGAATTCCAGCAAAATATCTTTTTCTTAATTTCAAATAAAGTTGTTTTCAAATTCCGTCGTCAGTCATAAATTCCAACACTTAAGCAATGAATTTGCTCTGCACCACAAAGTGTTAATCAGTATAAAACATTTGCCTTTTTTAATTAACCCATTAGTGCCTAGCGTCGCTTTTTAGGGACGCTTATAAAAAAGGCAATAAAGCATATTTCACACCAGTAAATACAGAGATAAATAAGCATTATTTTTCACGAGACAAATTCCTCAATAAATTAAGATAAAATTTATTTGTCTTTTAAAAGTGGTGGGAAACCCAAAATTTCATTTTTAATGAAAAAAATAATTTGGGCATTAATGGGTTAATAATATTTAGCCTTGAAATTGTGGATATTGATGTATGTTTTCGTATATGGAATGTAAAAGAAATTGTATAAAAATTCGAGTGACTTTTAACATGTTTGTTTTAAGATTCAATTTAAATTATTTTTTAAAAACACACTCAAACTATACCTATAATTTTCCAATACACTGTGAGGTATATCACTTTCACTGAACATATATTTGGCTTTAAAATATATAAATTAAGATTAAGATAAAAAGATTTAACGGGCCGGTAGGCCCGTTATAAGGACTTCAACAAAACGATAAAATATCAGCTATTTTCATTGAATATGGCTTTAACGAGAATAAATATAAATGTACGTCATGAGCCGATATTAGTTTGACAACATCAATACAGAAATATAACTTGTACATTGTAGAGATCGACATAAGTCAGTTACTTTGTCTGACTCGAGCTGAATATTTTTTAAGATTACTCGTGCTGGGCAATGCTATTGATTATTTTTTCATTTCCGTTATTTAAAATAAATTAAAATGTCACTCAATATAATTTTGGTCGACGGGATGACTGCCAAAATATCTGGCAGCCTTTAAATGTCTGCGCCTCGGGGCGATTGCCCCTCCCCCCCCTCATGCCCCGCGCTGTACGGCATTGTAACACTATAATAAATTTATATCACATTAATTGGCACTATAATTAGCGATTTAATATAATCAGTCACATTTATTCCGGGAGGGACGAATTGTTTAAACGAAGCATCCTTATAACTCCAAAATTAACAATCCTATGAAATAACAATTTGCGGCGTCGGATTAAGCGTCTCATTTCTCATTCAAATATATCTTTGAATCGAAAATTGAATGATATACAGAGCCAGGAAAAATCTCCGTAATACTGATGTAACCTGTTTTTGATTGCAAATATCTCGACAACTAATATTCCGATGGACTCGGTTTTTGTTGTCAAATTTTTGCCATTTTATGGCCTTTAACGTCCATCCCTTGAAATTAAAAAAATCAAAAAAAAATTATGCATTTTTTATGAGAACGGGTTTTTCGAGGGTACGAAAAAAATAATTCCGGATAATCGAGGTCACTGAATATTATCCGGATAATTGGGGCTTGTTTGTACTCGCACATAGTAAGTCCATACAAAATTTCAAGTCTCTATCTCAATTTGTTCGGGAGATACAGTAGGTTATCCCGTCGACCCAAAAACTATCGCCAAATTATAAGATTGAATGCCGTCTGTCCGTCAGTGACGCTTTATATTTTTCTTCCATCAAACTTGTGTCTAATCTTTTATTCGGTTTATGTATTTATACATTCTTAAGCGATTAGAATTATAAGAGACATTATGAGCGATTTCGATCACGTCATCACCCGTTTTTCTCCTGCTTTCCGACCGGTTTTTCTGCTTTCGTCGAGAAATGTGCTCAAAAACATCCACTTGTAGGCTTGGTATGAAAGATCTATTGTGTTAAAAAAAAAAAAATGAAATTATTTTAAAAAGAAAATAAAGAACACGCACCACATTTGCCACGTTTTTTCTTAAAAAGTAACAATCCTATCAACTAACAATTTGCTGCGTCGGCTTAAGGGTCTCATTTCACATTCAAATATATCTTTGAATCGAAATTTGAATGAAATACAGGGACGTAAAAATTCGACGTAATATCTGCGTGATTCATTTTTCGATTCTAAATATCTCGACAAATAATGATCCGATCGATAACGTTCTTGGTGCAAAAGTTTTGCTATTTTATCACCTTTTACGACCATATCTTGAAATTAAAAAAATCGAAAATTTTTATATAATTTCCATCAGAGCGATTTTTTCGAGAGTACGAAAAAAATAGTTCCGGATAACCGAGGTTATTGATATTAAATAGGCTTCTTTGTTTTGTTGCATACTAAGTACATACAAAATTTCAAGTCTCTAGATCAATTCGTTCGGGAGATAAAGCGGTACTACTAGGTTATCCCGTCAACCCAAAAACTATCGCCACATTATAAGATTAAATGACAATAATGGATGATATCTCGCTTGCATTGCAATATTTTTATACGATTTTTTTTGCACTGGATAGCTGAGATCGATGTGTATTTTTACTTTTACGATTTCGATTGCAGATATTGGGTTTCGATTTTTGAAGAGAATTTAAAATACAGTTATTTAAATTATGGCAGGAAATGTTATTTTCACACACACACAAAATGTCTAAAATTGCAAGTGGCCAGTCACCTTTGGCCATATAGTGTATTACTGTTGATTCTCTCCCCCCCCCCCCCATCCCACACATTTCTCCTAAAAATAAAGCAGCATTTCAACAAAAGTATATTTTTTTTTTTTTTTTTTTTTTTTTTTTTTTTTTTGTGGAAAAAAATAATCTTATCTAAAAGGCAGGCATTAAAATACTATTTTAAATTATTTCTCATTTTCCCATTTCACGCGCTTTTCTTTATTTTTATGCAATTTTATGCCTGCTTTGCATCTTGAAATAGCAAGAAATATATTTAAAAATGCAATTTGTCTGAAAATCGTATATCATAAATGCTTTTTGCTGTTAGTTGGAAGTATAGTAAAATATATTAAATGTAACACATATATTAGATTTTCAATAAAAAAAGCAATGCATTTACATTCTGTACACCGAGAAATCTGAATTAGATCGCTTGTTTTTAATTTATGTAAATTAATTATTTAATAAACTACCTCATATCTTTCTTTCATTCAGCTTTGAATGTAATAGTATAGTCAAAAACAACTCTTGGTACAAATATATATATATATATATATGTATATTTTTAATCAGATATTTTTTTCCCAATTTAATTATTAGAATTATAAATCTTGATGTATTTTCAGTTCTTTGTGGAATCACTTCGAAAATACAGGAGAAAGAACGACAAACAACATTGAAGGCTGGCACAGCAAAATAAACAAGAGAGCTCACAGCCATCATTTAAACATTTATAACTTTGTTCTGCTCCTTAGACAGGAGCAGAGAGAAAATGAAGCTGTAATGCGAATGATGGATGCCGGGCATCAATTTCCAGCTGGGAAACCAAAGTACAGATTACTTGATGCCCATTTAGCGAGTTTAAAAGAGAAAATAACATGTTGAATGTAGATTCTGCCATTGCAGAATTAAGTTTCGCCTCCGATTAGAAAAAAAAAAAAAAATCGATAGAGGTTTTTTAGAAGGGCGACCCCGTTTAGATTGCAATGAACTAACTTCATTTTCTTGTGTTTATCAATATAATAGCAAACAGAACGGCGTGAAATACCCAATTGAATAGCAATTTCTCTCTGAGACATTGGAATTGCGGAATAATAAAGAGATACAATTTGATGTGCTACTTCTTCATTGACTAGATTCATCAAAAACGGATTTTTTCTTTAGTTTAATCGCTTTTTTTATAGACTCTGAGTAAAAGGAAAAGCAATTTAACAATAAAACGCGTGGAGTCCCGTCGAATTCGACGAGTGAAATGTTTAAAAGACCCGATCAATTTGGTTTTTAAAAAAGCAAAAGTAATTACATTATTGAATCAATATACTATAATAAATATATTTACAAACTAAATGTCAAATTTGCCAGTTACAATTTTGCATGCAAATATTCGCACATCTTCAGTTAAAATTGTAATCTGATTTCCGGCGAAATCAAGAAATTTTATTTTATATGCACTCACAGAAAAATAGTTTTATTAAAAAGAAAAAAAAAATCATATTTACTATAACATTATTTTCACTAACTGAAGTCATCTGAAAGTAAAATCTCAATCTCAGTGTCCATAATGAAAAAGAAATATTGAAATGTAATATCGGGTACTACTAGGTTATCCCGTCTACCAAAAAATTATCGCCAAACTATAAGATTAAATGCCAATAATGGATGATCGTGAATGTCACATTCAATGACATTAAATACGATTCATGTGTTAAAAATGTCATTAAGTGATTTTTATTTCGACTTTTTATTATATTTTAATTAATATTCTACTAATATTTGTTTTTTCGTTATTTAAAATAAAAATTATGTCAATATGTATAATTTGGCTATTAGTTTGGCGATTTGTATAATTTGGCGAAATTGGTCGACGGGATAACAGAGTAGTACCTAATATCGTTATGAGTAAAAATGCGATGTTTTAAATAGTGACGTCATTTTTTCTTCAAATGTTTTTTAAAAGTTACTGTTATTAGTAATATGAAAAAGGCACCCGTAATAATATTGTAATTCCCATTTATCTGGTTGATGAATGAATCATTTTCCTCATTTGAAATTTTTCTTATTTTGCTTTAGACATTAATTTTTATCATAAATTATTTTCTGTTATTTTAATTACATTATTAATATTATTCCTCAGTAAATATATATTTTTTTACCTCAATTAGTTCATAACTATACGCAATCATTTTGGAAAATAAATTTTTATTATCGAGAGAAAAGCTAAACTGAGATGCCACCATTTTGAACAAATAATGTAAAAAACATTTAAAATTAAAAATAAAATATAAAAATGGAAATAAATTAAAAAATAACTAAAATAGGCACAACTACAAATAAATAGCTTTCATTTAAAAAAATAATTATCAAAATCCGTTCAGTAGAAAATTCAGGGCTGATGACACGACATTTTTTAGCTTGTCTGAAAGAAATAGCATCGGAGGCTAATAACTGAAGAAACTTCCTTATTAAATTATATGGACGCGGTCAGCAAACTAATACATTTACAATAAATTTGTTTGAAATTTTAAATTAGTGTGGAATTATTTATTTATAAGCTCAAACAAACATATTATATTTGCCATTGCAATGAAAAAAAAAACATTCTATTGGTACGATTGTAATAAATTAAATCTAATTTACTAAATGTAGAACTAGAATTTTGCTCAAGATTTCAATTATTTAGATATTATCTAATTTAGTTACCGTGATGTTACTTCAGTAATGCTGTACTTATTTTTGCTCTAAATCATCTTTTTTTACACTGTAATTATTGATACCTAAGAATATTTGCATATGTTTTCTTAAATTCACTTTATTTCTCAATAGCTGAAGATTAATCTCAAAAGTAAGGAGGCTCTTATGTAAATAAATATGCTATTTTATGACTTGCATCGAAATATATTTTAAAAATGTATTATTTCTTAAAACTTCAATTGCATATAAATAACAAATAGTTTTGTGTTTTAAATTTTATTAAGATACTTACCTATTATCTGTTATACATTTTCATTCGTATTTGTTAATTTATTACATTTATAACTATCAAAATTACACAAGTTAGATTTCCAAGATTCAATTCTGAATGTATATAAAATTATTTAGGACTTGGGAAGCTAGAAATTAGAAACTAAGCTTATTTTAAATGAAGTAGCAAACTGCTTCTACTAACTAAGGAAACTGCAAGAAGTGTAAGCCACCGATTTTGACGAAAGAGGTATCGTTGGAAAGATCTGATCGTGAACAGTAAAAAACTTAATAGAACCACCCGTCGAAAATGAGTCGTTTTTGAGATATCCGACAATTTATGTCACGTAGCTCTAGTGCCTACTTAAAGGGGCTCAGGAGTTGAAAAATTTTCAAAAAATCGATTATTTTTTTATGATATAGTTTGATTATTCAATTAATTCTTAATTCAATGCAAAAAACCGCATAAAAATATTAGCATTTTTAACGGAGTTATAAGCATTTATGTATCAATACTTATACATAGCCGCATCCATATAATTTCAACTTTAAGTCGTGTTTTCTCAAAACTTAATTTTTGACGAATAACACCAAAATTAAAAAAAAAAAAAAAAAAAAAAAAAAAAAAAAAAAAAAACTATTTGATAAAAAGGCTTTTTTTTTTTTTTTTTTTTGCATGCATATAACATCATAATCTAGATTATAAATTAAGGATATAACTATCACTTAATAAAAACAGTATTAAAAAATCTCTCAAAGTTGAAAATTTAAAAAAACCCTAAAAAATACAACTTTTTTTCCATTAAAAATACTCAAAATATTAAACTATCTAAAATATATTGATTCAAAATCTAGATAATAATGTTATATGCATGAAAAAAAATAAATAAATAAGCCATTCTATCAAATAGTTTTTTTTTAAATCTTGGCGTTAGTCATCAAAAATCAAGTTTTGAGAAAAAGCGACTTAAAGTTGAAATTATGTGGATGCGGCTATGAAAGTGTTGATACATAAATGCCTATAACTCCGTTAAAAATGCAAATATTTTTATGCGGTTTTTTGCATTGAGTTAAGAATTAAATGAATAATCAAATTAGATCATTAAAAAAATCGATTTTTTGAAAAGCTTTCAACCCCTGAGCCCCCTTAAAGGGGAACCGCAAAAAAATTTAGTCTCGATTTTAACGACAGTGGTATCGCTGAAAAGATATAATTGTGAGGATTAAAAAACTCAATGTAATCACCCATTGGAAATGAGACGTTTTCGAGATATCCGACAATTTGTGCCCCATAACTAATGCTGGAAACTGTATAAATAGTCGGATATCTTGTACTATGACATAAATTGTTGGATATACGGTCATTCTGATAAGGCACCTCCGTAAATTTCGGGGTTCATTGGTTGAGTATAAAGGGTAAGAACAAAGGGGTTCGCTCCTAATTTAGGCAAATGCATTTTCCATGCAGAAATAACCGATTAGCTTGAAATTTTGGATATGAGTTACGGCTGTACGTTGATAATTTTGGAGGTTCTTTGGTTAAGTATAAAGGTGAACAGACGATTCATATTCGTCCTTAAATTACATAAATGTGTTTTTATGCAGATTTATCCGATTTTCTTCAAATTTTGGATACGGGTTCTTTCTGATAAGGCAAATCCCTGAATAGTTTTGGAAGTTTAACGATTAAGCATTAAGGAAGAAATCAGGGATTGCCCCTTCAAATTACATAAATGAGTTTTTATGCAGAATTATCGGATTTGCTTCGAATTTCAGATAATTTTTGCTTTTGATAAGGCGTATCTCTGATTAGTTTTGGGGGTTCAATGATAAAGTATAAAGGTGGGAAATGGGGAAGTTAATCCCTTCACATTGTTTATCGAAAGGAATTATTCTTTCAAAAAATTAAGGCTATATTAAACAATCAGAGGCCTGCACTGGCTGGAATTTCCAGGACCGGGCCCAGACCAGCTCATTATAAAACTCAAAAGCTCGGTCTGACCCGCACACAAATCAGTGAAAACCGGCCCGGAAAGTTCTGGCCCCTTCACAATTTCTACTATTTCTAAAACATTCAGTTTTTTATCGTATAATTAAGATTTTTTTAAAGAACCTTAAATCCTCTTCTCTTTCTTTACATAATTTTTAAAATTTTAACATTCAAATAAAAAATTAATTAGGTTTAGAATAAAAGAAAATTAAAAGCATCGTAACTTTTGAAGCTGTATAATAAAAGTAGATTTAAAAAAAATATTTCTATATCATTTTATTAAAGATTTCAAATCCAAATTCATTCTCAAATTTAAAGGATCTAGTTTCCGAATACATTTCTGAATTCATTTCTTTTTCTTTCTTTCTTTCTTTTTTTTTTTTTTTTTTTTTTTTTTTTTTTTTTTTTAGAAAATGCATCGGATATTTTTATTTATAAACTATGTAATCAAATGGCGACAACAACATCCATTTTTTGATACAATCAATTTATGAAAATACTGTGAAAGTTAGCGTTTCGAATAGATTTCCGCAAGTGACCGCAAGGAAAAAATATCTGCAACCATTTGACAAGAATCTCTTATATCTCAAAAAGGTTATATTTTATTTACCGAAAATGAAAAACACTATTCGATTTCAAATTCCCGAAAGAAATTTATTTCGACTCGACCCGGTGTCAAAATTAAAAGTTCAGCCCGAGCCTGGCTCGGTCTCTTCATAGTTTCTCAGTTCACGGCCTGTACAAATATCAAGGAAAACTGTGCGGGTGACGCCCAATGTGGACCGACTCAATTTCGACAAAAAATTCAGGCTTTAATTAAAATACAGTTGAGATTCCTTTAAAGAATATTATTGTGTGTATACATAATAGACATCATTCAAGATTATATGATGTGGATTAGTTTTCTTGGCTTTTAATTCTTTTTTCTCTGTCATTGATTTTTACGAAGCAAACCTTCTAAAAGATAAATTATGCCATCAAAAAGCAATGTATTTTATAGTTATAACTTCAAATAGATGTATATACCTATATATATATATATATATATATATATATATATATATATAACCATTAATATTATTACAATATATGAACATGAACCATTGAATTTAATAAATTATAGTACATTAAACATGGAAGTAAAATATGAATATGAATACAAATGGGATTTGTATTCATAAGTATTTATCAGCATCAAATTAGTATAAGTTAGAAATAATAATAATAATAATAATAATAATAATAATAATAATAGTAATAAAAGAGCACAATCTTAGAACATGTATTTTTGACTAAAATACAATAGTTATGTTTCGGGAAATAAAGAAAAAAATATTTTGAATATATGATTTTTTTAAAATAAGTTACTTCCTTTTAAAATTTTTATTTTAAAAATTAATATTAAAAAAGTCCTGTAAACTATATTTTTCATTAAATAAATGAAAAAGTTTTGAAATTCGAAAAATATTGTTTAGAGTTCAATTTTAAACTACCCCACTTAAAATAATAATAATAATAATAATAATCATTTAAATTTTTATAAAAATTTTATGAGAAATTTTGGGATGTGATTTTGATTGCAAATTATATTTTTAACCACCACATACGAGGGAAAGAAATAAAATTCTAACTCAATAAATATATTTTTTAAAGATTTCCTGGAACTGTTTAAAGTAACATTATATCTTGAATAACTCACTTTTCAATTTGTGTCTAAAAATTTTTCTTTCCTGTAGTAAATTTAGAAGGGAAATATGATTCAGGACGGAGCTATTTGTTTTACTGTCACAAGGACAAGTCCATTACAATGAAGAAAAAAAATATATTAACGATATTTTAATTAAAGCAATATATTAATAATTATTATATAATAATATAATTATTATATTTATTACATATTATAATACTTAATAATTTAATTAAACATATTTGATAAATTTCTCATCTTAAAAGAGACTTAGAAAAATTTCGCGTATAGTAATTTCCGTAAAAACTTTGAAAAAGTGTTTGATAGTAGCCAAAAAAAAAAAAAAAAAAAAAAAAAAAAAAGTTAAAAATATTTAAAAAATAATAATAACAAAATAAAATAAAAAATAAAAAAACATTACATACGCATTTTTTTTTTTTTTTTTTTTTTGATAGGATTTTTTTTTTCCCTCAAGAACTTTTTAAACAAACACTATAAATTATTGATTTCAAGGAAATTTTTCAAAAGAAGAAAAAATTAACCTTTTTGGCCTGTTGGATCGGATACAGTGATAGTGAAAAAGGATTATTACCTACCGGGTAGGTATTTATTTTTGGAATATATAGCTGAGTATTTGCAAAAGACTAAATTAAATAAATATCCAAAAATTGGCTATTTTCATATTTTATCGTAAAAAATTCTTAAAATCGAAAAAATTCTTGACAGCTTAAGTTGCAATGCTTCCAATACTATAATATCTTTCACTTTGATTACAGAAAAATGCCCCTTTTTTCTCCTACTGAATGAATGTCACTATCTTTTAGAATCAACATCATGCGTAAACCCTTACGAAAATAATAGTGAAAAATGAACTCATGGTGAAAAACTATTATCTCAAAAATCTATGAGATGTTACAGGAATAAGATATAATAAGTTTCTATGGAAAATTGTGGCAATTACTGAAAAAGCTTAGCTGCCTTATAAGTAATTTTTTTTTTTTTTTTTTAAATAGTGTGTTTTAACTTTTTGACTGTCCCTGTAAATAAAGTAATCATGCTAGAAACTTCATTTTCAAAAGGAATCGTTCTAGGTTATACATAAGTAATTTCCTAAAATTTCATGGCAATCCGAGTATATTTACTGGAGTTAGAGTGCGGACTTTCGGCCAGACAAACCGAAAGCATAAACACGTTAAACTTTGCAGGAAAGTTTTAAAAACCTACTTTTTCTTCTTCCGGGCATCAAAATGGCTGTTGAAATAGGTCCTCTCTAGGCAAACCTACTATTTAAAAGAACGATTAATCTTTCTTCCTCTAATCCTCTTCCTGCTTGGTGGGGAAAATCTGATGAATGGTTTTCTTATTGTTTAAGAACAAAACCCGTGCCCAGCGTTGCAGAATCTGTCCGGTAGAGGGGTAGTTTCTGGGAAATATGTTGATAATTATGTACTGTATGTTGGATATGTTGTAAAATAAAAATGTTAGTTGAATGCAACTGAACGCAAATAATAAATAAAAACAAATTTTCTTTATTTTTTAATTTAATGATTGAAACCAATTATGTCAGAAAACATTATGACACATCTTACGTTTTTCTTATAATTATTAATTACAATTCATTTTGATTGGATTCATTTAAAACTGTTTTATTTATTTATTTTTATTTATTTGTGAAAAAAGTAATATGCTTAATCATTTGCTGTAATTGTCACTTTAATTTAGGCCAAATGTTTATCATTTAAAACAGGAATTTTATTCATTCATCTCCACAATATTACATTTCAAAAAATATAGTACAAAACATTTAAAAAATATATGTTAGAAAATTTTAATGTACTAACTATATTGCGTGTCTTCATTAATTTGTAATAATAATGATATTTTTTTATTACTAGCTTATATTAGTAATTAAAAAATTAATCGTTTAAAAACCTGCAGTTTTTGATAGATTTTCAGTGTTTAAACGCATTTAAATAAATAAATAAATAAATAAAAATAAAAACAGATTTAAATAATAAAAAAAAAAGATTTTTTATAAAAACAATATATTTTTTTATTTGTTAGGATACTTATAAAATACTGAAAAATGCTATGCAGAAACATAAACCAAAATTTTAAAAGCAAACAGATATTGAGGATAATTTTAAAAATATAAAGATTAATAAATTAATTTTGTAAATAATTATTTTTGATATGCAAGAGCGTAATTTATTTATTTTTAGGCAGTAACAATTATAATTTATCCACTATATAAAATAATTTTCCATGGAATTTTTATTGTACTTTTTGTTTTTACTTAAAATTTACATTGAAAGTCAAATTTTAAGAGGAGGGGATACAACTAAAGTCTTGCATTGGTCAAAATGTATACGACTCGAGCCCGAAAATTCTATTTATATCCCCCTGACAGAATCGGATAATATCTGTATACATATATATAGATAGGTAGATAGATATATATAGATAGAAAGATGGAACCACAACTTGATCCTAACTCGAGAAAATGATTTGAACCACAACCTGAAATAACAAAAAATCTTCAATTATGAAAAGCGATCTTCAGTTACATCTCCTATACCAATTTTAATGTTTTATATAAAAATAAGAACATATCTTTATTCTTTAATATTCAAATATAGTATAAATTTTAAATAACGAATTCGGCTCGGATTATATATAGATATGTTTTTCTTTTTGTGCATGCAGAGTAGAAACATATGGGGGGGGGGGGGGGTTCTGGTCAATGAAAGGCGAAGGGCAAAATGATGACATTTTTTTCGTTTAATACAAAAGTACACATGTAAATGAAATACCAAAAAATAAAAATAAAAATAGCAAACTAATGTTAAACCTAGAGAAGTTTTTTCTTTTCTTTCTTTTTTAAAATTTTTGTTTTCATTTTAATATGTTTTGCTTTTTTTCTGAGCAAAGCTGAGCTCGATTTTTTTCGTTGCAATGTATTTTCTTTTGAAACCAGTACTAAAAGTGAAATTAAATTTATATAAATATCAGCAATCAAAATCGAAAATGTAAACTGAAATACCCAGTTAGAATTCAACTTCAATTATTCTAAGCAAAGAAAGGAGAAAAAAAAAAAGCTATTAAAATAAAAGTTAGTATTTAAGAAGGATGTTCTAATAAGTTTAATATTAACATTTCAATTTTTTCGTGGGCAAGTTGTTTATATATTTATATCTCGCATTTTATGTATTTATACTCGCATTCGAACAACAGTAGCCACGTCTGATCCACTGTCAGAAAGCTATTCCTATAAGCTCCAAACCAGCCTTTCACCCCCCCCCCTTCTTTTTACCGCTCAATCGAAAACTATGTGAATATAGCAGCTACGGTTCTGAAATCTAGCATATAGACATTTAAAAAAATGGGTTTGAATATTTCACATCAACCATCGAAATAAAACACTTCATATTATACTAGGGACAATACTTATTGAACCACCCTCGTACATTGTTAATCTTAGAAAATAAATTCTAGCTTGAGCTGATTTTTTGAAAATTGAACCTCCTTTTCTCTCTCGTGACTGAGATTGAGTGTGTGTGTGTGGGGGGGGGGGAGCTTTAAAAATTATTTCGAAATGTGTCATTGCCTCAATAAAAAAAAATTTAGAAGATATGGAGAATTAAAATATAAACACTAGGTATTTAAATGTATTTTTTTTAATTCAGTTTCCCTTCTTCTTCTTCTTCTGGAGGATGGAGGGAGTGTCAACAAACTCCGAATCTATCTGTTATAGTGTTTATTTTTTTTAGATTATATATAATTTGATTAATAATAATTTTAACTACATAGAATAATTTATACATTATATAATAAAAATTATTATTATTATAAAATTACATATTAAAGTTTTATTATATTTTGTATTATATTTATATATTTTTATTTATATAATACACTAGCTTTAACCCATGCCTTCGCTCATATAGTATATGAGTTTTTCCAGTACTATTTAATTATTCTGTCGACCAATTTCACCAAATTATACAGATTGCTAAAATATTCGCTAAGTTTTGCAAGGTTACGATTAAATAATATTTCTTAAAAAAAAGAAAAAAAATAGATTAGCTTTGAATAAATAGAGAATCATTGACGTAATTACAAGAGAGAGAGAAAAAAGTACTTTGTACATTCAGGATTGTAATGAATAGAACGTTAGCATGCATTTTGGCAGAATGCTGGTATAACCAGAAAATGCCGTAAGATAATCGAAAAAACTTTGTTCAAATTTACCCCATTTGCTGTAGACTCGAGTATGGAATGGGACTTCTTTAAAGAGATAAAACCGATATAAAAAACCTTTTAAAGTTAAGTATTTGTTAAACCACGCTTGGTAACATAAACCTATTATACAATGCATATTATAAAAAAAAAAAAACACCTACTTTCCAATCATGATCAGTGGTTACAGCTAGCAGTAAATACATCTCTCATTATCACAATATTTTAGTTTAAATATATACTAAATATTATCATGATATTTTAAATTTCTGTCATTATTTTCAGTCCTGGGAACGGTCTTTCTCTGGAGAGGGGACACCAATGCATTTTATAAACTATTTTAGTGATAGTCTGCTGTAACAATTGCAAGGTAAAGCAGTATTTTTATGTTATTCGTGCGCATGTGATGAATCGATAAATATTGTTCTGATAGCCATGATTCTTATCACATTCATTTTATTTAAAACGTAAACATTTCACTCATTTCATTTAAAATACACCCGTCTAAAAAACAAATATTGAAAAAAATCTAAAATAAATAGCTTTAACACGTCATTTCATTTGTAAGAGAAATGGACACGACAGAGAACGGCTGTTTTCGTGGAGGATTAAATAAGATCAATTAAATATTTAAAATTCAGCTCGCCTAAAATGGATATATAAACAATGTTGCGGCTTCTCGGAATTTCATAAAGACAACAGAAAAAAAATTGTTTAAAACAATGCGTTTTAAACTATCATTTTAAATTTGATTAAATTTCTCTATACTATAAGTCTTATAGCACACAATAATTCAACTATAGCTTTATAGCTTTTTTTTTTTTTTAATATTCACTCGTATTTATTTATTTATTTATTTATTTATTTTATATATAATTGAAGAGCAACACTATCATTTGTGCTATTATTCTTAAACAAAAAATAAGTAACTTGTCAAGTGGTATTGGAATTGTAAAATTTAATGGTATATTCGAAACAATCATGCAAAAACTGTTAACTTTTAAAACTAAAAATGAAATATATATGTATGTATATTCTTTTACTAAAAAATAAAACCGACTGCAAAAACTATTGCAATATTTATATTATATATTATCAACTCTGACATAGAATCTCATATTTTAAAATCTATGTTTTTTTTTGTTTTTTTTTTCTATAATGGCCAATGTAAACACACTATTTGATATTAACCATAGCTATAGCTGCTAATCTTACTTGAAAATAAACATTTACAACATGAGAAAAAATGCTACAAAAATGGTAAAATTAAATTTTTTAAACTAAATATTAAATCGTAAAAAATCTCATAGATAATTGGATGGGTATATGTTGGATACTTATATTGAACTTAGCTTCACTTGCATAGACACCAAAAAGTCAAATTAACGTACATAAATATAATACGCATGGTAAATAGGCATGCTCTTAATTTCTTATTAATTATTATGTAAAAATATTTTTTTAATTTGCAATAGTTTTTGAAAAAGTTTTTATTTTTAATAAAAAATAATATATATACATATATATATATACATTTATTTCCCTATGATCATGAAGTATTTTGTATCTAATTGTTTCCTTGTAGAAAAGTTCCGTTCTACAGAGGTTTCACTTTAGACAGGTTCCGCTATAGACAGTTCCATTTTATCAATTTTTGCTATATTTAGTTTTCTTAAGATATGGATTGTTAAAATATGTTAGCCCCCAGAAAAATTTCAGAGCCCCCCCCTGGCTTGACTCGCGGGTTACGGCTCTTGTGGCACTTGCTAGGCCACATTGAGAAAAATGAATGTTAACAGAAAATAATCATTAAAAACTGTAGGTATGTTAAATGTTAAAGCGATAAATTGTTGAAATCTTTTGTTCGAAATCTTTTTTATGCCAGGAGTAAACATGGATCAAGGCTCCCCCCTCCCCCCGCTCCTCACACACAATAAATTTTACCGACCGCAAGTATTTTATACAAAAAAGGGAAAAAATATCTATGAAAAATAATAATTAAAATCCTAGTAAGAAATACGTTAACAACAATCCATATGATTAACATTAGCTTGAGCAGTCACCTGAAGAAATTGGAACGCTAATGTTAAATGTATGGGAACGGGTTTTACTTTTTTTTTCTCACATGCATATTAATAGTTTTAAATGACTTTTTTAATCTTGCTTAGAATAGCTGAGATTGAATTATAACCGGGATAGAGTTTAATTTTTCAATTTTAATTGCAGAATTTTTTTTTCTTTTTGCATAGAAGATTTGTGAAGATGCATAACCTGTTAATATATTTTATCGTAATAGTAAATTTAGAAATATAGAACTATTATACAGAACATTCAGTTACCACTCCATTTTGTTTATGGTTGAAAGAGTTATAGATGTAAATGCGAATTTGCGAAACAGGGAAAATCCAAAAGTAAATGTATACTATAGAAATCTTCACAAACACATGCAGATGCAAATAACAATAATAATATTTCGCTCCAAAAATCGGTAAAAATACTTCTCATAAAGTTTGAGATATTTTCAACCTTCGACGCACAATCATGGGGAAAAAAAAGTAAACATCCCCTATCAACCGTGCAATGAATTATTTTAGAAGAAAGTTGCTGTTACCAAAAGATTATAAATAAAATTTACTTTTGAATGATGTATGTAAAAATCGCTTAGGAAGTCATTTTCGCATAAAATTCTTTAATTCAATACCAAAGCACAAGTTTGCCGCCATAAATAGATTTTACTCCCTTCGATTATCCTAAATTCAAATTTTTATAAATTCCGTACAATTATTTTCCGAGAAATTAATTATTTTAAAACGAGCGTAATTTATAGATTGTATTTAAATTAAAGTTCTGTACTCGATTATTAAATGCTACAGAATAAAAATATCTCTTCTATTAATGCATATTATTTTTTTACCAATAAGACCCTTTCAGTGGCTTAATAGGAATCGACTATTACCATCCCAAATGTTTCGTTAAATTGAGTAAAATATACATTTTTTTCTAGGCATAAATTGAGCCAAAGATTTAAAATATGTTGTTAAATTTGGTTATTGCCATTGAAAAAAAATAAAGTTTCTGTTCATTTTAATATGTAGATGCCCACCCACCTAAGCAAATTTTATATTCATGATTTAAAAGTAGACTTTATTTCCAATCCTTTGGTACCAATAACTTTCTTCTACGATAATTTATTGAAGCGTAAGTAGGTGTGTTTACTTTTTGTTTTCATTTCCCATGACTGTATACTATTCTTTTCACCCAAACCATGAAATTTTCAGCTTATACAGTTTTTCACTATGCACACATCCTTCTTTAACTTATTTTAGTATTTAATATTACATAATAATTTAATTGTAAAGTACCTCCTCAAAATGCACGTAAAATATAACAGTTTATAAAAATGTTAGCTCTTCATTCAGCCTTCAAATCAAATTCATATCACTTGCCCTGGTAAAAAAAAAAAAAAAACGCAGTAATACAGAACTGAAGGATATTCAAGTGATTTGGGATCGAATATATTTTTCTTTTTTCTAATCTTGAATCATAAGTAATTGTTGCATCATAACGACGAATCTCATGCATTTGAGACTAAATATAAATTCAAAAATAAATTCTAAGAAATCGGCACTTTTCGATTTCGAACAACCGTAATAAAAAATAGTTTTACTTGCAGCTTATCTGGCTAAAATTCGTTATTACAGAAGTATTTTTTTTAATTAAAATCCAGGCATTCAGAATGCGAATGAAGATTCAATCTGACAAATAAATGCCAAATAACTTTTTATTACTAATCAGAGTGTAAACAGTTCTTTTACTGATGTTTCCAAAGCAATATTGAACATCCCAAATTCATTGCAATTTACAATAATTATTATTAACCAGTTTTCATAATACAATATGAATTTTTTTAGCTTAAACTTTCACAACGGGATAGGAAATCTTTAAACAGTTTAAAGATTTCAAAGTTTTACTTTTAATTATTATTAAATTTTAACTTTACCAAAAATCTTATAGTATCCTATCTTATATATAAATATTTTTCATAATTTAGCAAATTCAAAATCTGTTTTCGTCTTTTTTTAATCATTAAAATATGTGTCTAAAATATTTAATGAAATCATATGAGTATATTCAAATTGATTTTGCGCAATATTATTAGCTCAGTAATATAGTTCAGCACAATAGCTTTAAATCGAAATCACAACTTTTCAGATTACTGCGTATCCTTTGACTTCTCTGCCTTAAAGAAATGATTTGGAAAAAATTGTCCATTTATAAAATAAATTACATGTTTGGAATAAAATTCTAAATAATGCAACATCACGAGGTAGAGAAAATAAAATAATAATAATAATAATAGTAATACTTTATATTAATAATAATAATGATAATATGTACAGACATTTAGTGACCAATCCTACATGAATCCCATTTGTTTTGAAATAAAAATGGCATGTGGGAGCATATATCACGAGGTCGTAAATTAGGAATTCTTGCGAAAAAACAAATGTGTTCCTAGCACTGATTTAAGTTTCAATCTACTGTGACGTCATCAAAATGGCGTACCGGGATATATATCATAGGGATGTTAATCAGGATTTCGTCGAAAGTAAAATGCTTTAGCACTGGATTTAAGTCCCCCTGATTTAAGTCCCATCTACTATGACGTCAGCAAAATGACGTATAGCGGGATCTTAATCAGTGGGACCTTAATCAGGGTCTCGACGAAAGTAAAATTCTCTGTGACTGGATTTAGGTCCCGGTCTGATAGCGGGATGTATATCAGTGGGGCGTTAATCAGGGTTTCGTGAAAAGTGAAATGCTCAAGCACTGGATTTATATCCCGGTTTCTTGTGACGTCAAAATGACGTATAGCGGGATCTTAATCAGTGGGACCTTAATCAGGGTCTCGACGAAAGTAAAATTCTCTGTGACTGGATTTAGGTCCCGGTCTGATAGCGGGATGTATATCAGTGGGACGTTAATCAGGGTTTCGTGAAAAGTGAAATGCTCAAGCACTGGATTTATATCCCGGTTTCTTGTGACGTCAAAATGACGTACCGGGACCTTAATCAGTGGGACCTTAATCAGCGCCCCCGTATCGACCACAAAAATTCTGTAGTGGAAATGGCCAATTCACCGCAGTCTTCAAACTGCAGTTCTTTTGTGGTTGTATCTACCTTAAAAATTTTGCAGTAATTTTGTAGTTGTATCATCCTAAAAAATTTTACAGTAGAATCGGCTAAATCACCGCAGTTTTCCAACTGCACTATTTTTTTAAAATTTTTCTGCTGTTTATTTCTTGCAAGACATGCCGGAAGAAACCTTTTTTTGTTTCTGATTACTAGCTGAATAATTTTATGGCTTTCAAAATCAATCTTAATTGGTTCCTTTCTTTTACATGTCAACAATGAAGATTTTTTTGTATCCTATTTGATGACCATTATTTTCTTTTTTCAAATTTTGCAACTTAATTCATTATGCATCACACCCACATAGCATTTAAAAGAGCATTGTGATCTATAAAACTGGATTTTATAAATACGTTTGGTATCCCCAACTTTATTAATAAAATCCAGTTTACTATGCATTAGTTTTACTGGTGACTTTGAAAATAATTATACACAAATTCCGCCACGTTGCACATAGCCTTTTAACACTATTTCTACCAATATCAAGAGGCATCTTTTAAAAAATCTCAATTTTTAGTTTAAATTTTTTAACTTTTAGAATGAAACAATTGAAAAACATTTTTAACACATAAAACATTTGTTTGTTATGCTTATTTTAAATTAAAAACTGCAAGCAAAATAAACATAAATCAATACTTTAAAACTGTTGTTGTCACTCGTAAAACCAGTGTTAAAGACAAAGTGTGTAATTATGCATACAAATTTTTAAAATAACAAAAAAAATTCTACAGATTTTTTTGCTGTTTCCATTTCAGTCTTCGCATTTTGGAACATGATTATTAACAGCCTATACAATTGTAACAAGTTATTTTCTGTTCTATGCTATTGTATGATGTTTTTGAGTTTTTACTCAAATTCCAAAAACATTAAAATTCCTAGCGGTCAAATGTAAGTAATATAGAGAAAACGATAAAAACAAATTAATATATTCGGTACTACTTGGTTATCCCATCAATCAGTTTTGTCAAATTATACAAATCGAAAAACTAATAGCCAAATTATACTATATATTGACATAATTTTTATTTTAAATAATGAAAAAAACAACTAATTAGTAGAATATTAATAAAAACCAAATAAAAAGTCAAAATAAAAATCACTTAATTGTGGATCATATTTAATGTTATTGAATTTGACATTCATGATCATCCATTATTAGCATTTAAAGTTTGGTAGTAGTTTTTTGGTCGATGGGATAACAAAGTAGTACCATATTTTTTATGCAAAATAACGAATTTACATTTTTCCATATATATCTGTGATAAATGCTTAAACCTATTTTTCTTTGTTTTTTCAAAAGTTGAAATCAGCCTCATATTTTAAAGGAAAAATAAGGACATCATTATTGTTATTATGTTGGAAAATATATGTTATGTATTACAAATAATAGAACGCTCCCATTTGGGAATATTGGCATTTAAATGGTTCAGCCTTTTTTCAACCTGGGGTAAACATGGATTTTGGTACCCCCATCCCCCACATATATGCATTTTTTATATCAATCACACCAAACAAAATCTTAATTTGGCATCACGTCACCTTCTGTTCTGATGGCACCTGGGGCATGTGCCCCCTTCTAGTTTCGGCCCTGAAACGGTTAATTACTGAAAACACAGAAATTTAAAACCGTGAGATTCACATTAATGTGTTTTGCCATATACATGCACAATCTACTATCCAATCTATATAATAAAAACTTATAAATTCATGTGATTGTCCTCAACAGTTCTGAACTGACTGCTTCACTTTTTATATGCCTGGTGACTATTTTGATACTTTAATTATAGCCCCCTATACAGACAAAATACCCAGTTAAGTTCACAAGGATATTGCAACAATTTGCATTTGTATATTTAACAGACCACACTTTATACCCTTACGTTTCAAAACGGCATGATGAACTGCATTTTGGAAAGGTTATTTTTCAGAATGTTTACTTGAGTCTTGTTGCCAATACGATATTAAAAAGTTCAATTAAATGAGACTTACCGTTTTTAATAGTATCCGTCTCTACGTTGCTGAGTATTAATTTATTATTATTGGTTATTACATGATTATTTCTTCTCCACTTTGACTCCAGTGCAAGCATTTTGGCCTATTTTTGAACTATTTCGAAACACATCAATCTGATATCAAAATTGTAATTAAATTTCAGTATTATTAATAAAATATGAAAGAATAGACGTCCACATATGTGGACGCAGGGAACGAAGGGGAAATCCGAAAATGGCGGATGCTTTTTTTTTATCTTTCAAAATGTGTCTTAGACAAAACTCTTCTGATTGGCCGATGAGTAATACACACCTAAATCACTCTTTCGGAAGAGTGATTACTCACTTTTGAAGAAGAGTGCGTTTTAATACCAAATAATAGTAATTTTCCAGGTTACATTATGAAATGCAGTCTTTATCTAGAAAAAATGCAGCAACAAGCGACATATTTTGGTGTTTTTCATTATTTTTCTCCATTTATTGATTCAAAGTTTAAGAGAATTTTTTTAATGTGTATAATGCCAGGCTTTTGCTCTCGTCACCGAAGTGAAATATTTCATTCTCGACAATTGAGTAACATATGCCATTCCTTTCTTGAGAGTGGGAGATTCAGCTCTTTAAGGATTGTATTTTTATAAAGTTCACTGCGAAAAGAGGGATATGAGTGTCGCTCTTTCTAAGAGATAACTTTTCACGCTTCCCAGAGTTTATTGATTGGCAGATATTGATTTAATAATGATATGAGATTATAGTTTACATTTTCTGCTTGCAGAAAGTGCATAAAAAAATTTCTTATTTTTCTTTATATGAAATAAATTATTACTTACGATTTTTTACTTCTTTATTTCTAAAATTAAGCATAATTTTTTCCCTACAGATAAAGACAATTTTACGAAACATATTATAAAAGCTCAAAAAATATCTGAAAGAGAAAAGTCTTTTAGAATAAAAAACTAAGTGCAGTCAACTTGTATTTTTCTTAAAATATTCCTTTCTCTATTCTAGACGCATTAGCATAGTAAAATTCTAAAAGAAGATCTTTCGAATGAAAAATTCTAACTTTTCTTGCTCGATGTAATATAAGACTTATTTATACTACGTAGATTTTTTTATTTAATTACTTATTTACTTTACGGATTAACATTATTTTGAATGATATCTTAAGAATTAAGCAGCATATTAAGATATATTTCGCTAAAAAAATTTCTGACGTAAATACTTTTTTTATGTATATTTGGTCTTTGGAAATTATTTCACAAAATTTTGCAATAAATAGACTCAGTTTTACAATGTTTAGCTTAAATTTTACGTGACATGCAATTGTTTTTCAGAAGTTTTTGAATGAAACTTAGACATAATAAACAATAATTTAAGTCATAATTAAGAAGATATTGTATATCTCCCGGTTCTTCTTGAAAGTTTAATTTGCATGAGTAAGATTAAATTATCATAGAGTACTCTTTAGAAGTTTATCTCATACACACACATAGCACATTATTTTTTTCCAGATTGATTATTGGATCGAAAAGATGTAATACCTAATATACAAACCACGAATTGCAGAAGCAATATTGCTACTTAAAAAAGTAAGGCGCTGATAAATTCCCTTGCAAATTGTAGTTAATTTCTGTCTTGTATTTGTATTTATTTGCTTTGAGTTAGGCGCTACAGCTATTCGCCGGCATAACCTCCAATGATCACAAGAAACCATACATAACACTTTATTACAGAATATTCAGTATATATATTATCACAGGGACAACACAGACACCCATGCCGCTAGCTGGACTCGAACCAGGGAATAGCGGTGTGGGAGTAGCCTCCGTTACCATCCACGCCACTGGATAGGCTTATTTTCTGTCAGTTAAATTTGTTTTGAATTTTTAAATCAATGCCAGTTTCTGTGGAGTAAGTTTTGCTTATTTAGATCGCTGCTAATTTCTTCTGAGTATGTAAATATTTTTTAACAAATCGTAAAAACCAAAGAGAAATATTAAATATTCCTTTACTATGTATTGGAATCATATGTTTTATCGGACCACACTCTTGTGCATAAGTAGACTCACTTATGGGAAGACGGTTGTACTAATCAACATGCCACACTGAAATTTGATCTTGATGATGTTCCTATTTTCATTCTAAATGAAATTGGATTACATAGTTATTATGTTGATGCATGAGAATTCTCACAAAATCAATCTTTTCAAAGCGTAGGAAATAAGAACAGTATGTCTATATGTCATATAATACGCAAGTACTACACGAATTGCTTATTTTCACAATCTTATTACAGTCCCTTCTGGCGTATCAATTTTTAATTTTCCCAATAAATCAAGAAAAACTCCTGTTTTCTGAAGCACTAATGCGTTTGACATTTGAGTAGCAATTTCGTAAATGTATTTCATCTACAGTCAAAAATGTGTAAAGAAAGTATTACTACTTTAAAAGATAGCTTAATATACTATAGATTTTACTGCAGCCTAGAATTAAAGCTTTCAAAAGGTGAGATTTAAGTTTGGCTAACTGTAATCATAAGAACATACAGGGAGGCCATAAAAAATTGCCGATGCATGGATCTCTAGAGATCTGTCCGTCCAATCGATCGATATTTCAAATATAGTTAATTAGAGTCATGAGCTCACGATTATTTGAACAGCAACAAACTAATGCTCACGGTTGTGGTTATTGGTACAGAAACTCGAAATTTTGGAAAGGCAACACTCATTTTTTCTGTCGCAAAATCCTCAGCTTATGCGAAAAATCTAAAGGGTATTCAAACGTTATGTCCATCACAAATAAACGGACGCTTTATGCACGCACAAAAAACAACTCTTCAAGCGGTCGAAAAAAGCAATCGGGGAGCACGGAGAAAATGTGCATATGACAGGTACAAGACACCTAAAATATAATGCAGTTTGCCAGATATTCAGCGTAAAAAAAACGGATAAAAGGCGGGGTGGGAATGTTGGTTCTTTAGTTGGGAACTCGGCAGATGCCGATGAAATGACTCTGCAAGTGAAAGTCATTGGTGAAATTATAAAACTCTATTGTCTTATTAGGATTAATGCCGCGGAAGCATTGTGTGTTTATCAGAAAAAACATCATCAAACAGGTAGCCCATGTAATAGGGTGGCTTGATTTCGTAGAGAAACACGAAGAATCTGGTAGCAGATGTTATAGGCCACGATCCGCACGACCAAATAGTCCTGAATACATGCTTAAGGAGTAACACTAGTCACAGGAAAAGATCCGGATGATAATGTAAAGTCTATGGGAGCGTTCTTTTCAAGTATCTCGCTCAAATTTAAATATTTTTACAATTTTTTTTTTTTTTTTTTTTTTTTTTTTTTTGCATAGGATAGCTGAGGACAATCCACACCCGGCCAAGTTTTTACTTTTTCAATTTTGGTTTCAGATTTAAAAAAAAAAAACTTTAAATTTCTAAACCGGTTTAAACCGATTCTGATATAATATAAAAAATGTATGAGCAAAATAGTTAAAGTAAAAACTACCCCGGTTGTAGATCGTCCTCAGCTATCCTATTCAAAATAAAACATGTAAAAATAATAAAATTTGAGTGAAATATTTGAAAAGAACGCTCCCATAGACTTTACGTTATCATCCGGGTCTTTTTTACTGACTATTGTGGGGCTTTAAGAAAGTGTTTTGATTAGAGACTTCAGCACAGAGGCAAGAAATGCAGCTCTCGTATTGGATATACCGAAAACGACGGTCGTAAAGCTACTGCGCTTTTTAGTCCATTCATCCTATACCGGTACCTACGTGTCCAGATGTTAGATGCAGAGAACGACCAACAACGTATGTATTTTTGCGATTTGATATGACGGAGATCATGACTAGCCGTGTAATGCGGCATTGGAGGCTCAATTGTTCTCGAGTCGTACTTCTTTCAGAAAGCAACACCAACGGAGTTTGTAACGTGCTCTGTTACAAATTCTCGCTATGGCCTTGCTACAAAAGTAGGTCATATCAGAATTGCTGCAGCAAAATGCTCTGAATGCATGCTTTAGATGCAAGATGGTGCAACTCCACATAAAGCAAAGTCTGCTCACAGGGCCCTGAGAAAATCATTTTTACAACCGTGCCATCTCACGGCATTTTCAATTTCCGCGGCCCCTGCGATTCCCTACCTTACTCCTATGGATTTCTGGTTCTGGAAATATTTCAATTCTATAGTGTACATGTGCAATCCACACACTTTGCCGGATTTGAAAGAGTCTATGAAACGTGAGATTGCAAAAAACCCCTCATGCTATTTTACGATTCACTTTATTGTCCACATTCAATGCGTACAAGGAAAAAACTGCTTGGTTGATATTGCCAAATTTATTTGGTTACATCGTTTGGTAAATTGCACTAGTTGCCTAGACTAATATTTGTTTGTATCAAGTACAACTGTTTGTTTGATTGATCCCAATAATTTAGTTAGTTTTATTTAGTTGAATAACATCAAAATGACACGGCACAGGATTTACGCGCATGCGTAATAACCAGGGTACCGTCATGCCTCGCAATGTTTATTAATGGCGACCGCTTTGAAATAGCGAACCGGCGTTCTCAAGAGTTCGCAATATGTAAGTAGCTTTTGTACTTGTATTTTTTTCTTTAATTGTAATAATATAAAAGTTAGTACACAAAAATAAATGTTTTATATTGCTGTTATTTTTTATATGAGAGGAGAAAAAGGTACAATGGATTATGATTATAAAATATAACGATACTATTGTCTGTAGGCCTTTATTACCGAATAGGCACGAGAAACAGGTGCGTACTTCCCTTAGAAATTTTTGAAGGGGCCCAAATTTTACGTTACGTTAATTCTACTTCATAATGCTAGTTTTTTTCAAATTATCAATCTTACAATATATATTAAGAAGTATTGGTACTTACGTACTAACGCCACCGCAGCAAAAATGTCCATCTTATCTTAATACGGCCGATATTGATTACATCTTATCTTAATAACAATTTAATAAAATATTTTGTTTTCCTATTTCTTTAAGCATCATATTTTTAGTTTTACAACTCTGTCTAAAAGAAAGGAATTTAAAACTGCGTACATTGTGTGATTAAAAGAAAATGAATAATGTAACAGCATACCGTTTGAAAATGAATAATGTAACATCATAAATAATTCTAATTGAAGTTTTAGTAAGCAATACAAATGTATAAGCTCTGATGTTCTAAAGGGTATATGGGGGTATATGCCGTAAACCTTCTGGATTTGTTCTAGGATTCCTTGTTGTTTGCTATTTTTATTATGTATGCACAGATCCTAGCAGAAAGTTTGAGACAGTCATCACAGTATTTCTTTTCTGTTTTGCAGATTCTTTGTCATTGAACCTTTATTTTGCTTCATACTATGTTTACCTCTTTATTATTCCATACAAAAAATTAAGATTCATTGCTAATAAAAATTTATAAAATGCTTACAAACACTACAGGTAAGTGATTTTTTGATTAATCAATGCCTCAATTGTAAAAAAATAAGAAAAATATTTTAATTACAGAAATTTTTTTGCCCCTGAAATATCTGTCATAGATACTCAGAGAATTTTCTGATATTAGGCCTTGCAATTATATTGTTGATGTTTATATATTTGTGTATAAGTTATATGTTGTATATTAAAATGTACCTATTCTTTATCTTTCTGTGGTTAATTAAATAGCCACTTCTGTTTCAGAAAGTTCATTTATGGATTATATTTCGCTTCTTATTATCGCTGAATCAAAAGTAAAGATTTTTTGGAATTCTAAATGTTTGAACAGGGTTTGAAATTCAATTTTCCATCGGAGGGGCGTCTCCTTCCCAACATTTATAAATGGAGGGGAGTTTAGCTGTTTAGGAGGGAGAAAAAATCTTTAAAACATACTGTTATTTTATGTGCTATTTGAAGAATTACACGAATACAGACATGACAAAATACCACTGAAGCAATTTTTATCAACAACTCAGAATAATTATGCAATATGTGTTTTTTATTTTTTTTTAAGTGTGTGAAGATTTTATGTAATCTATCTAGTTTTCAAAGGGATGAATTCTCTCCCTGTGCTAATTATTTATTTTTTTCAGGTCGAGTAAACTCAGTTTTTGGTTCAGGTTGATTTTAGATTGAGTATAGATTGCTGCAAGTTGATTGGGTTCGGGTTAATCTAATTTTTTAAAAGTTAGTTCAGTATATAATATTTCTGATTAAAAATGATACTTATAACAATAAATAGATAAGTTTGTGTATGTATTGTTTTTCAAGGAGAAGGCTGCATTTTTTTCCGCAAACTTCTGGTGAAATTTATATCTTTTTATGATTCTGAGATCAAATTTGCATTTTTTTAGCAGCCTATTGACTTGATTCGCATTTATTCGGCAATCCTCAGACGAAATTTGCATATTTTAGTAGCCTTTTAACTAAATTAGCATTTATTAACGACCCTTTGACGAAATTCGCATTTTTTTCCGCGATGCATTGTTGAAATTTGTATGTTTTACACTATTCTGTGACATTTTGGATTTATTAAGCTATCCTTTAACGAATTTTGCATTCATTAAACGATCCAAAGGCGTATCTATTCTGTATTTTCCGAAAATTAAAAAAAAATCGTCATCAATCCGTAAATTTAGACAAAAAACATACTACTAATTTCGACAAATCGTCGCCCAAAAAAAATCAATTTTTTAAATCATTCACAGAAAAATCGCCAATATCATCAGAGGTTCGCGGGGAAAACGTGAATTTCGTCAGATAATCGTGAAAAAACTCAAATTTTGTCTAAAGATTATGAAAAAAAACATGAATTTCATCAAGCAATTGTGAAAGAAAAACACAGATTTTATCAAAGATTGGAAAAAAAACCTCAAATTGTGAGTAGGGATTACAGAAAAAACGAAAATATCATATAAATCATTGCGGGTAAACGCAAATCATGAAAAAAATCACAAATTTCGTCAAAAGATCTCGAAAAATCTGCGAATTTTCTCACAGAATTGCGAAAAAATCTGCAACTTTTGTCAAAGTACCGTGAAAATCCACAAATTTCGCCAAAAGACCGTGAAAAATTCGTAAAGTTCAATCGAAAACTCTAAAAAGTTCAATAATTTGCCCAAAGATCGCTGAAAATCCGCAAATTACGTCAAAGGGCGGCGGAAAAAATAAGTCAAAAGTAACCCCCCTCCCTCTCTCTCACAAAATCTGCTTTATATTTTCAGAAAATTTGCTGCGAATTTCAAAAAAGTTTTCACTTAGAATCACCCCTGAAGATCTATTTGACCAGTTTGGCGTTTTCCTGCTATCCTTTAAAGAAATTAGCATTTTTTTCTCGATTATCGTCAAAATTTGCGTTTTTTCGAGCTTGTTCAACAAAATTGGCATTTTTTTAGGATCTTTTAATAAAATTCACATTTATTTTGAGATTCTTTTATGAAATTCGCGTTTTTTAAGTGGCATTTTGATAAATTTGGATTCATATGCACGGGCTTGCAAAGAGAAAACTGTACTCAAAGCAAAGTTTCAATTTTATGTTATCTCCAGCATTTGTGGAAGTTAATGGTAGTTTCAAAATGCAAAAAATTTCGGAAAATTCGTGATTTTTTTTGGGCGGAAGCCTCCCGACTATGATTTTCTTTTGGGCGGGATTTCAAAATTTTGGGCATGCATTCCGCCCTGAAATTTAAGCCCTGTTGAAATTTAATTTAAAATAATAAAAAAGAAATCTAAAAATTTTGCAAAACAGCGATTTGTGAATAGGCACATATTTTACTGCTATTTTCAGATATAAACAATTGAATTTATTTTTATAGTTAAGATTTTTAAGAAACTCAATAAGCGTTAATTATCAAATGTTAAGTTTTTAATCTTCTTGCTTCTCTCTGAACCATAATTTTAATACTTACAATTACAACATAAAAATTAAAATAAATTTTATCAGTAGATCAGCTCTGGTCAGATATAGCAGATTTTTCATTTACGCACTATGGCAAGTTTTTATACAAATTTAATAAAGATGGCGATACAATTTTGACGTAAGTTAAGCACAAGTAATTTGAAAAAAAAAAAAAATACTATTTTTGCATTACTTCAGACTTGACAAAAGCAAATACCGTTAGGTAATAAGCTAAAAGAATTTAAATTTTTCTAAATCAGTGCTATTTCAGATTATAAATTAGAGGGGGAGGGCATAGGATGGTATTTAATTTTAGTTCTGTTTTCACTTCCTGCAGACCTGAAAAATAGACGGCGAAATTTTTACAAGCGCATCTTTTAGTGTTTGTGGAAAATCTTCTCACAAGTCTGAAAAAAGATTTTTTTTCTTGAATTATTAATTTTGCAATTTTGTATCTGCAGAAAATGCAAGTATCATAATGTAAAGAAGAGATCAAAACTGACACTACAGTACAATGATCTACTACAGTAGATGTAGAAGTATAGTAGATTACTTCCAAATGTTTTGCAGATTGCAGGTCATAGGTATTTTCTTTGTTTTTCTTTAATTGTTTTAGTATTTTGTGCAATTTACATTATGAATTGATTGTGCGATTGTTAGTGAATCTTTAAATGTACAGGTACTACACACTTTAACTTTGAAATCGGAGAAAAATTATTTAATATGGTTGTTTTCATATTTGCGAATTTATCATAAATAATTGTTTGTTTTTTCAAGGTGTAAAAATATAGACACCACCAAGTTTTATTATTTTTCTTCGCTTAAATTTTATTACCATTTTTGCAAAAAAATTAGACAAAGTAGTAGATGAGAAATAAACGAATAAAATTTAATGGTTTGATACTGCATGCTTGCGCCCAGATTTTTACACCTCTGTGTATTTTAATACATACAGTATAGTTTTTGTATTAGTATCTTGAAATATTCTATAAATTGCCATATTTCGCTTCTAGACCATAAAATTTTGTTTTTATAAATTTAAATATGGTTTATCAAATATTGTAATATATGTAGAAGCAAGGTTGGCAAAAACAGTTTTATTATTATTATTATTTATTTTTAATTATTGGATGAAATTATTTCCACATTTCACACTTTATTTCAGCCAATAAGTATTAGATATAGTGGGTATAGGTTATTTTTTATATGTATAGAATGAAAATTAATATGTGTTGATGAACATAGCTATTGCTCTAAAGAAAACGCTTAAAAATATAAAAATAGATTTGAAATATTCAATAATTAAAATCAAAATATAACATTGAATAAAAGAGTATTCGAAATATAGATGCTACTTTTGGCATTTTAATAATCTTTTTATTTTCAAACTTTTTTTTATTAAATTCTTGATAATTTAATTCAGTTAATTTTTTGTTCTTAAATCTAATTACACAAAAAAATTTAATGACTTCTTTCCTCTCACAAATTTATTAATTCACAATTTATTCTTTATTATTTTATCACTATTCAATACCCATATTATCCAATGAAAGTATTAAACTATACAGACTATTATAGACTATTATTACAGACTAAGAATAGTCAGGAGAATTTACTTCTGGCTGTTCTTAGAAAATATTTACTATATTTTATAAGTAACTGCCATGCCCCATTTAAAGTTTTTAAACACTTTAGCACAATAGAACTCACCATTTTGAATGTTTTTTGCTGCTGCAATCCTCTGTTGGTTGTATTATTGACATAAAATATGGTTTGTGTTTGTTATATTTTAACAGGTTCTATCACTATCAATTTACGTTTGAAATCGGTTTAATACTTGCTGAAATTACTACAAATCATCATTTAGAATGTTTTTTATGTAGTTTTTGGCATTTTCACATCTTTTAAATTTTGAATTTTTGAGGAAATGTTGTTCGAGATTATTTATATCTTTTAAGTAACTACTATGCTAAATTCCATGTTTCTAAGCCCTTCAGTAACACATAAATTGTCTTTTTAGAGCGAAATAAGATATAGCCTATGTTGGAGCAAGGACTGTCACCATTTTTTTTTTAAATCTGTTCATTACTTGCAAAGATTGCTTAAAAATCATAATTTGGAACGCCTTTTTGCTCATTTTCATCCTTTTTAAATTTTGTGTATTTCGTGAAACGCTCTTAGAAATCATTTACATCTTATAAATATTATAATGCTAAATTTTGTGTTTCTAGGTCTTTCAGTAACATAAAAGTTGCATTTTTAAAATGTTTTTTGCCTTGCACCCCCCCCCCCCTTTAGCATAAGTTATAGCCTATGTTGGAGCAAGGACTGTCACCATCCTTTTAACATGATTACTTTTTAAATCGGTTTGTTACTTTCCGAGATTGTTTAAAAACTGCTTTATGGAATGCATTTTGCACAATTTTACAATTTTTAAATTTCATATTTTTGGGGAATTGCTCTGAGAGATCATTTATAAGCAATTCCATCTCACCTCAGGCAGGGCATGTCAAATCACCATCACAGATTTTTTTCAAAAAAATTCAGTAGTTAGAACTAAGTGATTTATAAAATTTCCTAAAAGGATTTTTCCCTAAAAAATTTATTTCTCTGATTACAACACTTTAAAGTTCATGATAAAATTGGCAGTTTTCAGAAAAACTGAAAAACGCTTCATTTTGAAATGAACACAATACCAAACATATTCAACATATTCAGTCAATTTATTTTTTATAAACAGTTATTAAACTGAATTTTACTTTGGCATAGTTTTAAAAAATATAGTGACATTTTTACTTAATTAAAAAAATTAGATTTTAAGTACAAAAAATATAATTATTAGTGAATTTAAGATTTTTTTTCAGAATGAAAAAAAAATATTTTAAAGCTAAACATTGATGGCAATCCAAAGACTTTTAATGGGAGTTTTACAGCAAATTTTATTTTAACTATAAGGTGCTTACAACTTTTGTAATTAAATTTTAAATTATGCAAAATTTTGTAAAATCACTACTTTTGAAATGCAATTTCTCAAAAACACCATTTTTTAAAAATCTGATAATATGCTCAATTCATACCTTATTAGTCTCTAATAAATACCTTACAAGCAAATCGTGTGTTTTTGCTTAGAAAAATTTATATGATTTTTTGAAAATAACATGTTGTGTGTATTTTTCAACAGACCACAAAGGCAAGCTCTTCCTTATTTAACCGAACTTGTAATGTAATTAATATTTCAAACTAAAAAATATATCACTAGTACATAATTATTACTGTTAAATTACAGCTAATCATTTGCTTCAATTTAAAATTGCGTAAAATACAGTCAATAATAAAATTAGTATTGATCATATGTCATTTCATTCCATACTCATAAATGTGCTAAATTCATCTAGAGTGTGTTAAATATTTTGTTATATAGTATGGATATAATATATTAAAATGCAAATACATACATTACAACTGAATTAGATTTTTTTTTTTTCAAGTTTAGTTTTTTTTTCTCAGAAAACCAGAAGATCAAACTTTTTCTTATTTCTCTGTATTTATAATAATATTTTTAAATGAAAAAATAATAATATGCACATTATTATGGCAGATAAATATAAGCTAATCTTCAAAAATTCCTATTCATAAAATTAAATAAGCCAAACCCCTTAAAAAAAATCTGCGCTTGTGATGCATTTTGACTTTGCTAAAAATTACTCCTAATACTGCCAAATGAAGTACAAAGCTACCACTGGCAGAATACTCAGATATCGTTAGTTACCTGCACAGCATACTTTAGAGAAGAAATAAAGAGTTTTATCATAGTTTCTGATGATTAACTTATGATACAGCTCATGCTGTTTGTGACATAGAAAAAGTAAAAAAAGAATTATTTAAGTTGTACCAATTACAAACACTGGAATCACCTGTGTATATATCAGATGGAGCTGGAGCACATTTTAAAAACAAGTATCAGTTTTATGAATTGCACAAAAATAAAATTGTACTGAAGTAGAGAATATTTTCAGGTACTGGCCATGTTAAAAGTGCATGTGATGCTATTGGGGACTGAGACAAGCACTATGCAACAAAATTTAATCTCCAAAAGGAGCCAATAAAAGCTATCCAAAATTCTGTCTCATTTGTTGCTGAAATATCTTCTCTGCTAAAAAATAACATTCTAGTCCATCCAGACAGAAATATTATTCAATCCTATAGAACTAATAATGAGAAAGAATATGCTAATGCAAAATCTATTGTTGGTATTAGATATAAACATTATAGGGTGATTGTAATTAATGGAAATTATATGGAACGAGCAAGTAAAAATGAATTGACAAAAGTTGAAACCTTCAGCCAAATGAAAAGTCAATATTCAATACATAGTTTCCAAATCGGTGATTTCATTGGATGCATTTATGAAAATAATTGGTGGATAGGACAAATCAATGGTATATCAATCACAAGAACTAAATGACATTAAAGTATCATTCATGTACCCAACATGGTCCATAGATAAAGCATTCCAGTGGCCAAAAGAATCTGGAAAGAAAAAATATGAATGTGCATTACCATTGGAAAATGTACTTCTAGAAACAGAAAAACCAGTTACAATAGGACAATCTGAGCGACTTCATCCTTCAACGATAAGGAGTTGAAGTTAATTTAAGAAACCTTCACTACCTAATTCTTCTGTTATGTATGTATTTGCACATTAATATATTATATCCATACTATATAACAAAATTTTTACACACTGTAGATGGATTTAACACATTCATGAGTATGGAATGAAATGACATATGATCAATACTAATTTTATTATTGGCTGTATTTTAAGCAATTTTAAATTTAAGCAAATGATTAGCTATAATTTAACAGTAATAATTATGTACTAGTGATGTATTTTTTAGTTTGAAATATTAATTACATTACAAGTTCGATTAAATAAGGAAGAGCTTGACTTTGTGGTCTGTTGAAAAATACACACAACATGTTATTTTCAAAAAATCATATAAAATTTTCTAAGCAAAAACACACGATTTGCTTGTAAGGTATTTATTAGAGACTAATAAGGTATGAATTGAGCATATTATCAGATTTTTAAAAAATGGTGTTTTTGAGAAATTGCATTTCAAAAGTAGTGATTTTACAAAATTTTGCAAAATTTAAAATTGAATTACAAAAGTTGTAAGCACCTTAGAGTTAAAATAAAATTTGCTGTAAAACTCCCATTAAAGGTCTTTAGATTGCCATCAATGTTTAGCTTTAAAAATTTTTTTTTCATTCTGAAAAAAAATCTTAAATTCACTAATAATTATATTTTTTATACTTAAAATCTAATTTTTTTAATTAAGTAAAAATGTCACTATATTTTTTAAAACTATGCCAAAGTAAAATTCAGTTTAATAACTGTTTATAAAAAATATATTGACTGAATATGTTGAATATGTTTGGTATTGTGTTCATTTCAAAATGAAGCGTTTTTCAGTTTTTTTGAAAACTGCCAATTTTATCATGGACTTTAAAGTGCTGTAATCAGAGAAAAAAAATTTTTAGGGAAAAATCCCTTTAGGACATTTTATAAATCACTTAGTTCTAACTACTGAATTTTTTTGAAAAAAATCTGTGATGGTGACTTGACGCATATCAGTACTGTCTGCCTGAATTGAGATATCTTAGAAAAATCTTTCATTAATACAAAAGTCATATCTTTCGAACTTTTTTGCTCCTGCACCCCTTAAAAGTGCTGTTGCGTGTAAAAATATGCTAGCGACGAAAATAGCCTGAAATTGTCGGTTTTCCTATTATTTTTTTTTTCTATTTTTATGTGTTTCATTTGCAGTTTGAGAAAAGTCTGTTCCATCATCAGAATCACTCCAATACAAAATAGTTACTTGCTCTCCAAGCAACTCTCCTCGAGCCATAGGATAACATGGAGACGTCTGGAATTTGAAGCGATTTTGATACCTTATGTAATAGCACATTAAAGGGTAGTGACTCCTATAAGATGGAGCCTATATTGGAGTCAGAACCGTCACCATCATTTTGGTATCATTATTTTTTATATCTGTTTGATACTTTCCGTGATTGTTTAAAAATCGTTTTTTAAAATGCTTTTCGTGCATTTTCGCCCCTTTTTAAACTTTATATTTTTTAGTGATAATTTATATCTTATAAGTAAATCACATGCCAAATTTCATGTTTCTAGGCCCTTCAGCAACACAAAAATCACATTTTTAGACCTTTTTTGCTCCTTCACCTCTTTTGGGTTTTGTGGCATCGAAGTAAGATATAGCCTATGTTTAAATCAGGACAAGCACCATCATTTTTGTACTATAACTTTTGAAATTGGTTTGGTAGTTCCTGAGATTAACACCTACAAATAAACAAACTTCACCTTTTTATAATATAGGTATAAACACAGGCGTTGCATTATACAGGAAAATTTTATTGTTTCAACCAATATTCTTAATCAGCAGTCTTCATTATGATTTTATTTAACATTTTTTATAGAAAGGTACAATGAAGATATAATTTTCAAAATAGTGGTAGGAGCAATAAAATTTCCCTATATGATTCAACCTTTTGAATATAGTGTGTAAAGCTGTATTTTTCGCATCATTTAAGTATATAGAATGTATTCCATGCCTCTAAATTAAATTAATAATACTTAAAATAAGATTTTTAAAGTTTAGGTCAAACCTATGGTCAGCAACTAGCAGACTGCAGTCCACATCAGGAATCCTTGAAAAGACTTTTCGTATTAGCTTTTCACGTTATGAACCAAATTATAGAAAACTGGCTCAAGACCGCACATATAATTTTTTGCATTATTACTGTTTAAACATATACCTGTTTTTTCTATTTTAGTATGTATATGTAAAAATTTTTAGAAAAAATACCTGACTTTTCTATTTTATATTATATGCATATGTACCGCAAAATCCTGTTAATCCGCCCTTCCCGATCAAACGCCCCCTCCCCACTTTATAAAAAATTTGAAATTTTCAAAAAATCCCGAGAAAGCGCCTTCCCTCCCAAAAAAATCGCTGAAAAAACGGGATGAATCATGGTGTAATGAATGAATCATGAATCTTTGATAAAATGTGCAGTTTTTTTTGAGATTTTTTAATTGATTTCATGCTTTTTTGGCTTTTTTTTTACAAATTTCTCCTTTTTCGACAGAAATTACGTCTTTTTTTTTTTTTTTTTTTTTTTTTTTTTTTTTTTTTTTTAAGTGCAAATTTTTCAAGCATTGCTTCAAGTATCTAAATTAATGATTTATTCAAAGATTCACGCTTCATTCATTTCATCATGATTCATCCCTGCAAATTTTGTGAAACGATCGCGGAAAAATCCCGTGTAAGCACCCTTGTTTGGGGGAGCGGATTAACGGTATTTTACGGTATGTAAAAATTACAAATTAAAACTAATAAGTCATTGCTTTACTCATGTGTTTTTTTTCCTTGTTCAATGGACCTCAATAAAATTTTTGAAAAGTATTCTGAATACTGAAATTACTCGTGAGAAGAGAAATGTATTTTTTCTTTTTTTTAGGTATCATTATTAGTAATTAAATAAACAATCAAGTAATTAAAGTTATTTCACTCATGCATTTTTTTTTCAGATATTTTACTTCAATATTTTATCTACCTCTTTCTGGTATTTTAACAATCAGTTGCGGTTGATTCTAGGGAAAAAGTGCCATTGGGATGTACTTTTAAAAAAGGGGAACATTTAAATTTACCTTATAAACATGGCCAAATACTTCTGAAACATATCAAAATACATTAGTGCAGCTTTATTCAACATTCCTTGTTAACTACACTCTCAAAAAAACTTCCGTCAATTCACAGAAAAAGTACTGGCAGCAGTGCTGCCAGCAAATTTCTGTGAAAAGACGGATATCCGTCTTTTTTTTCCCCCGTCACTTGAAGAAAATTTTCTGTTTTTTGAAGGAGCATCCGTCATGTTTTTCATCGTTAAAAGAGAGAAAGTTTTCGTCTTTTGAAGGAAGTCCATTATTTTTTTTCTCCGTTTTAGGGAAGAAAATTTTCTGTTTTTGGAAGAAACGTCCGTCATGTTTTTCTCCGTTTTAGGGAAGAAAAGTTTCTGTTTTTTGAAGGAAAATACGTCATGTTTTTCTTCGTTTTAGGGAAGAAAATTTTCTGTTTTTTGAATGAACGTCCGTCATGTTTTTGTTCGTTACAAGAGAGAAAATTTCTGTCTTATGAAGGAATGTCAGTTATGTTTATCTCTATTTTAGGGGGGAAATTTTCCGTCTTTTGAAGGAATGTCCGTCATGTTTTTCTTCGTTACAAAAGAAAATTTATGTTTCTTGAAGGAAGTCCGTTATGTTTTTGTCCGTTTTAGGGGGGGGGGGGGGTCCTTCTGTTTTTTGTGCAATGCCAGCTATGTTTTCCTCTGTTTTAGGTGAAAAAGTTGTTTCTTTTTATTTCATTAAAGATGTTCTTTATAGCATAAAGGAGCTACACTTTAACACATGAAATTGGCAGGTATCATTCTAAAAATGTGTAAAGTTTTGATAAAATTCAGATCATTCATAAAATGCCGTCATCTTTGGTGTTTCAAATTTAATACCAAATGAAGTCGAAATGGAAGAACTGCTTTATCTCAGTTTTCCATTTTATTGCAATTTAATTACCTATCGAATTATTAAATATTTAGATAACGATCATGCTTCCCCCCCTTTTTTCTGGACTGGTTTTGCTTTTGTCGGGAAAAGCGGTTCAAAATGCCAATTTTGATGGCTTGTCCCGAAATATCTATTTTGTTTACAAAAAACAGAAAAAAGTGATTTTCGGTTGTTTCTGAATAACATTTGTTTACATGCATTTCTGAACAAAAAAAAAAAAAAAGTATGTCACAAAGTTGCCCTTTTTGATGTGTCATTAAAGTAACGTCAAAAAAGCATTACTGTACTTTCTATTGCAAATATCGTAAATATATTTCATAGATGAGTAGATATGGAGCAAAATTTTGAATATAATTAATAATTTATTCCAAGTAAGGAATGGGAATTCATTTCGAATCTGTTCACTTATACTAGTATCCATTCACGAAATTGCCAATCATTGAATAAAAATTCACTTACCTTTCAATGCCTTAAATTCTCTTAATGAAAATTGAAAAACAAATTTCTCCTGAGAATTTATTCTATTTTAAAGCATATGAAAGTTTAAGAAATTTTATTTGAAATAAAAAAACATCCATAAACCTTTTATTTATTTATTTATTTATTTATTTATTTATTTATTTTTGTGGGGGGGGGGGGGGATATATTACAAGAAGCTCATTTCCTAGAAAATAAAAAAAGATTTTTTTCAGAAATTTCCTTTTCTCCGTGTCTAAACAATAACAAAAAGATACTACATGCAGATTTGCTTATTACATTACGATCATTTATTTAAAAAATATTAGAAAGTCTCGATCTGCTTTATTCAATTATATCATAACATGTTACTTTGCATTTAATTTTTTTTTCTAAATTTTTTTATGATATAGAACTAGATTTTTTAAAATATTTCTATTTCAAAATTATGAAAAGAAAAATGAAATCGAAGCTAACATATATTGTAATAAAGATTCTAAGTTTCACCCCCCCCCCCCCCCTCACACTCAAGCTGTGAATTCTTAAATTCTAGATCTATTTTAATACCAAATTTTAAATTATACAAAATATTGCACATTTCATATATTCAACTTTACTTTCAAGATATGCATTACACTTCCTTCTGAATAATCAGCAATAATTTTAAGAGTAGTATTAATAATTTATATTTTGTGGTACATATATATCCATCCAGCTGTACATCCATACATTTTAAAAAATTCAGCTTTTTTATAAAACACACTTAGCTAAATATATGAGCTTTTGTCAATTATTGGTCTTATCACACATCAGGATTTATGATTTTTTTAAAAACTCCCACAGTATTGTTTCATTATTTTTCTTTTGATTTATAAAATAAACATTATGCACAAAAATATGCATGTCAAAGTATTACCAATATATTATTAATAATATTACACAATTTATGTAAATGATTAAAAGGCAACATTTAGGTTAGGGTAAAAATTTTTATTATACAAAATACATGGTAAACTACAAATCAAATGTAAACCATTATAAGACAATAAAAAGAAAAGGAGATGTTTTAGTTAAAATAAAAATAACTACAGTAACTACTTACATGAGTGCCATGCCTATGATGGCCCCATGTGGAAAATGTTTAATAAAAATAAAAGTTTTAGTTTCTCCGATCTGTATTGTAATCAGAGATTAGTGTACTGACTCTGCGTCATATGCAAATTTCCTCCTTGCGCCCCGATCGAGTTTTTTTTATGGGGGGGAGGATTCCCAGAACGGTTTTTTGTGCGCGCATAACATGTCCGTTTCTTGTGATACACGTACGGTTCCAACGCTCTTTAGGTTTTTCGCATGCGCTGAGCATTTTGCGATGAAAAAAAATGGGTGTTGCTATTGGAAATTTTCGAGTTTCTGTAACTATAACCGTGACCGTGAGGGCCATTTTGTTGTCGTTCACAGACTCTCGAGCTCATACCTCTGAAGAAAAAAAACATTAGGCAGTTCCATTCGGTTAATCCAACACTTCATACAACAAATAAATGTAGTAAAAAAAGCAAATAAAAATTGAGTTCAAACAACACACTTAAAAACTTATACGACCAACTATTAGGTTTAACCCTCATCGCACTGTGTACCACATATGGCACATACCTAAAAACATAATTCTCAATGTGTGCCATAAATTTGGCCAGTATGATTACTGTAATTGATCAAGAATAGTCCAAAGAATGGAATTACATTTATTTGGTCCATATCAGATGGTTGCATTTGACAAAAAAATTAGAAAAAATTGTGCAGTTAAGGTTTGAACATCTAAGAAGTATTTTTTATTTGCTTTGTAAGTTGATTTTATTTAATGTTATTCAATAAGCATTTCATTAAATTACAAAATATTATTCCACTGAGATATAGCTTACAGGATATAGTCCACTCTCTCTAATCCACATTCCCTTATAATCCACACTGTAACTGTTTTCAGACCATAATAAAAGTGGATTGCCCTTATGAATTAAAAAATTTTTAATGCATTCATTAGACTGAGATATTTTATGTACATTATGAATAATACGATATATTCTAAACACATTCGCTAGCTATATAAAAAGATAAAATTTCTTAGAAGTGATAAGTATCCCATGAGCAAAAATCTCAGATTTTTAGGAAAACAAAGTTTTGTATTGATCAAGAAAGACTGATCTTTAAAGGCTTCAGGATACAATAAACAAAAAACTATAAAGCAAATAGAAATTTGTTTCATTAGTGTTATATCATTTAAATAGTTTCTTGATATTGAATATAATCTTTTTTTATATCAAGAATCCTTTCTTTCACTAGGGGGGCTCCGCCCCCCTGCTCGCTACGCTCGCCAACCCCCCACGTAATCGCTTCGCGATTCCAAGTTGTAGGCTACCCCTGCTTGCTGCGCTCGCCAATACCCCATGGAATCGCTTCGCGATACCTTAATTTCCATACATTCAATTTTGGAATTCCTCTCATAAACGTGCACTTATTAAAATACCGAGCATTAAATATCCATAAAAACCTGGAAAATCTACCAAAATAGCAGCATAAGGAAAAAAAAAGGAAGCGTACTCATTTCCAAGTCCACCCGAGACGGGGCCCTTTCCTGGTTGGTCTATTCGACTCATGGAAGGTGTGGTCCACCCGGACACGTTATTTCCGGAAACCTTACACATCAGCATCATTCCAGGAGTCATTCCTAGAGATTTGTTTAAGGTAGTGGTTTTTTTTTTTTTTTTTTTTTTTTTTTTTTTTTTTTTTTTTTTTTTACTATAGAAGGATTTCTGTGTAATTTATTTGCAGTATGATTATTACATTTGTTGATAAATTCCTAATATTAAGATGTAAACAAAGAAATGACCTATAATCTGTACAATTCTATAATTCACAAAATCCTTGATCCCAACATGTGATTAGAGGAGTGTATTGTAACTATTATAAATAACAGTAAATTACCTGCCACAGAATAAGTAATAAAAACATTTTTGTATGTATGTTTTTTTTTTTTTTTTTTTTTTTTTTTTTTTTTTTTTTTACTAAAAGCATACATTTCAATTATATGAAGATCTGCCAACTGCTATGAAAATAAACCTTCATTCTTACAATTTTGAGTTATTATATTGAGTTATTATAAGTTGCAATGCTGTGATGAATATCTTGAACTATGATTTTTTTTTTTTTTTGCAAAAATCACAAACACATTTTTTACATTTGCAATTTTTGGTCTATGAAAAATTTTTCAGGAGTGATTTTGATGTGAAATTTCTAAAATTTTAAAGCATTTTGTTCTGGAAATTTTAAAATAACGACAGTTATTTTAAAAATTTGGACATAAAACAGGATTGTACAATAAAGTTCTTAACATAAAATCCTCAATGTTTCTTAACCACCAATAAATCGTTTTTTCGTAAGTATTTACAACAAGAATTTTCTTCTTTAAAAATTTTGTTGCCATCTTGTCAAAAATCTCAGAAAACACACAAATCTTCCCTTAGTAGCTGAGTAAAATCGCGAATTTCATTCGAGTTTAGGAAAAATAGAGCAAAAATAAAAAATGAATTTTGATAGACTATGGAGGGGAAAATATGGTCAATTTCCTTTACCCACAACTGCATAATATAGGCAATATATTTCAGATGTAAACAGTTGAAATGTTTTTTGTAAAGCAAAATATTGAGCATTTTAATCATAAAAGAAAAAATTAACTGGATCTGATGAATTAAGAAATTTTTAATGGATTCTGCATTCCTTAGAATGAAATATATATATGCATCTTGTAAATAACTACTTTATTCAGAACGCATTTGTGTGCTGTATAAAAGTGAAAATGGCTTTTAAAGAGGCGTCAGCTCTGTAGGATAAATATCTCAGTTTTTAAGAAAAACTTTTGTTAATGATCATGAAATCCTGATTCTTAAAAAGGCTCAAGTTAAATTAGAGCAAAAAGTAAATAATGTAAAGCAAATCACTATCTCTGCAATGTCTGATAGATTTAAAAAATAAGTACAAATCAATTCTATTAATTTTGTGATACATTATTTAAATATATTTCTAATATATATAGTTTTTTTTATATTACTTAAAATAAAGCATTTCTTTCATTCCTGTGTTATTTATTTACAGTGTCATAACAATATCTGATGATAAATCCCACATTAAGACTGTAAACAAAGAAATATGACCTATAATCCTCAAATCCCTTGGTCCTGACCTGTGAGAATTAAAAGAAATATATTGTTTTCCAAATTTTTTCAAAAGGTCATCTAAATGAGTAGTGAATTTTGTTGATTGGTGGCCACAAGATGTTGCACTAAACTATCATGAATTTTGTTAATGGCCGTGTGAAAAATAAACCTCATCTGATCGCAGAAGAAAATAAATTTCATCAAAAAGATGGTGGTAAATGCGTTAAATTTGTAAACTATCATAGAAAATGCAGATATCATCAAAAGATCGAAAAAAGAAAACAATTTCGTGTGAATTTTATCAAAAGTTCACAGTAAACAATGCTGTTTTAAAAAAAGAATCGTGGTAAAGAAAAACAAAAGATTTAACTTACATTACAACTTTCTAGTACTTTTTCCGGTTTACTAAAAATGATTGGTTTAGGAAAGTAATATTTATTTTAAATTTAAATTGTTGTGAAATAATTGCAAAAAGAAAATAAATGTTTAAAAATTTACTGCACTTGCTAAAAAGTTTAAACATGGCCTACTTTTACAAAAAAAAAAAAAAAAAAAAAAAAAAAAAAAAAAAAAAAAACTGAAACAAGAATAAATTTAAAAAATTTTTTAAAATTTTTCACTATTTTGAAAATTTTTTATGTAGTGAAAAACTGGTACTTCTAGGTTATCCTGTCGATCAAAAAATTATGGCCAAACTATAAGATTAAATGTCAAATAATGGATGATCGTGAATGTCACATTCAATGACATTAAATGCAATTCACGTGTTTAAAATAAAGTGCTTTTTATTTCGACTTTTTATTATTATTCTACTAATTGTTTTTTTTTTTCGTTATTTAAAATAAAAATTTTGTCAACATGTATAATTTTTCTATTAGTTTGGCGTTTTGTATAATTTGGCGAAATTGGTCGACTGGATAACCTAGAAGTACCAAAAAACTTCATTCTTTTAACGAATTTCGAAAAATGGTCATAATAAACCAACCAACCAAACTCCAGATTAATTTCAATTTTATGCTTTATGCTTTTTTATTTTTAAAGATTGGCAGTTCTGTTATATGCTGATTGCTTAAAATTTGATATTTTAACATTCAGGTAAGCTGAAAACATTTTGAAAGGACATGAGCTTATTGCTCAAACTCAACTTTTCTATTCGAAGGTTTTTTTCTTTTCCGGACATTTGGATCCTCTCTCGGGATTTATTTCTGCAAAGAGACTGAAAAAAAAATTATCACAATGTAATAAAGAGAAAACAGTAAAAATATGGAAAATATTTAAGAATATGCAATTTATATGAACAATTTTTACACATAGATATTGTTGGATAAGATCTTTTCATTATTTTCCTATCATATGTACATTGATTTGAGCCAACAGATTTCTATTCTTTCCTTATGAGATCTAATCAAGAATTGCATGCAGGTGAAATGAGGAGTGTCAGCATTAATAAAAGTTTTATCAATGAGTTATTGTACTTTAACATAATATAATTAAATCGCCCCCCCCCCTCATATCATAAATTAAGGGTGACTACAGGAATTGAGAAACAAAATTACCTGATTACACTTGAATCGATTTTTTTTCGCATTAAATGAATGGATGAGGTTGCCTTTGAGGTTGCTTTTTTAGGTGCGTTCGTAATTATGTAAATACGTAGCACCTATTGTTGTCGTTAAGTCCGTCCGTCTGTTTGTCTGTCCGTCTGTCTGTCCATCCGCATATAACAACGCAAAAACTACCCAACTGAATCGTATGAAATTTAAAATACATAATTATTACATAATTTTGTCGAGTCATTTCAAATTTTATGAAAAATGGATGCATAGATCAATTACAGGGACAATCAAAAGGATTCCGTTACATTACGGTCAATGGGGAAAAAGTTTCAAATGCATTTTAATCGTTTGGAATTTTAAATACATAATTATTACATAATTTTGCCGAGTTATTTCAAATTTTATGAAAATCGGATGCATAGTTCAATTACAGGGACAATCAAAAATATTCCGTTACATTACGGTTAATGGGGAAAAAATGTTTCAAATGCATTTTAATAGTGTTACACACATTCGAGCGTAATAAAATTGATATGCATCTATAAAGTACATATTATAATATACATTTTGCATAATCTGTGATGCAAAGAATATTTTTTATTGATTTACAAGGCCACACAAAAGTATTCCATTGCATAATGATAACATTATGCAATGGAATGCTTGTTTGGTGCGCATTTTAATTGTAATTATTTACAGTTTTATGAGATTGATATATGAGAGTGATATTTTTAAAACTTCGTTATCGTACGAACGCACCTCATTTGCTACGCTTCACGTGCAATTTCCAACTTGTTAATACTGGAATGGACTTTAGTCGTTTGTTTGTTTTTTATTATTTTGCATTTATCATATTTTTTTCGGAAAAAATGTATAGCTTTTGTTTAAATAAATATATTAAATGTATAAAATTGTAATATATATATATATATATATATATATATATATATATATATATATATATATAAGTGTATATAATACATGTATAGGTTTATTTATTTACAGGTATATATATTATGTATTTATATATGTATACTGCTATATATAATTACATATACATTGAAATATATCTAAAATGTATATAAATGAAAATATTTATATAAACATCGTGAATATTTTAACATGTGGCATATGTAACGTTTATTAAATAAATATATCTTTATAAACCATCCAAAAATCGTGTTTTTCAACCTTCTTGAGAAATCAGGTAAATTGCTAAAATGGCTTTTAGTTGCCAATTTCGATTTTTTCGCCAGTCGTAACAACAGAGCATGATAAGGAACTTTTTCCCAAATATAATATAGGCACCGAGATACCTAATTGCCATTATTTTGCCTGACATGGTGACCTGGCTATTGTTGTTTATTTATTGAAAAATTTTCTTTTTTCTTTTTTAAAATGACATAAATAGTTTTGTTCTATATAGTTATTATGTAATGTATTGTTTATTTATAATATCCTCTTTCAAATAATAAAAAATAATTTAAAATTTTATGCGTGTAACTGATATTCAAAAATTAAGTTATCACCAAATTGTTACAAAAAAAAACATCGCACCAAAACCGATATGACATTTGTGCCACATATTTTATTTAAACATCAAACGTTGTTGTTTCTAATTTACATTCTAATAAACATATATTCTACGATAACTTCAAGTGAAATTAAGTTGACAACTAACTACCAGACTTCATAAAGAAAACAAATGCAGAAGATTCATTCGCATGAACGGTAAAAAATATTAAACCACAAAAATAATAATTCGCAAAGCATTCCAACAATGAATGGAAATGGACACTAATTCCTATGACGTCATAGCATGAAAATTTCATCAAAATCAGTTAAGCCGTTTCGGAGAAATTTTTATGGCATGGGCCACCTTTATCATTTAGGGGTATTAAAAATAGATAACAACCTATTCTCAGACCTACTGAGTATACATATAAAATTTGATCAAAATAAGTTAAGTCGTTAATTTAAAATAAATAGTTTCACGCAAAAAGGCTGCTAAACTTTCTTTTATTTAAAACAATTTTTATAACGTACATTTTAAACATATTACTAGTTGGTAAATAACGAAATTTCCTATATATTAATACTTCCACAGCAAAATAAAAAATAATTTAGAGATTACATGTTAAATTTATTACAGACATAACTTAAAAAAATAGTTTGGCGCAAAGAGACTGAGAAACTTCCTTTTAATTGAGACAATTTAATATAACATACATTTTAAACAACGAAATTTCTTATATTTACATGATTAAAAATATCTTTTTCATAGTTAATAATGCGTCCAGTAAGCTAACAAACATATAACTAATTTTTTCTGAAAATATTTTTTGTTTGAGTTCGGGCAAACACCAAGGTCACACGTTATAAAATATTTTTGTAACAAAAATTATAATTACTCGTAATTATCATTATAAGTTTAATTCGGAATTTCTAGTTTTCTTAAGAAAATAACAAGCATAAGCTATATTTGATATTAAATTACATCGCAGTTATACAATTTAATGCATAGCATAAAAAATGCTTAACTATGCCAGCTAAAAAGCAAACAAAGCTGTTTAAAAAAATGAAGTTGATTATAACTGTTATACTAAAGGCATATCTTTCATTAAATTCGACCATGTCGCCATTGTTCTTAAAATGACATTGCACTAGTGCACTATTAAAAACATGATCTAATTAAAAAAAAAAAAAAAACACATACAAAACTTGATTTAGTTTTCCATACCATTCCATTCCATTGATTTAGTTTTCCAAGTTCTACAAAGAATAATAATAATATTGCTCACCTTATGTTTGCTGTTTTTTTCACCTGCTATTGGAAAATTTGGAACGCGCTTGTCATCTGCAAACTTACAATTCGTAATAAAAACAGAAAATTAATTCGAAAAAGACAAATGCGCATGCGTGCGGGGATAAACAAAATTTATTCGTCTTCTACACACTTGCTGGAACGATTCACAGAAAAATAACGTCTCCAAGGAGTACAGAAATTATTTGTTCGAAAATGAAGCAAAATGTAGTGTATAAAGACGAATATTTCTGACAGTGTAGTGTATTGCATATTATAAATTTTTCACAGTATTGGTCATTCTACACATTGCTATATCTGAACTAAGTCATTCATTATCTTATTTACTGCAATAATAGCAATTTTTTCATTAAAAAATTCTTAAATTCAGAAATTAAGTTAAACTAATGTATCAAATTTAGTCCTCTCTAGAGAATTGCAATGTTTTTCAATGTGGGAATGCAGGTTCTTTTTAAATGCTAAATTAATTGTTAACATCTAAGAAGTTGTGCATTAAATAGATAATTGCGATGTAAAGATATTTTAATGTTAATGTGACTAACTGAAATATACTCGATTTTTTTCTGTTGATCGATCGGCAAATCTCACAATTTTTTCCAACCAGTAAATGACAATTTTTTGTTCTTTTTATCCTACAACCGACTGAGCATGTAATAATATTTTATTTCTGCCAATTGATGAATTTTGTGTTTTTCTAAATTTGCAAATTTTTTATATATAATTTGTTTGCAAATATAATATGAAAAGGGCAAAATCATATTAAGTGAATTTGTAACTTTTAAAAGTAAATTTTTTACTTTGCATAATGAATCTGCTAGTATCAGCATGCTTGGTGCCGATATTTTAAACTTCATTTTTTTCCCCATGTTGTAGTTTTGAATAGTTGTCTGTTATTCATCAAACTGTAAGATTAATATCTGCGATTTTGGTGTCATTTGAAATAAGTTTAAGTGTGGTAGTAGGACTATGTTCATTTTGATATTAAAAAATATATATATTATTGATTTATATGCATTATTAAATTTTGATAATTATCTGAATATCATTTAATTACGTTAACATTATTAGGAAAAAAGTGTTCATTTATTAACAGTCATAGTTTTAACTGTACACTGTCTTGGGTTTTTTCTTATTCATTTTGAATAATTGTATATAAATTTGTGTACCTTTTATCATATATGGATTAAAAATAATTTCTTGCTATAAACATTGTTATTTCTTCATGTCTTCTTCTGCTTCATTTTTCCTGTATAGTTATACAATTATATTTTAAAATGTCTGTATGAATACTGTTCAGAAATGTTGTTAAGAGTGTGGATTTGTAGAATATTTGTAATTATTTAAAAAAGAATAATTTAAAATCTTATCTCCTCAAACGCTTAAATTTTACTCCTGATGGACACCCAAAACTCCTGACACTTAATAATTTTATTCCTGATGCATTTTTTACAATGTTGGATGCATCAGACTGCATAGCAGTTTTTGACTTAAAAAAAAAAAAAAAACTATATCTAGCTGTTTTACACCATATGAACACACAAAATCTACTATTGCCCACCCTGATTTTTTCCTATTTAATAATCATAATTCACACATTTCTCTTGAAACTATTACCTGCATGCAAAGGAAAATGATATTATATTATTGTCTTCCTATCATATTCTTCCAATAAACTTCAAACCCCAGATGTTGTAATTTACAGTGCATTTAAATGAGTGTGTAAAGTTGCATTTAATGATTGGATAATAAATCATTTCAGAAAATCAGTATCAGTCTATAATATTCCTTCCTTATCAGCAAAAGTGTATTATAAATCATTTACGCGAAGTAGTATTTTATTAGGATTTGCAAAAAACTGGCATTTTCCCATTAAATTGCTTACTATTTAAAAATGATTTTTTTAAAGCTATGTTACCGACCATGAACGCCCCCGTACTACTAAAGATAAACCAGCCTTGTAAACAGTTGGGGGAAAAGTATTGGTGTCCATGAAAATGAAGACCTTAAAATCGATTTGCAACAAAATGAATCATCCAACATTCAACAACAACCAACTAAATCTGTAAGTCCTTCTCCTAAAGCTGCATTGAAAAAGAATATAAAGGCATATCTAGAGTTTATTCTAAAAAATCTGAGAAAAGAAGGTGGGATGATTTTAAAATAAGGGAAAAAAACAGAGAAAGAAAAGAACAAAATTTTCATTCATAAGGAAAGAAAACCAAGCTCGAAAGGAATGAACATACAAAAAACTTAAAGTCAAAAGAAGACTTATCATTCAGTTCTGAAAACAGTAATAATAATAATGAACTCAAATGATTGAAATACAACATAACTCTTCACTTTTAAGGTGCTACTGTATTGAAACTTTCTGCTCGCGAAATCCCGTATTGGTCTATGGGAAAAAATTTGATGCGCAATTGTATATTACCTAATATAATGATTAAAATATTGTTTTCACCATCTGAAAGTAGACATCAAATGTCAGTGATGTGTGTTTTTAAAAATTGTCTATGGAAATTTTGAGTATTTTAAAGAAGGGGGTAAAATTTAATCTAATAGGAATTTCAAAGTTCTTAGAGATTTTTTATGTATTTAAAATTTATTAAGACAATTTCTAAAAAGGCACATAATCGACATTTGACTTCTACTTCCAGATGGTGAAAACAGTATTTTAATCATTATATTAGGAAATGAGTAATCACACATCGTTTTTCGATATATTAACATGGAATTTCGTGATTGGAGAGTTTCACTGCAGTGGAGCCTTAACAGAAAATAGGTAAAAATTAAAAAATATATATATATATATATATATATATATATATATATATAAATTTTAAATTTTGATTATTTTCTGTTTTGTAAAGCTAGTTTGAATATTTGAATATAGTTATGAATAGTATATAATTATGCAAAGAAAAATTCACGTGATAAATTTATATTTTTAAGTTGTAATTTCGTAGAATTGGAATTTTTTTTTCATTTGGAGATTTTTGTTATATGGGTTCTGAAAAATTCAAAAAGTGACCAACAGAGGAGAGGATGAATGCAAAACCGGATTGTCATGTTAACTACGATTGTCAGCTCTAAATTGTTTACATTTTTTATCCAGTTTTTTAAAATAAAAAATGTGTATGCATTAGATTAGTTCCTCTCCCCCCCTCCCCTTAAAAAAGCATTCAAAATCAATTTAATTCAGTAATGACAATTTGAAGTAAAATACTAATTGAGGTAATTCATGAATTGAATGCTCATATTATGAAAACTGCCATTAATTAAAAGTGAATATTCAAACACTTTTCAAGATCTTTAAATCAATATCCATAGTGAATACAATCTACGATTGTGTATCATGAATGAGGCAAAAGATTAATTCTTAATATATATTTATTTCACATGAATTTCATATTTTATGTATATAATGTATTTTGAAATATTTCACGATTAACCAAAAAAAAAGTGTATCATAATTTATTTATATTTTGAAATAAGTACTATGACACAAAACTTTTATGTGGTTTTCGTCAATTTGATTCAAAATATAAATGAATTTAAATTGATATTTATGAAAGAAAATGTCAAAATTAATACTTAATTTATGCAAAATAATAAAAAGAATTTTCTAATTTAATGTAAACAATTTTTTGCAAGGTGTGTGTGTGTGTGTGGGGGGGGGGGGTTGCTTATAGAATGGGGCCATGTTAACCTTAAAGTTCAAAACTAACGCATACAAACTATTAGTTGCTACGTATTGCAACTGTTTCAGAAAAAGCAATTCCAGTAAAAAATTCGCATATTTTCATGATCAGAATCCTTGTACACCAAACACCACCCTCAATTTAAATGTTGATGTAAATAGCTTTCAAATTCTTGAACAGATTTAGCTACAATAAATGTACAGAACTTAACAAGGTCTCAACAGAATTTGTTGGCTATCTTACGTAAAAATGATGGCCAGTAAATATTTCAAATACAAAAAGATGTACAAAAATGTAGTTTTGTACCATAAATGTAATTTTCATTAACCTCTTGGCAGTGTGATGCATAATTTTAATAAAGATCTGTATCAGAAAATTTCAAATCAATTGTATATTTTTAACTGGTGGTAAAATGGTTGAAAAATTGTGTTTCCTGGATTTCAAATAATTTTTTCCCTAACATTCTGGTGTTATTCAGCATTACAGAAACACAATTATTTGCCACTGAAACATTAAAAATTCAGTTTCCATGAAAATTCGAGATCTTTTACAAGTTAATTGCCATGTAAGTCACCAGTGACGGACACTGAACTTTCTGTTTAGCCAGCTGTGACTGACACTATGTTGATGGTGTAACGGGAATCTTATTTCGAGGTCACCAGAAGAAATGACAAAATATACTTGGCAGTCAACATATTAGTCAAGTTCATGCAGTTTATCTTCATGTGAAAAAAAAGAAGTGACATCTGTTTACTGTAGTAATTTGGAAATCGTGCTCCTCCGAAAAGTTTTGGACTAGGCACTGTATCTATATTTTTGAGTAATAAAAAATGATCAATCTCATTTAAATAAAATTCCAATCCTAATTTCTGTTATTACTACTAAATGAAATTATTAATTACACTACAGTAGCCATTAAACGAAGGTTTAATTTTATTGAATTTCAAATATAAAGATAATAATTCGGGAATTATCTGAAAAAAAAGTCATTGTTTTCCCCTAGCTTTCAAATATTATTTTTTACTAAAATTCCTGTGTTAATTAAGCATTGCAAAAACACAATTGCTTGCCCCTGAAAGTTCTTTTTTAAAAATATCTGGCATTTTTTTTAATGGTATTGCTGATGTTCAAAAACAAACAAGCATAAAAAAACGTATTTTAAAGTTGTGCCAACCTAATTTTTTTTGTTGATATAGCCCCAACCAAATTTTGGGTTGGATTGACCAAATCATTTTGTTAACTTTATAATGCTATTCCAACCAAATAAATTTGGTAATAACAACCAAATCCATTTGGTTTTTATTAAATAAAATTTATTTGGTTATAACAACCAAATGGATTTAGTTGTTATTACCAAAATTATTTGGTTGGAACAACATTGTTAAGTTAACAAAATGATTTGGTCAGTCCAACCCAAAATTTGATTGGGGATACATCAAGTAAAAATTTAGGTTGGTACAACTTTATTTTTGTTATTTCAACAAAACAGTTTTTTCTGTGTAATTGCCTGTGATGTCACCCATGTGAAAAAATTCTTCTCCTATCTGTACTCCAATCAGTGATTGGTGTCTTGACTGTGTCAAATGCAAATTTTCTCAGTGTTTCCTCATAGATTTTTTTTTTTAACCATATGCAGAGCTGTTTCTTCTAGAAGAATAACGTGTTCATTTTCTGTAATACACGTACCGTTCCGACGGTTTTAGGGTTTTCGCATGTGCTAAGCGTTTTGCGACGGAAAAAAAAATGGGCGCTGCCATTCGAAGATTCGGAGCTTCTGTATCAATAATTGTAACTGTGAGTGCCACATTATTGTCATTCACGCGATCTCGAGCTCATAATTCTGAATAAGAATAGCTCGAATCACATTTCGATCAGTGCAATGGACCAGCTTCTAGAGATTCACGCATCGACAAAGTGTTTTCATTACTATTCCTTCATATTAAAAGGAGATGTACTGAAGGATCATAACTGTCAATTTTTAATTTTTTTTATACCGCTAAAGTTTAAATAAAATTTAACTCATTTAATCTTATTTGTCTTATTGAATCTCAGATTTCGTGGATTATATACTTCAAAATGAACTTTCAAATTTTAGTCGAAATTGTTTGGCTGTGGCATTGTATAAGAATTTATTTTTGACTCAACGAGATTTGGTCAATTATGTTTGCCTTTTTCAAGGACGTTTTAATTGTTTTGTATAATTGAAAGCTACATTTATTGTATCATTGATTAATTTTTGTTTGAACATTGCTTAACCTTTACGACACTGAGAACGAGCTCACCGCGTCCATGTCCCGTGCCCCCAGCGTTACGGACAAATTGTACGCATCTATCTGAATTTCAGAGTCTAACTACATTCATTTGAACTTCCACCATTAAATTTTAATAGAAATTTTTGTCGTTTGAAAAGCCATATTCATGCAAAATTACTGTTATGAGTTAGAAAAAAATATATATATTCAATTTTACTGGTCGAAGTTTACCTGGTGGTAATCAGGCACTTTTGAACGTTTCTACAAAATGCACTTCGAAAAAGAAATCTAACGATAGGGGAAGAATGAAAAGGCGAAATCTTAATTTAAATGGGATATTGCATGATCAGAAATGTAAGTTTTTTTTAAAAAATTAATGCATTCCAATTATAGCAATGAAGTTTTTTTTTCTTTACCATAATGAGCGCGTTTAATACTGCCGAAGTCCTTACATATGTTAATATGTGAAAACAAACAAAGAGTGTAAAGTAAAAATTACGATGAGGATATGAGTGCTCTAAATTTTATTTGGTCAGCACCACTTTTTCAAGCACAGTTACTTTCAATTGCACAGTATCAAAAATGCTTAAGCCATTGGTGCCTACGTTTGAAACGTCAATTTCGATGAAAATTCACATATTTTTTATTGGTTTTTCGTATAGAATGAACATTTCTGTCTCTGAATATGTCTTTTTCCTGCACGCCTATTATAAATGAAATTAGAGCTCGTTAAAAAAAAAAGGAAACGAATTTAATTTAAACCGATGTTGAAAACTTTAAAAGCGTTTACTGAAAAATTAGATTTCTATCAGAAGAGATAAGCGACCATTGCTCTAACTCAAAATTTTATTATCCTTTAATCATGAATTTTTCGTGTAGCTTTTAAATAATGTCTAGAATCTAATGAATAAAAAAATAAGCTCTGAGTGACTTGTTCGTTGATATAGCTTTTTTCATGAAGAATTACATGTTAAATTACTGAATTTTTCTATGTAATTGTATATAACCAGCTGTATCTCTTTTATATTTCTTCATATTATATAGATTTTAGTTCATTACACTCAAGAGTGCTAATGTGCATATAAATTGCATTGTTAACACAATCAAAGTGATTGGTAAAGTTATCATACGAATAAAATATTTCCAACTGAGCGAAAAATTGCCCAGGCCGGGACTCGAACTCAGATACTTGGCTTACAAGGACAATGCTTTACCGTTTAAGCTAACTGGGCACGATAACCGGTGAGCATCTTTCGCTCAGATAACCTTGAAGGTCATAACATCGGGTCTGTCATTTAGACAGCTCAACAGAATAGACCGCAGTTAAAGAAACTCCATAGAACGATAAGTACGTAGATAAATTGCATTGTTAATACAAACTGATTGGTAAAGTTATCATACTAATTTTTTCCCCTGAGTCGGAAATATTTAATTCGTATGATAACTTAGCTGTTGTTAGTGAGAATTGCCATCAAACATCGTTACGTCACTCTTTACATCTTGAAAGATTATTTTTGCTGTAATGTCTGCCACGTCACGTTTAAATAGTGACAGAAAAAAGCAGTTCTCAGACGTTTCAGCGTGAATTGTTTGTGAGAAATGTAACTATTCTCGCAACAAAGTTTCTCACTATATATAAAAACAAAAAAGAAAAATCATACGTTGAGCATTGTGTATGAAACGCTTTTCAAAAATTTCGGACTACTTCAACAAGCTTCGTCTTGTACGGGGATAATTTAAATATAACAACTAAGTAAACAATTTAGGAAACGTGCGGAATATTTGAATAAATGATTTCAGAGATGATAGTACATAGACGAGTATATATTACAATTCTTTTGCGTTCTATTTGTTCTGCAGATTTTATATATCCTATAGAATAAGTAGAAATTTAGTTTAGTAAGAAAGCGTTAAAAAAATTAGAAACTGAACTTCAGCAAGCTGATATATACATTAATAATTCTGTACAGTCCTGTATTCTATCTAATAAAACTTCACGAATGTAGCATATTTATTAAAATTTATATAAGGCTAAAACACGTTTAAAACTACTAAAATCACAATTCCATAAATTATCATCCGTAGGCGGCTTTAAGTCTAATTTTAGCATGGTCATGTACAGACCCTCTTAGTCATTAATTTGCATCCCACATTCTATAGAAAACCTTTTTTTAGTGCATTTCATGAATTTGAATCAATTTCATTAAGAAACATCATCAAAATGCGCTTGAAACAATTTTTCTCATTCGTCATAATATAACGGAATACTTCTGACAATCACAATGAGCAAATTATGAATGCTGCACACTTAATTTTGAATAGAGATTGTTTTATAATAAGCCTCATATAACATATAAAAATTACTGCGACAGACAAACCGCGGTCATAAACACTTTACAATGATGTTGATATATGTTAAAAAAGATCAAATAAATATAGAATATCAAACTTGATAAATACAGAAATGCATCTTTTTTGAATGAAAGAAAACTCAAGATCATATTTAGAGTTAAACAGCACGGAAAACATATATATAAATTATTTCATAAAATTATTTCATGCATATCGCTATTGATCAACTTCAATAAAAACTAATATTGAAGAAGACGTTCTTCAGATTGTAATATTATTTTAACTTCGTGAATTTTCTTTCAGTCATACGCAAATAGTTATTAATATTAAATTTTATACATAAGAAAATTATCAAAATGATTTCTAAGCTGCTTTTGTTGCTTTTTTTTTGTTTAAAAACCTCTCTCTTTTCTGTTTATATTCCATTAGTAAAATATAAATTTAATCCTATTCAATCTGAAATTAGATATATATTTTTTAAGTGGAATTTCTTCATTTTTTTAATCATAGAAATATATCGTTCTATTAAAGAAAGTTTATTTTTTAATATAATCCTTACTACTTAAAAACAAATTCGGTGAAGTAGAAAATATTATGCAGTAAAAAGGAATGACAAAATTAAGCAAGGAAAAAGCATCTAAGCACTTAAAAAACTAAGTAGTTAGTAGTAATTTTACCAAATAAAAGAGAAATTTTGCTTTTATTTTAATTGTACTTTGTTCTTCTAAATTAAAGTATTAAATTGAATCCATAATAGAAAAAATAAAATAAAGCATTAAGATATTTTCCATAAAGGCATTCTTGAACTAAGGAAAAGCTAAATTTGTATAAAAAGTGATATTTGAAACTAACTTTGAAATTAATTAAATTATTTGAAAATGAATTTTCGCTTTTATTAACAATAACCGTAAAAGTGCACTTCTTGAAAATATGTATAAAGAAATTATTAAATAAATAGTTAATTTATTAAGAAAAAAAATATGTACCTGATAACTGCTGTTTCTTTTGTCATATTTCGTTTGAGAAACAAATTATTTTTCATAATGTATTCTTTTATTTTTTAAATGAAATAACAGTAATAATAAATATTATGTCTTATAAGAAATAAGTATACGGTTTATATTTAGTTTAGAATTTAAATTACAAACGTTTCATTATGTAAAATTAATATTTTACTCGTTTTCCATTTGTCACGCATACATTTTTTATAAATATTTTTCAAATAGAAAAATGTTTGTTTATCTTAAGAGCTGCTATACGAAAATAAAATTAAATATGGAAACTAAAATTTGTGGTAAGAAAGCTACTCAACTCAATAATTTTCAATAGTGTGCTTTTAGTAAAACATTACACTATTAACTTCAACCTCTTGACATCCTGGACATGCACTAAATGCGTCAAATGTTATACATGCAATATAATATAAAATGTATGCATCATATCAGGTTAAAACAATTCAAACTTCATAAAAATCTCATGTGCAAGTACACTATATAGCCATTAATCACCGAACACTCAATTTTAGACATTTCATGGAATATTTCAGATAATTATCGAGTTTTCATGGAACATCAGGATTAAAAAGAATATGTTTGATTTCTTACTCTTCAACCGTTATTTGATTAGGGAGAGAAAAAAAAACAGGTAATAATATTTGAGATCATTCTGTAAAATAAAACGCACTATAGGATTTATTGCTCTAGCTTACGGATATCAGAATATTGCACAATATATGTATTCATTTCTGTAAGAATATCAGTTATATTCCAGGATTTATATCGATTTTCTTTTTAAGTTAAAAAAAATTCTTGCATGTTTTTTTATTGTATCATACAGGGTTTTCTACCAGACTTGACACCTGTTTCAAAACATTTGATAAAATGTAGTAGAAATAGTATAGTGCAGTTGAAATATAAACATATCAAATATTTGATAACATATGAGCAGTTGTAAGGAATAATTTTTATCTGTACGTGTGTGCTCGATAACAATTTTTTTTCTAATTTAATAATGAACTATGTAGCAACTCATAAAAAAGAACCAGCCAAATTTCGCAAAGATTTAGAAAGACATAAGCAATAGAATGAGCTGATTTTCAGTTGTTCTATACAAATAGCTAAATGATAAGGGTTTTCCATAAATTGTCTTAATACTTATTTATTAACCATTGAAAAATGGTTGTTGTTTTCGGTGGAGGATTGACAAAATGACGTGGTCACTTTTGAATTTAAATTAAATTCTTTACTCTCAGAAAAAATCTTATTTGAATTTAAATTAAATTCTTTACTTTTAGAAGAATTTTTATTTGAATAGGAAATCAAAATGTTTAAAATCTTTGTAATAAAGGAGAAAACTAACAAATTTAAAAATGAGTAGACGGAAATTAACAGATACGGAAAAAGCCGAAGTCAAAGAAATGAATGACCGTGAATGTCGCATTCAATGAAATTAAACACAATACGCGTACTTAAACAATCATAAAGTGATTTTTATTTCGACTTTTTATTAATGTTTTACTAATTTATTTGTTCTTTTGTTATTTAAAATAAAAATTTAGTCAACATGTATAAGTTGCTTATTAGTTTGGCGATTCGTATCATTTGATGAAATTGGTCGAAGGGATAACTAAGTAGTACTGTATTTGGTTTGGCGCAAAAACATCTTTCAATGCAGAAAACGAGAAAATCAAAAGATTATCGAGCCGCTGAAAACCAATTACGTGTTGAAAGGCGATCACGAAAAAGGAAGCAATTTAATGCCGAACCGATTAATTATAAAACATCATGTCTCGAGGGCGACCAATCCACTAGCCATGGCGTTTTACAATCGGTCGGTTCTAACCAGGAAAATTTGAGTGTCAATAGTGATTCTAACAAGCCAGAAAATGTTATAGCTATTACTCTTGATTTTCCACCACCTAAAAAGAAAACTAAAAAGCAATCGGCTTGGGAAAAACTGGAAAAAAACTTTTTTGATTCAATGTCTGATGGACCCATTCACAGATGCATGTGCTGCGATCGACTTTGGTTTAAAACCTCCATCACCAAAATTCTGCTCTGTAAAATCAAACAGTATATGCCAAAGTCTTAAAAGTATAACAGTATATGCCAAAGCTGTATTTTAATAATGATTATTTTCGCACCAACAATGTTACATAGTTTGAAATGTTTCTTTCGTCGCCAACTTTTATGCTTGGCGACAATGGAGTGATGTAACTTAAACAAACCATACCTTCAAATTGCAGCATGTATAACGTCATTTATAGCAGTGGCACGGATAACACACAATAAAACAACTGGTATTTAGCTTAAAATGATAGATGAATGTTTCGAGTGAAACATTTTTCAAATGGTTGGTGTAGTTTCTTAAACTACATTATTTTTTTATGTTTATTTCTTCTTGGAAAAACAACGGAATTTCCTAGAAAGAAAGACTTCAAAATCTAAGAATTTGTTCTATATCTACTCGTTGACCTTCATTAAATATAACTCCTTTACTGATAGCTAGTTAGTAAAAAATGATAATTTGCGGAAAATCCCTTATCATTTTGCAACTTTTAGAGAGCCACAATCAGTTCACAATATTGCTGATATCTTGCTAAATTTTCGTTGTATTTCACTAGCTTTTTTTATGAGTTGCTCCATAGAGTGACTATTCCCGTAAGGCATGGTGACGTCAATGCGACGTCGTTGTGAAGTCACATTGTGACTGTGACCATCGACCTTCGATGTGACGTCACGTGACGTCGATGTGAAGTCACAGTGACTGAAATGTGAAGTCGTTATGGCCGTTTTAGAGCTCTTTTGTGAAGTTTCACAAAATGGTCACGATGTGACAAATTTGTGAAAAATGTGTCATTTGTGACTAATTTAATATTAACATTGTGACGAAACTGTGACAAAAGCAACGATATTAAAATTGTCAGAAACATGTTTTTAAAAGTAAATAACATGTTTTGAAGAATATTTGTAATTTTCTAAAATTTTTTAATAAAATCACATCTCAGTCACAATGTGACGTCACTGAGTGGTGGTATTTTGGTCACAGATGTTATGTGACCAAAGTGACGTCATTGTGACCATGCATGCTATGAGGGTTAGGTCGCGAAAAAAGTCTTTGCAATCTTGTACGTATACACAGATAAAAAAATTTATATCACACAATTACTTATATTTTATCAAATGTTTAATTTAGTCATATTCCAATTGCACAGCGTTATTTCTACAATATTCTGTCAAATTTTCTAAAATTGGCGTTAAATTTAGTAGAAAACCCTGCATGTTGTAATATACAGGGTGATTCTAAATTTTTTTACAATAAAAGAGGGGTGATAGTACACATCAAGACAAACAATATTAAATAGGAGACCAGGGGTCCCAAACGTTTTCCAAAGGAGATGGTCGCCATTAAAGTTTAGGGTCCAAAATTTCAAATAAACATAAAAAACGGAAAAATCGGTCGATTGATTTGCGGTTTTCACTAAAATTATTCTTTATGTCGGCATTTTCTTGAAATTAAAATAAAAAGATAAATAAAAAAAATGCCGATAGAGGGCGCTTTAGACTTTGGAGAAACGAACAACTATTTTTTGCCGGTATTTTTTACATCTCATTAAATGTTTTCGTAAGCTTAGACTCAAACTTAAATTTTGAGCTCAAAATCCGAATAGTGGGGAGCGCTTAAGTAGCACAAACTGAGCTGTGTTCAGAGGGTTCAAATTTCAAATGATTATAAGAAACGGAAAAAATGGTAGATTGATTTGCGGTTTTCACTAAAACTATTCTTTATATAGGTATTTTCGTGAACATAAATTATAAAGATAAATTTCAAAAAATGTCGATAGAGGGCGCTTTAGACTTTGGAGAAAAGAACAACTCTTTTTTGGCGTTATTTTTTGCATCTTATTAAATGCTTTCGTAAGCTTAGACTTAAACTTAATTTTCAAAATCTGAATAGTTGGGAGTGGTTAAGTAGACAAACTGAACTGTGTTCAGAGGTTTCAAATTTCAATGGATTATAAAAAACACAAAAATTGGTCGATTCGTTTGCGGTTTTCTCTAAAACTAATTTTTAAATCAGCATTTTCTTGAAAATAAATTTTAAAGATAAATTTCACAAAATGCCGATAGAGGGCGCCTTAGGCTTTGGAGTAGCGTATAACTATTTTTAACCGTTATTTTTTTTAATCTCATTAAATGCTTTCTAATGCATAGACTTAAATTTTGGGCTCAAATTCTGAATCGTTAAACTGAATTGTGTTCGAGGAGGGGGAGGGTTAAATTTCAACTCCTAATAATACTTCGTTTGCGCTTCTTAACTCCTGCCAACGATTGAGAATTTGAGCCCAAAATTTAAGTCTATGCATTTGAAAGCATTTAATAAGATTAAAAAAATAACGGTTAAAAATTGTTGTACGCTACTCCAAAGCCTAAGGCGCCCTCTATCGGCATTTTGTGAAATTTATCTTTAAAATTTATTTTTAAGAAAATGCAGATTTAAAAATTAATTTTAGCGAAAACCGTAAACGAATCGACCAATTTTTGTGTTTTTTTACAATCATTTGAAATTTGAACCCTCTGAACACAGTTCAGTTTGTTTACTTAACCACTCCCAACTATTCGAGCTCAAAATTTAAGTCTAAGCTTACGAAAGCATTTAATAAGATGCAAAAAATAACGCCAAAAAAGAGATGTTCGTTACTCCAAAGTCTAAAGCGCCCTCTATCGGCATTTTTTGAAATTTATCTTTATAATTTTTTTCACGAAAATACCTACATAAAGAATAGTTTTAGTGAAAACCGCAAATCAATCGATCAATTTTTCCGTTTTTTATATTCATTTGAAATTTGAACCCTCTGAACACATCTCAGTTTGTGCTACTAATGCACTCCCCACTATTCAGATTTTGAGCTCAAAATTTAAGTTTGAGTCTAAGCTTACGAAAATATTTAATGAGATGTAAAAAATACCGGCAAAAAATAGTTGTTCGTTGCTCCAAAGTCTAAAGCGCCCTCTATCGGCATTTTTTTAATTTATCTTTATAATTTAATTTCAAGAAAATGCTGACATAAAGAATAATTTTAGTGAAAACCGCAAATCAATCGACCGATTTTTCCGATTTTTATGTTTATTTGAAATTTTGGTCCCTAAACTTTAATGGCGGCTATCTACTTTGGAAAACGTTTGGGACCCCTGGTCTCCTATTTAATATTGTTTGTCTTGATGTGTACTATCACCCCTCTTTTATTGTAAAAAAAATTCAGAATCACCCTGTATATACATACATATACACTGGTGTCCAAAAGTTAAGCATAATTGGTAATTAAGTAAGTAATGAAAGAAATATAAATCGAAATGTGGTGAAACTCCAGGTGTGTAAACAAAATAGTACGCGTCATGTATTTTCGCGAAGAGTTTTTCCCGAAATCGTACAGGGGACCGTCAACAAATTGAAAAAAAAACGAAGATTTTTTGGATAACCCTGTCAAAACTAATGTAGCAAAAGCGGTTAAGCAGAAGATTATGATTAAGTCGCTTATTTTAATGAACTTTGTTTATTTTTATAAGGATAGCATGTATACTCGTAGAGAAATTAAGGTTTTTATAAAAACAGTCCTAAGTTTTTTGCTTATAATTTGCAGAGTTCTTAATATAAAATAATGTTATTTTCTGAAAATATGACAAACATCATGGTACACAATACCTTTTCATCAGAATTTAAAAATAATAAAAATTGTATGACAAATGAGCAGGTTTACTAAATAATTTTTTACTGCGCATGCGTGAACGCTATTAAAATTTCATTTGCATATTATGTTAGTTAAATGTGTAGAGCAACTTTTGTGAAAGTCTCAAAAACATAGATTAAAAATTCTGAAAATTATCGTTGATAGAATGAGATCAAAATATTTTATTCCTTAATGAAGCAAAAAGATGAGGGGCTGTATCCATATTCCATTGTTTCGTGCCTAGACAATATTGCTCGTACAACTGGTATTTGGATAAAACCCCTGATATTTTGCTTCCTTTTAGGAATAACGGATTTTGAGTTGATTCTATAGACGATAATTTTCAGAATTTTCAAGCTATGTTTTTGAAACTTTTACAGAAGTTGCTCTATACATTTAAGTAACACAATTTACAAATGAAATTTTGATATCGTTGAAGCATGCGCAATGAAAAATTATTTACTAAACCTACTCATTTTTCATACAATTTTTATTATTTTTAAATTCTGATTACAGGGTGTACAATGATGTGTGTATTTGTGTACAATGATGTTTTTCATATTTTCAGAAAATAACATTATTTTATATTAAGAACTCTGCAAATTATAAGCAAAAAACTTAGGACTGTTTTTATAAAAACCTTAATTTCTCTACGAGTATGAATGCTATCCTTATAAAAATAAACACAGTACATTACAATAAGCCACTTAACCATAATGTGCAGTTTGAACGCTTTTGCTACATTAGTTTTGAACGGGTTATCTAAAAGATATTCGTTCTTTTTCAATTTGTTGACGGTCCCCTGTTCGATTTCGGGGAAAACTCTTCACGAAAATACAGTACATGACGCGTACTATTTTGTTTACACACCTGGAGTTTCACCACATTTCGATTTACATTTCTTTCATTACTTACTTAATTCCCAATTATGCTTAACTTTTGGACACCAGTGTATATATATATATATCTTTCTAACATGTGCACTCATGCGAGGTTTTTGCAGTGCAAACTTTAAATATTTTGCTTATATTTCGTTAATTAATTTTTAATTGAATGTAGTACTTCATAATGCAACGCGTTTTAATGAAACTTAAGTGCACGTTTTCCAAAAGTTTGAAATGGTTGTCGTATGACACCCCATTCATCGTTAGACGTTTTTTATGTGCATAGAAAAAGAGATTTTGTCACGAAAATTAATAAAAAGAGACGATATTATACCAGAGTGACGAAGCCTTAAGCGTAAAATCATGTCCTAGAATTCGTACATGGCGCAACTTATATACACAGCTGACTAGAGATGAAAGTACGCGAAAAGATGTCATTTAATAATTCAGCAAATATAGGTCATATTGTTCGGATTTTTGTTATTAAACTGTCTTATATCTGCAGTCTAATACTATTCTATATATATTTTTTGTTTTTTTTTCTACGTGCAATATATTTTGAGGTCTCAAAACTAATTTTCTAAGTGAATTTAATTGTGTAAGATCCCATTTTTTTCTCGGAATCGGTGTGGACGATTTTTAAAAAATTGATACATAATATGAAGCTGTTTTAGATGAAGCGAATAAGACAAGACCTGTTTCTACGAAACCTTGTTTTTTTATATAAACATCATGAAAAATAGACTATATTCCTTCGCCAATGACTTGTCACCTTGCACTGAAATTCGCTTTTAGTCCAGTCATTTAAGCTTAAATTAGGTAAGAATCTCGGAATTCGAGATACCCAGCTGTAAGTCTGTAAATACTTGTATATTGACACCCTAAAAGTTGTCTCAAAACCTACATATGGTAGGGTGTACGCAACTATTAAATTCCAAGGTCAAACGTCACAAAAATCGGTTTTTTGCGCTTTTTTGTAAATATCTCATTTCTTATAGGTTTTTTGCTATTTGTATTTATTATCAATATTGTAGAATACAAAATTCTCTACAAATTTTGTTTAAAAACATTTTTCATACGTCGAACCGTTTTCGAGATAGAGGGCGGAGAACGCGCGGTCACAGCATCACTTCAGGTCAAACGGTGCCTCCGGTCGAAAACGCGCCATATATAGTTGATGAACTATCGATAAATCAATGATTATAAATATTTATCAATTTTTATTAACTATTATATTATATTTTATCTTTTTCTTTATGCATTGTATAGTAGATGTAGTATAGACATTGTAGTAGTAGAGTAGTAGACATTGTATAGTAGTATAAATGAAACAATGGTTGTACCAGTAGGGTTCGCACAATTCTACCACTAAATTTTTACGGTATTTTCAATGTATTTCACTGCAGAAAAATACTGCGAAAATTGAGAATCGAGGAGGTGTTTACGAAATTTGTTTCTTAAAAATTAAATATAAATTTCCTTATTATTAATAGTGGTGTCAGAGTCCTTACAAAATATAAGGAGTGTGCGAACCCTGTACCAGTTACTCAAGAAAAATTCTTATCAAATCGAAATAACAAAGATATGCTCATTAATACCTTAGCTGAAAAATTACAAGCTGCAAATATTACTACTAAACAAGCCAGAGATGATGCGGATGTTCTTATTGTTGAAACTGCAATTGAAGAATCAAAGTTTGAAAAAACTGCAGTTATAATAGGACAAGATATTGATTTACTTGTCATTTTAATTGGGCGTACACTGTCTTACGAACAAGAAATTTTCTTTAAAGAAGTTGAGAAAGGAAATGTAAAAACGGAGATATACTCGACTAAAAGTTTTGATAATTATCCGCATTCCAAAACACGTATTTTATTTCTGCATGCATTAAGTGGCTGTGACCAACTTCTGAGCTTTTTAAAAAGGGAAAAAAAATCATTTTTTAAAGTTTGAGAAACTGACGAATTTGGATGAACTAGCTGCAGCATTTGAGGAAGAAAATAGCTCCTGCCCAGAGATTATTATAGAGTGGAACTCAAATCTTATTGGCATAGTCTATAATGCTCCGAAATTTGTGAAAAGTCTCGATCATCTTCGTTATATGCATTACGTCAAGTCTATAAAACTTAATAAGCCTGTGCAGCTTTCGATGCTTCCACCAACAAGTGCAGCTTCTCATCAACATTTCAAACGTGTATATTATCAAGTTCAAACTTGGTTAGGGCATGATTTGGAACCCCAGGTATGGGGGTTGGGCAATGCAAAACGATTTTCTGGAGCCTATCATGACAATTTTACCACCTGCTCCAGAAGATTTGCTAAATACAATTTTCTGCAACTGAAAGAGTGGTTGTGGTTCGCGATGCAGATGCAGGAAAGTGGGCTTGCAATGCTCTTTAGCTTGTGGCCAATGTAATGGGCAAGCTTGTCTCAATGCAGAAACATATCAGAGCGACATTAACGAAGGTGAAACCTTTGACCCCGAAATCATGGAACAACTTGAGACAAATGTCGTTGAAAACGATAATGAAGACCAGTTTGAAAATTACCAGCAGCCGAAAGACGACGATGAAGAAAAAGATGATTAAAAACATAAATTATAGTTTTTATACCCTTTATTACATTTTTTTACTTTTAATAAAAATAAATGTATTGAATAGTACTTTTCAATAAAACGATTAATTCATTATTTGTTTTTTTTTTCATCATGTAAGAAGTTATTAATATTATATTAATTAGGTTAAAATTAAAATATAATTCCTATATTTTCATTAACAATTCTGCAATTACATGGACAGGTAAGTGTTGTTAAATAAATTAATACTGAATAAAAAGTGGATAGGTTAGGAAAAAAATGATATATGGCGCGTTTTCGACCGGAGGCACCGTTTGACCTGAAATGATGCTGTGACCGCGCGCTCTTCGCCCTCTATCTTGAAAACGGTTCGACGTATGAAAAATGTTTTCAAACAAAATTTGTAGAGAATTTTGTATTCTACAATATTGATAATAAATACAAATAGCAAAAAACCTATAGGAAATGAGATATTTACAAAAAAAGCGCAAAAAACCGATTTTTGTGACCTTTGACCTTGGAATTTAATAGTTGCGTATACACCCTACCATATGTATGTTTTGAGACAACTTTTAGGGTGTCAATATACAAGTATTTACAGACTTACAGCTTGGTATCTCGAATTCCGAGGTGAACTTACTATAATGACTGGACTATTTTGTGTGTATATTCCACTTTTCATCACACCATTTCAGGGGAAGGACGTCGTCGGAAGAACTAGGCGTAATGGTTTAAAGCACTGAGTCACTGAACATAATTACCAGGGTTTATCCTCGCTGGCGATTTTCAATCTATTCTCAGATGTTTGATTTGATTTTTTTTATCTCAATAAATAAATAGTAGTTGACCTTTATTATATAGGTTCAGATTCCCAAAATCTTTAAAAAGCTAGTGTTTCCTAAACTCCAAAATTACAGTCGCCAATTTGGTTCCTAAGCAAAATCCAGTGATCACATTCTGAAACAAAATCATAAATCAATATTGTTTATATGGAAAAAAACTAAATATAAAAACTTATGAATTCAAAATGAAAAATATTTTAAATAATAAGTACACATGTATTAGTTCAGCAGGAAAGTTCTGTCATATAACGTTATTACACGCCTACTTTTTAAAAATCCATATACCATTTTAAAAATACATTTCAATCATAGGTGCCACTTTTTAAAAAATGGAAAAATTTCCATACTTATCACGTCTCACATTAAGGTAAAAACAATGGGAATTTTACTATTTCAAAAAAGAATTGCCAATGAAAAAAAATCTTAATTAAAAAAATGTATGCATGGAATAACATTATACGACAAAACTTTCCGGTTGATCTAATACAACAAAACACAGACAACTAATTACAACAAATGTGTAATTTAATCCTAAAATTCTAGAAACTTTGATATTATCTTATAGATCTTGTACAGTCAGAAGATACAGTTGCACAAGATACAATAGAATAAGAAAACGCGTATAAGTTAACCCTGCTGTTCTGTTCGCATTTACTATACGTATGTAGTGTTCGGGTCAATGTGACCCGATTTAGAATATTACCATTTCTAGCAGTAAATGAAAATAACTATTTTAGAAATGATTAAAAAAATAGTAAAATAAGCTTAAATATATATCAAATAATACAAAACACCAGTAAAATAACTTAAAAATATTTGAATACTTACTTTTATTTACAATTTGGACAAAAATAGCTTACGTGAAATTTGCACGTGTGTGTTTTGCAATTGTAACATAATATATTAGTTTTGTTGTCATTGGTTGATGGGCAGAACTTGCATCTTGCACGTTTAGTACACAATGAAGTGTTCTCATCTGATTCCGAGGGTACGTTTGCACTTTTACTACGCATTCTCTTCACAATTTTGACTGAATCTTCGCTTCTGGGAAGACGCTGTCTTGCTTCAATGTGTGGAAAAATTAGAGATTTCCCCAATTCTTCTAAAAAGAGCCTTCGTTTGGTTAATTTATTTTCATTCCATTTGCTGTTTATTGAAATCCACAAAATAAATGCATTGTAAGCAGATGTATCAAGCATATTATAGAATACTATCATAGGCCAGGGATTTGTTTTTCTCTTACAAGTGTATGTACTCAAAAGTTGATCAAGACTATCCACCGCTCCTTTAGTTGCATTATAATCTAATATCATTTGTGGTTTTTTGTCAGGTCTGTCGCTAACTTCATTTCCATGATGGAAAGTGCTCATAAGAATAACATTTTTGTTCTTTTTAGGGATGTAGTTTACAACTGTTGTATCTTCTGTAAAATAAAATGATGAGCTGTGTACTTCTTTGTTTAGCATTTTCTCAGGAAGTTCGGGCTTATTTTTTCTAATGGTGCCAAGCATAGTCATTTTCCGTTTTAGAAGAAGTTTTCCTAAGTTATAGGATGTGAAAAAGTTATCACATGTAACATTGTGCCCCGAATACCCATAAGTAAGGTCACTCACTACCCGCATACCCTGACTTTTCTCTGGCTTTGATCCTTGATTTTTTCCAGTATAAATTTGTGCATTCAGTACATACGAAGTTTTGCTATCACATAAAGTCCATATTTGTATCCCATACTTGGAGGGCTTACTAGGTATATATTGTTTGAAAGGGCATCGTCCACGAAATCCTACTAATTGTTCATCTACAGTAACATTTTCACTTGGATTATACAATTTAGGTTGAATTTCTATCCACTTTTCCCAAATATCTCGAACAGCAGCTAATTTATCTACAGACCTTCTTTCTTGCCTGGTAGATTTATTGTCAAAACGAATAACTCTCGATATCATATGAAAGGTTTCGAGGGACATTGTAGCACGAAATATATTTCTGCCTGTTTCTTGATTCCACAAACTTTTTGTTGATTCTCTATATGATTTGTACACACCAGCTAATAATAAAAATCCGATGTATGCTTGAAAAGTTTCAATATTAATATCTTTCCACTCTTTTTCATACACTTTTCTTCCTTCTATATTTGTCATTTTTATGATTTTGTTCTCGATTGTAGAATTGAACACCGTCGCAAATGCGCTTTTTACGTCAGTTATCCTTGTCGTTGCATATCTTGTGACACCTGGAGTAGTTTTTATAATATTAGCAGATGTTAATCGACCAGAATGAAGAAAGGGATTCAATTTCCATATTATTTCACGATTCTTAGACTGAATACTCTGTATATTGTGCGTCTTTTGAATATCAATATCAAAATCGTTGTCAGAACTTTCACTTTCAATTTCCTCACTTGTATGATTTTCATACTCAGACGCATTTTCCTCTTCGCTGTCAGAGGCTTCCATTAATTTAGCAATATCAGCGTCGCTCAAATTTCTACGATTCGCCATTTTTTTACTAATACTCAGAGATACAACTGTTCTTCAGATTATTAGAAATTGAAATAAAGCAAGAAAAAAGAAACGATACTAACAGGTGCATTTTTTTCCTTCCGCCAATGATATCAACATTTGACTTTGCTCTCCTGTCACGTGATCTAACACCTGTGCCAACGAAACACATTTCGAAATAGATACGTTGCAGTAATTATTTTTATTGAATGATTCCAAACAAAATTAAAAGTGCATGATAAAATTATTTTTTAACTCGGGTCAATATGACCCGAACAGTACATTAGGACTAAGTTAAAAAATATCCCTTGGAAATATAAACAAACGTAAATACTTCTAGGAATATATAGTTATACTACTAATGAACAAAGTCAAAAAGTTTCATGGAAATATCTCTGCACTAATTTTTTTTATAAGTGAACAATAAAATTTTCGGGTCAAATAGACCCGAACAGAACAGCAGGGTTAAGCAATCATGATAATGGGAAATATTAGAAGAATTTTCTTATTTTGGTTTTGTTATATAAAACTATACATATACTTCTTTTTCTGAAAAAAAATACCGTTAAAATTTTTTTTATACACTAAATAAAAGTATCAGATTCAATCTGTAACAAAGAACACTGCTACTCAAATAAATATAAAGGAATAATTAGCTGTCTTAAATCATTCTGAAATAGGATTAAATAATCTATATAATAAAGGCCAAACGTATCTGTGCGTAACGCATACGTCATGTTTTGAATGGCAATACTTTTCGATGAAATTTCGGTTTTACGATTTTCGCTATTAAAAATTTTTTAACTTCTGGACATAGCAGGTTTTCAACCTTTATACCATCTTATACAGAAAAAAATGCACTTTTAAATGCAGTTTGTTAGAAAACTGTATCTCAATTTGTTTTTGAGATATTAATTTTTTTGTAATTCTTAGTTCAATTTCTCTAATGGCGGCAACTTGAGCATTTCATTTATGTGAGAAATAAAGAAAAAATAGTCATAGAGTAAAACAAGAATAGAAATGCAATTTGGTGGCTTAAGGTGACCCCAAAAATGTAACCCTAACATTCGCGGCATTGCATCAAACACAATCGTGTGCTTTCGCAAAAAAGGAAAACTTATAGCAATACAGTTTTAATTCATAATACAATGAAATGCTATTTTAGAATGCTAAAATAACTTCTGAAAGATCTTTTTCATTTAGAGAAAAAATTATTTTGAAGAATTCGGTCTCTGTTCCACGTAATTGTTTTGTTTGGGTGGAATAAGAGATTTAAATTGGAAGAATAACGCCCATCAAACCGTTTTAATCGCATACTGCACCTCCATCTATCTCTTTTCTCCATGGAAAATAACAGATCACTGTATAATTTGTCGCCATTTTTTCATAGCAACTGAAAAAAATAGTAATAATTAAAAATCTGCTATGTAAAATATCGTCGGCTGTAAAACCCCGTGAATGTTGTTGGTTTTATTTCGTTTTTATCTATCAATTTAATGGACTTTTAGTTCGTTGCAAACTTACTTTACAAAAGATACATCAATTAACTTTTACAAAAATGTATTTTAAAGAATACCTGAGTGTCATATTTTCTTAGTTGGTTTTAAAAACTGAAAGAATTCAATTTTATTCTTTGGGTAATAACTTTGACTAATAATTTCTATCTTGCGTCTAATATGGAAGTACCGATAATTCTAAAAGCTTTTTATGATTACATAATTATTATGTTTCATGTAAAATTGCTGTTTGGAATTAGTTGGAAGTTTAAAAAGCATATTACGTAAGAAAAATTTATTAGACTTTTCAATTTTAAAAAGTTTTCACCTTTATTCTGTGACCCGAAAACCCCGGGTTCCGTGTACTAGTAATAATAATAATAATAATAATAATAATAATAATAATAATAATAAAGTTTGCTATGTGTTTCGGTTTTAATCTATCGTTCGGAAATTGGAAATTGTAGTATATATTTTAAAATGTATAAATATTGGTTTTGAACATAGCAAAGAAGATTGTTCTTCGGGAAAAAAAATCTAATATTCAAAATTTGGTTGAATTAAAATTTCAGTATTATTACTTATCAGTTATCTACTACTAAAGCCAGGGCCGTAGCGACCGCCCCCCATACCCCCTATTTGGGGGGGGCGACGAAGCCAGGGGGCCCCCTAATCGATTCTATCGACCTTTTTACCGAAGTTTATTTGTTTTGAAAATGTAAGAAAACACTTATTTTAATGTTTTTATTTTTTCAAATTCTCCTTATCTTATTCAGGGGCATGCCAGGTAGTTCCCCCAGGTTTCCTCTTTTTAAGCAAGCCCCCACCCCTATAATGGGGATTTTCATTAAAGAGTGCCAAATGCTTAAAATGTGCCAAAAGTGACCGAAATTCATACGTTTTCAAACATTTAGGATGGGAATGTGGTTCCCCTTTTCCTCTCTGCTTCCGATGTTCCCTCCACATACGCAGAAAACAAACTATATCATTAGAAAACAAATTATTAAAATTTTACAACAACCAGGGCCCGATTTAGATTGTGGGGGCCCCTTTCTACCTTTTGGAAGTTTTCTTGAATTATGCTAAAGTTTCTAAAACTAACCTTTATACTAATTGTCTATTCGAATTTGTATGCAGAATAGCACAAAAAAATAGCTTTAAGAAATTATCGAATACATTTTTTTCTTCTGTTATATAAATATAAGACTAAATGTGAGCCATTAAAATGTAAACACAACTGATGTAACTGTTACATCCAGGGAAGGGGGGGGGGGGCATGGGGTTCTAAAACAGAGGAGAGATGAGAAAAGAGCCCCAATAAAGCTAAATATGAATAAAGAAAGAAGAAATTTTGGTCACTTCTGGCCATTTTTTTATTATTTAGCCTCAACAAAAAAATTATATTTGCCTTTGGGGGCCCCCTCAATCGGGGGCCCCAGCGTCCAATGCAGTTGCCCTGCATGCCCGTGACTTAGCCAGGCCCCCATTACAGCAACATAGTATCCTATAACTTATAAAAGAAATTTTTTATTAATGTTTCCTCGTAACGTGATAAGTTAAAATCGTTAATTATGTCCAATTTTGAGCTTTCTTATTAAGACATCTTGTAATGTAAGTAGGTAAGCAAAGTAAAAATTTGCAAAGAAATACTTATCTCAATCAATCTATAATTATTAAATTAATATTTTTAATTAAAGTTGTGACCAATTTTTTGGGATATCTTGTCTATGGGTGATTCTCAAAATAGGGGACAATTTATGTCTTTCGGCATACAAACAAAATTGAGAGGTTTTCTGTCATGTTTTTATATTTAGATATGTTTGTCTTAATATTATTCATTTTTTGCACTCAAGAATTACTCACTTTTTAGTTAAAAACACCTTAAAATAACAGAATAAATGTTCAAAATAACATTAGTATGGATGTCCACAGCAGCTGTGCCTTGTATATACTAGTTTTTTCAAAAGTTAATATCATGTTTATAAAGTAAAACAAATGTTATTCTTTCTTTAAATTAATCAAGGAGAGGATTTATCCAATAAATTTCTTTTTAAAAATAAAATTATAGTATATAAAAAAAGAATTAAAGTTTGTCCTCCATATTCTATTTTCAAAACGAGGTCATACTATAATAGCTGGTTATTAATCAAAATTTCATTTTCACATATGACAATAGTTTGAAAATATAAAGTTTCTCCGTGGACACAAGTAGCCATTTTATCCCAGCCTGAAAATAGAAGCATGTATTGTATTTTAAGAATAGAAGTTGAATATTAAGGGTGTACATCAATTGTATGTCATTAGAATGGATAATAATTTTCATTTTTATTTTATAATTAAAATTTTTATTTTACTTATTTGCATAGGACTTTTGTGTTTTAAAAAGCCCCAGAAAGGACTATTGCATTGTGATTATATTATGGCTCATAATCTTATTTAAATTAAAATTTGTCATTAGCATGGACAAATATCAGTGTCATTAGCATGGTTTTTCTGTCCATACTAAAGACTCCTACGTGCATAAATGTAACCATTGCTTATATTGTATCTTTTATAAAGTTTAATTTTACATATAAATTTAGGTATTACATTTATTATCCCTAAAATATGCATTAAATCTGTCAGAAAATCACTAAGACAGATTCTTACATTGTTGGTGTCAGAATGTTGCCCGTGTAAACAAAGTTTGCTCTTTGGTAATGTTTTTATTCTCCTTATATGTATATATGTAAAAATGGAAACCATTTGCTGAAAAGGAAGGCTAATAAATATAGAAAAGAATATTTATTTCAGGAAGAAAATAAAAATTTCTTAATATATTTATTCCATGCAATTTGTTTTGTCATTAGCATGGCTCAAAAAATACTAATTATTTTTTAAGTTAATTTTTAAATATTTAGCTCTGCTGACTACATGTAATGTATACCTAATACTACATTAACGACACCTATTCTTTTCAGAAATTTTGCTAACAGTAATTTTTTTTAAGATTTCACTTTTGAAATTGTCCCCTATTTTGAGAATCACCCATATAGATGTGAGTACAAAAATTATGCATTTGTACAATATGTTTTTTATTTTTAGTGCTTGCCACTTCTACATTATTTTAAAAAAATCTACAGATCGATAGAAGGGGGGTGTCCAGAATGATGTTTGTTCCGGGGCCTCCCCCGTAGCCTTAACTGCACTGTAAAAAAAAATATGGGTTTTCACATAAATATATTAAGTATCTTTACTGACATTATAATAGTTACTAGATAATCTTTAGTAATCAATCGCTTCGAAAAATATTACAAAAATATTTCTAGTAAAACTGCTCATCAAACAGCTGTAACTTAACTGACGCGCAGTGTTGAATCAACCAGTCAACACACCAACCTCTAATTAGATCTTTGGCTAGCCCGCCCAGCGAAACCGCTGATGCTGAACGCTGAACTGTCGCCGCTAACTTCGTGATCCAGTGGAATTTTGATTTGTGAAATGATTTTCATCATTTTAAGATAAGTTATATTTTATTTAATCTAGAAACATTTACAAATATTCAGTTTATTTTTATTAAAAGTTAATTTCACCACTAATCTCTTATTTCTTTTAGGCCTAACTTAAACCTTTCTTGTCAATTGTCGCGAGTATTACTAATATTCTGTGCGTAGTTTATGCAGTTTAAAACCTGTTTTTCTTTTTCGTTTCTTTCTCTCTCTTTGATTATGTAATTTTAAAAATGAAATGTTAATTAATCTACTGGTAATCTTTGATATTGTAAGTTGAGATTTAAGTCTGGGATAAATATTGTATTGTTCAAGTTTTTGTCATGTTTTGGGACCATAAAAATCTTTTATTAAACTAATCTACTTATTTAATTTTATCTGAAATCTCAATGTTCTCATGCACGCTATTTATAAAATAACAAATATATCGCAAACTATACGTGTTTGCAGCCTTTTGTACAATTACCCTTGATAGCTAAGTTAGAATATAATTTAGAATTAATAAAAACAACTTTTTAATCACAATTATCGCCGTTTTATTTTATTGTATGTCATTAAAAATATTAATAATGTAAATTAGACTTAAAGTTCGACTTGCCCCCATCTGTTTGTTTACGTTTTAAATGCTTGAATAATGCAATGTTGTCAGCAAGCAAAATTTTTGTTTGAATCTAATTCGTTAAACATGGGTTGAAACTGCTGTTCATGTTTATTGTATTGACATCAGGGTTGGCATGATTTAAATTGACAGATTTAAATCAGCAGATTTTAATCAATTTTTCTTTTTTAAATGCTAGAAATTAGTTAGCAGGGAAATAAGAAGTTGGTGTAAATAAGTAGCAGGTCTTTTTCTGGTATTGCCAGGATTGCTATCAGAAAGAATGTGGCAGGTGCAGGTTAAGTCCAGGTGTCCCCCTCCTAATTTTTTAATTCTTTGTTATTTTGTTAAAAAATTTAGACGATGAGGCAAAACACGGAAGCGCTTAATAATAAATCATATTTTGTTTGCCAATATTTGCAACTAAATGATTTTAATCTTTTTTTGTTTCACAAGTTAATAATTAAACAAATTCATTAATGTTCACCAAAAAATCAGATACTACATGTAAGGAACAAGTTTTAAAACTTGCCATATTACACTGTCAAATTTCAATTAAAGCTTATGAATTTTTAAAAAGCATTCCAAAACCAAAATAACTAGTTTGTGTATTGTAGTCACAAATCGTAGACGAATGATGTGTGCATAGTAATACATTGTTGTTTTAATTTAAAACTTAAAATCTTAATTCTTACGTTTTATATAATGTTTTACAAATTAATTTTAACTTTGATCTTATTATCAATAATATGCTATAATTTTTTAAAAATAAGACATTAGGTAAAGATAGAATTACAAAATTTAAAGCAAGATATGAACAAGCTTTTAATGGCTGTCATATTGCTAAAGTTTTATTAAATTCCTCTGTTTTAATTCAAAATGAAATTTCACTTAGTGTAGAGGAAAATAATGAAGGTTTGGCATTCATTAAAGAAAATTATCCAAATCTTCTCACTACTGTAGCACAATTTTTTGAAATTTGGTCAGGGAAATTCCGGGAATCTTTTGAGATTTGGTCAGGGAATTCGCCAGTCATGTTTTGCTGGGAACCCTGCATTCAACAAAATTTCCAATCCTCATCGACAAAATTTGTTCTTTTTTTACGCTCTATCAATGAAATTCATGCTTTTTTTTCACAGCAAATTGGTGAAATTTACAATTTTTTTCTGTGCCCTACTGATAAAAATTGTAATTTAAGCTATATCATTTAGAAAAAAAATTTTTTTTATAAAGAATTTTGTAAAAATGTGCCATAACTACATAGATGAAAGTTTTCAGTCTTAAAAATTTCCAAGGACGGAAGCGGATCGCAGGAAAGATGCGCTTCTCAAAAAAGATGGAATGAAAAATCGGATGATCGTAAAAAAAGAGATTTCTGTGAAGCAATGGGAAAAAAAAAATGCATTTTTTGTCAAAATTTTGCAAAAAAAAGGGGGGGGGTTGTTGAAGGATTGCGAAAAACATGCTAATTTTGTTAAAGGATCCATAACCATTTCCATTGCAAAATTATGAAAAGCATACTGTTTCCGTCAAAGGATCACGAAAAAGACACCATCTCAGTCAAAGAATGTGAAATAGACATGGTCTCTGTCAAAGAATTAAAAAAAGCATCTTCTGTCAAAAACTTGCAGAAAAAAACAAGATTCCTGTCCTAGGGACGCGAGAAAGACTAATTCTGACAAAAGATAGTGAAAAAGATGCACTCTCGGTCAAAGAATGCAAAATAGATGCAGTCGCTGTCAAAAGATCTCAAAAAAGACATATCTGCCAAATGAATTTAAAAAAATTAAGATTTTTATCAAATGATTATAGAGGAAACTCAAATTATGTCAAAAGACGCAAATTTTGCAAAAGGACCATGAAAAAAATGTGATTTCCATCAAATGATTGCAAAAAAAAAATACTATTTTCATCAAATGATTGCAGAGAAAAGTGACTTTTATGAAAGGATCATGAAAAAGACAAATTTTGTCAAAGGGTCTTGGAAAAGACTATTTTTGTCAAAAGGTCGGGAAACAGACATGATTTCTGTCAAAGAATCGCGAAAGACAATTTCTATCAAAAAGATTATGCAAAAGATGTGAATTTTGTGAAAGGACCGTGGAGAAGACGTGAATTTTGTCAAAGGATTGCAAAAAAGATGTGATTTCCGTCAAACGATCACAAAAAAAGATTTTCATCAAACAATTGGGGAGAAGACGCAATTTCTATCAGAATGATCGCAAAGGCGCAAATTTAGTCAAAGAATCTTGGAAAAGACGCGAATTTTGCCAAACGATCACAAAAAAGACAATTCCCGTCAAATGTTTATAAAAAAAAAAAAAAAAACAATTTTCATCAAATGATTTCAGAAAAAGCACGATTTCTGGAGTCAAAGGATCATGAAAAATGGCATGGTTTCTGACCTAAGATGGTGAAAAAGGCATGATTTTTGTCAAATGATCGCAGAAAAAGTGCTAATTTTGTTAGAAGATTGCAGATTGTTAAAAAAGTGGATGACCGCGAATGTCTCCTTTAAAGGCACTAAATATGATAAAGATGTTTAAAACATCATTAAATGCTTTTTATTTGTATTTTTATGAATATTCTACTAATTATTTGTTTTTTTCGTTATTTAAAATAAAAAATGTGTCAATATATATAATTTTGCTATTAGTTTGGCGATTTGTATAATTTGGCGAAATTGGTCACCTGGATAACCAAGTAGTACCCAATTTTTTAAATATTTTTGTAAAATTTTCTCCCAAACTCAATCTCTTCCCTTAACTAAAGAATTATTTCTAACTGGTTTTAATTTTATAAATACTTCAGGATTATATTTAGGTATACAGCTAAAAAAAAAAAAAAAAAAAAAAAAAAAAAAAAAAAAAAAAAAAATCATTATTAAAAAGTATAGAATTTTTCATCTTCATTGTTTTGAATAGATTTTGTCTGTATTTTCTTTTTAAAATGTGCCAACTGAAGAGTAGTTAAAAATAAGAGCTGTACCAGACATCAAAAAATAATTAGATTATTAAAAGTAAGGGTTAATTAAATATGCATAATAAAGATAGGTGCATTTTCCTTTAATTAATGAACTTTTATTTTTAAATATACCCTATTAAATCGCATCAAATTCATAAAGTAAGAAAGTTTTATTTCAGGTTTAACCAGCGTTAATAATTAAAGCTAGATTAAGGCATAATTAAAATCTTTTTACCAAATATTTATCAATAAATTTATCAATAAAAGCAAAATCTTTGTTTTTTAAAAAAGTAAAAAAAAAAAAAAAAAAAAAAAACCTTGAAAAACTATGAGTTTTGTCATATTGATAATATTTAGAATTGCATATTAAAATACAAACAGAATGCTATAAAAGTAAAGTATTCTGAAATTTGTCAAGACATCTAAATTGAAAGTTTCATTATTTACATCTGTAATGTGCAGATTTCAGGAATTTGTGGATTTGAGGGAGTCTACTATATATTCTTTAAGGTTTCTGTCAAATTGTAAAATTTTCTGGATTGAGGGAATATTATCTTCAAAGAATTTAATTATGAGTGTCCAATCAACATTTTTTTACCATTAGATTTAGCATGTAACAGAAAAGATTAAGATTCAACTTCATATCTTAATACTCTTAAATTCTTTAAAGATAATCTTCCCAATTCCAGAAAATCTTTCAATTTAGATGTCGAGAAACAAAATAACCAGAAGTTTTTGTATATTAAAAATAATCTCAGAATAATATATATTCATTGAATTGTATCAAATATGTATTATTAAATTGTTAGTCAAAAGTTTCTTAATAAGATTTTCAAGGTATCAATGTTACACTGTGTAGGACAAATTTTGCTTTGAACATAAGATATAGCTGTTACCAATAATATTTAAATTAGAAATGATTTCAATTCTCAATATAGTTGACTGCAACTATTTGAGTATTTTAAAATGTTATATTGTTATATTACTTATATAATCATGGGTGCAAGTTTTTCCGTCCTGAGACTAAATTCTGTCTCTTAAAAATTCCCGAGAACGGAAACAAGACAGAAAAATCTCAGAGAACGGAAGCGCATAGTGAAAAACACGCGCTTTTCATCAAAGGATCACGGAAAAAAACATGATTTTCATGAAATGATCGCGAAAAAAGTGCTATTTCTGTCAAAGGACTGCAAAAAAAGACACATTTGCCGTAAAAAGCTTGCGGGAAAAAATTCGATTCTTGTCGAAGATCGTGAAAAACTCTATTCCTGTCGAAAGATCGCAAAAAGCTATTGAAGAATTGCGAAAAAAGGCATGATTTTTATCAAAAGCTTGTGAAGTAGTCAATTCTTGTTAAAAGATTGCGGAAAAGACGTCATCTCGGTCAGGGAATGCGAAATAAACGCGATCTTTGTCAAATGATCGCAAAAAAAGCTGAGTTTTCTGTCAAAAAAGTTGCCAAAAAAAAACGCAATTCCTGTCGAAGAATCATGAAAAAGATGCTATTTCCAATCAAAGAATACTAAATAGATGCAATTTTTGTCAAATAATCGCAAAAAAGTGCAAAATCGCGTGAATTTTGTCAAAGGATTGAGAAAAAGATTTCTATCAAATGATTGCAAAAAATTCCACAATTTTTGTCAAAGGATCGTGAAAACGATGTGAATTTTGCCAAAGCATCGTGAAAAGACACTATTTCCAACGAATAATCTAAAAAAAGACGCTATTTCCGGTCAAAAAATACAAAATAAGTACATTTTTTGTCAAAGAATCGCAATAAAGATCTGAATTTAATCAAAGGATTGTGGCAAATTTTGCCAAAAGATCAAGAAAAAAAAACGCGCTTTCTGTGAAATGATCGCAAAAAACCCACGATTTTCATCACATGATAGCAGAGAAAGCGCAATTTTTGTCGAAAGGATCGCAAAAAAGATGCAATTTCTGTACAACGATCACGAAAAAGACGTGAATTTCATCAAAAGATTGTATAAAATACTTGGATTTCATCGAAAAATCGCAGATTTCTGCTGAAAACTGTAGAAAAATCACAAATTTCGGTGGAAAATTGCAAGTTTCGGTTTAAAATCGTAGAAAAATCACAAATTTTGGCAAAATATTGTAGAAAAGTCGAAAATTTTATCGAAAGATCGAGGGAAGAAACTAATTTCATCATATGGTCATGGAAAAAACACGAGTTACGTGCTTATGTTCTCACTTAATGGGGGAGGTGGGGTGTCAAAATATTTTCAGTCTTGGCAAAATTACAAACTTGCACCCATGTCGGTATATAATATCCAAAAACATTTATTTTATGGACAGATATGCATTATATGCAATTGGAAATGAAATTTAAAAATTAATTGCTTAAACTAGGGGTGCACAACCTTTTCAAGTGAGGGGCCACTTAGAAATATGAATGGTCGAGGGCCACATCATGATCTGTGGCCTATAATCGGATAAAAAATATGATTTTAGGGGGGGAATGGCAGGGGGGGTGTTACCCCTTTAAGTTTGCTTACCCAGTCAAAAAATTTAATTCACATGGTGAGGATATATCAGCAGATTTTAGTTTATATATAACAGATGTTTCAAGTTTTATTTTCAAGATGTAAAAATATTCTTTTGACTTTTTTCAAGAGAGTAAATTTTGCTTTTTTACAAGTGCTAAAAAATGTGAACTTTATGAACGAAAGAGAGAGAAAGAGCCGATCAACAAGAATTTTCGTGCCTGAAGAACAAAATTCCCGATTTTCTGTGCCCGATTAACGAAATTTGTAATTCTTCCACGCCTGATCCACCAAATTTGCACATTTTACAAAACCAATCGACAAAATTTGCAATTTTTATGAAGCTGAATGAGAAAATTTGCATCATTTTCTCGCCTGATCAACAAGATTCGTAATTCTTATGAAACCGATTGAGAAAATGCAGGAGTTTTTCGCACTTAATCAACAAAATTCGCTATTTTTACAAAGCTCATTGACGAAATTGGTGATTTTTCCTCACATGATCAACGAAATTTGCATTTTTTTTTCGCACATGATCGACAATATTCGCGATTGACAAAAACACTATTTTTCTGAAGCCGTTCGACTAAATTAGCTATTTTCTTCGCCTGATCGACGAAATTCACGATTTTAACGAAACTGATCGATGAAATAGGCAACTTTTTTTCGCATAATCAGTAAAATTCGTATTTTTTTCGAGCCTGATCGACAAAACTCACAATTTTTACGAAGGCGATCGAAAAAATTCAAGATCTTTCCGCTCCCGATCAACAAAATTTGAAATTTTTACAAAGCTGATCGATGAAAATCACGATTTTTCCTTGCATGAGCAACAAAATTCGTTTTTTTACGAAGCTGATTTACGAAATTCGCGATTTTTCCTAGCACGATCAATAATATTCACAATTTTTTTTTAGCCTAATCAACAAAATTCATGAATGTCCCGCGCTTGACCAACGAAATTCGCAATTTTTACGCATACGATCGATGAAATTCAAAAATCATCATTTTTACAAAGCCATTCGACGAAATTAGTGATTTTTCTCGCTTGATCGACAAATTTCGCGATTATCCACATCTGATCGAGGAAATTAGCGATTTTTCTTCTCCTAGTGGAGGAAATTTGAGATTTTATTAGAACCTAATCGACGTAATTATCAATTTTTATGCGAGTGATCAACAAAATTCGCAATATTCCCGTCTCCGATCAACGAAATTTGCTATTTTTCGGAATCCGATCTATAACATGCACAATTTTTCGCTGTCTGATCGATGAAATGCGCACTTTTTCCACCTTTAATTCAAGAAATAGGCATTTTCGCACCAGATCAGCGAAATTCGCAATATTTGTTCTAACTGACGAAATCTGCATTTTTTTATGCGGGAAGATGAAACTCTCGATTTTTTTTCTCGGGATAAATTGATAAAATTCATGATTATTTCGCAGCCTATTAACTTTTCATTTTTTCCTCGCACCATCGATAGATTCGCAATTTCCCCATGCCTTATCAACGAAATTTGCAATTTTTTCGTCCGTACCTGATCAACGATATTCGCGTTTTTTTTTTTTTTTTTTTTTTTTTTTTTTCATGCGATAAACCGAGAAAACATGCAATTTTTTTTTCAACCGATGAATTTAATTTGCAATTTTTTCGAGCATCATCTAGAAAATTGACTATTTTCTCTTACCTGATCAACGAAATGTGCGATTTTTTGCGTAAGACCGACAATATTCACGATTTTTCTATGCCTGATCGACAAAACTCGTGATTTTTCTGTACCTGATCGGAGAAATTTGCAAATGTGATTTTCATTAAATGATTTCTCTTGCCTGATCATCGAAATGTGCGATTTTTTGCATAAGACCAACAATATTCATGATTTTTCTATGCCTGATCGACAAAACTCGCGATTTTTCTGTGCCCGATCGGAGAAATTTGCAAATGTGATTTTCATTAAATGATCGCAGAGAATTTCGTCAAAAAATAGCAGAAAAATTAGATTTTCTTAAAAAATCCTTTAAAATATGCAAATTTCGTCAAAAAATCATAGAAAAAAAACCCAAATTTCAGAGAAAAATTGTCCTAAACTGTAACCAGAGTTGTATAATATAGACACATGCCGTACGCAGAAAATTTTAAGAAAGAAACAATTTTTATTTTATAACTTTTTTAGTGCCAAAAAATAAAATATTCCCTATATTTTATGAACGAATTTTTTACTGTTAACAAGAATGTTGTCAAGAGACCTCGAAAAAGTCGTGAATTTCGACAAAGAATCGCGTAAAAAACATGCATTTCGACAAAGAATGGCATAAAAAACATGCATTTTGACAGAATGGCATAAAAAAATATGCATTTGAACTAAGAATCGTGTAAAAAAGACAAATTACCGCACAAAAAACGTGAATTTCGGTCAAAAGTTGTCAAAAATCCAAATTTCGTCCAAAGACCGCACTAAAAGTGTAGATTCCATACATAAATCGCATATAAAATGCAGATTTTGTGCATAGGTTTCGTAAAGAACACTAATTTCGTGCATGAACAGCTTAAAAACACAAATTACATCCATGAATCTCTCAAACGAGAATTACATCCGTGAATTGTGTAAAAAAAACACTAATTACGTTCATAATCTGCATAAATATACGAATTACGTTTATGAATCATTTAAAGAAACACGAATTTCATTAAAACTGTGAATTGCATAAAAAATGCGAATTACGCCCATAAATCGTTCAAAAAACAGGAATTTCATCGGCAGAAAGATCAAAAAACACAAATTACATCCATGAGGCACACTGTAAAAAAAAATTCAAGAGGTTACTAAAAATTTCTTAGTAAATTTGTATTCCACAGAATTTTTTAGTAACCATTACAAACTTTTTTTTTGCAAGTGAAACAAGCATTTCTTTTGTAAACTGAACAAAAGAATTTTTTGTATAACTAACTTAAAAATTTTTTGTATGAGCCACCAAGCAAATTTTAGTAATAGCTCCAAAATTATTTTTAATAACAATTACGTGCGTCCGAAGGGCAGGAGCTTCCTTCGAGCTACATCCAGACTTCTGAAGCGATAGATTTTCGGCAAAAACGCAATAGATGGCAGCACCAAACATCGCGATCAGCTCCAACAGGAAATTCATAACCCCTTTATTATAGAGTACTTACACTACATACATTCGGGGTGCACTTGGCGCTGTCCAGTTTTGAACCCGGGACCTTTCAGCCTGGAGTCTGTTACTATAACCACTATGCTATCGAGGCCACGCCAAGTGAGTTTTAGTAATAGCTATTAAAAATATAAAACTATTAACTCTATTCGTTGCTAACTTTTTTCTAGTAATTCTTACAGATTTTCTAGTAACCGACTAAGATTACTAAACATTTTTTAGTAATTACAAGGATTACTAAAGTTTTTTTAGTAGATCGACCTTTTTTTTTTTACAGTGCATGAATCTCATAAAAATAGAGAATTACGCCCATAAATCGAGTAACAAACACAAATTACATCTATGAATTGCATAAAAAACGTGAATTATGTCCATAAATTTCTCAAAGAATGCAAATAACATTCATAAATCATGTAAAAAACATGAATTATGTCCATAAATCGCTAAAAAATTCGAATTACATCCATGAATCGCAGAAAAACACGAATTATATGTCCATAAATCTCTCAGAAAGCGCAAATTACGTACATGAATCATGTAAAAAAACTCAATTTATGCTTACAAATTGCATAAAAACACAAATTACATTCATGAATCGTGTAAAAAACATGAATTACATTCATAAATCCCATAAAAAATGCAAATTACATCCATAAATTGCTCAAAACATGCAAATTTAGTTGGCAGAAAGCTCAAAAATGCAAATTGCATCTGTGAATCACATGAAAATAACAAATTATGTCCATAAATCACATAACAAATGTGAATTACGTTCATGAATTGCATAAAAAATGCGAATTATGTTCCTAAATCACTCAAAAACGCAAGTTACATTCATAAATCGCATAAAAAACATGAATTACGACCATTAATCACAGAAAAAACACAAATTACATCCAACATTAAATTAATTTGCAGAAAGTTTTTGACTGAAAATTACGTGCACAGGAAGATTTTGGTTTTATTCAAGTCTGATTGTAACCTTTCAGAAAATTTGCTGTGACTTTCATACGAAAAATTTCTACGCAGAATTCCCCTTGATTTTATGTGTCATAGCTGTCAACTTTATTGTTTTTAGCTTTACCCTGTCTAAATTAAACTTTTCAAATACTGTTGACATGGCTATGAATGTTTCAAATGCACTTAAAAAAAAAAAATTTCAACATAATTGTATTTTACCGCATATAATTTTCAACATGTTGAATTTTGTTTAAGTGATGATTCGAAGCAAGTGTATGTGTGTGCATTCATTGGGGGGGTAGGTGGGGGGATTCAGAATAATTTCAGTCTTAGCCAAATTTCAAAGTTGCATCCATGCTTTGTAGTAAAAATAATTTTAATACCTAAATCCCTCCCTCCTCTCCAAAATTATTTCTAGTTATACCAGAAGTTAATTTTCACAGTATAAATTTCTCCTTTTTTTAAGAGTGCAAAATCAGATTTCAAACATTTTTTTTAAATTTCTGTCAGATTTGCAGAACGCATACTAATTGAAAAATTTTACATTATTAAGCTCATAAAACCTGAAATTTATATTATGCCAAAATAAGTTTTTTTTTCTTTGTTCGAGCAGTAGAAAAAGAAGTAAGACAATTTCAATTTCATTAGTATTTTGTTTATTATGTTTTTGCATACTTCAGTGTAATTAATTATCTTGTGTTTGCACTAGTATCAATTTTATCTCTGAAAAATTTCATTCTTTCATTATCAAAACAGGTGGAAAGATTAATCTGATGTTTGGAGCAATTCCCATTTTATTGTTACCTTCATACAAAGTATACCAAGATTGCGGATTTTGATGCATTAAATGTATTGATAAGTAAAGTGACTACTTCCTTTCCCCAAAGAACTGGCAATGTTTAGCAGCCTCCGAACACTGTCTGCAGAAAACTTTGTAAAATGTATTGTTATTGAACATTAGTCATATATACCTTTTAATATATATAATTTGTACTTTCAATAAATGAAGAGTATATTGCAAACCAACTGAATTGTGTTGCTTTTTTATTGTATATGTGACTTTTTATTTCAGCTAATGATGGCAGACATTGACAACTATTTTTTTTTCAGTTACCACTATTTAAAAATAATTGTATATTATTATTGTTCAAAAAAAAAAAAAAAATCAAGAACATAAGCAAAATTTAGAAAATTGCTTCACTGTGGCATCCCTGTTTTTTTAAAATAAGTCTAATAGAGTAAGTATTTTAATTTGTTTTTAAAGAGTTGTGCTAGAAAATTATTTTAAAAATCTTGAAAAATCAATAATTTGAAATAATTTTCAAATAATTTAGTGCATTGTTAGCTTTATTTTATGCAGGAATGAGATTCTTCAGACTTTTCAATTTTTTAAGAAATAATTCATGTCACTTGTTTTATTAGTGTTCTGTATCTTGGTAAAATAGACTTTTCACTGCAGTAAGTAAATAATTTCTGCCTAATTCTACCTAAGTTTCTTTTTAATTTGCTTAAAGCTAAATTGTATGTAATATATAAATTTCAATAGCAATTATAATATTTTTTCCGCTGGAAATTCATAAACATTATTGCTATATGTCGTTCGTGCAGATTTCAGATTTTTTACTTTTTTGTCAATCTCATCCCTGTTTATGGTTAGAAGAAGAAGAGAAATGAATTCTTGCCACTGCCTATATGTGTCAGCTTTGCTCTCAGTCTAGACTATTTTTGAAGAGCGCATCACCCTGCCCTTTTTCAAATTTATAAAATGCACCACTAGTTTTACCCAAGATTTTAAATAAAATATTTCTGCATACATGTATTTCTAAATTTGTGTGCCCCAATTTTTTTTCATTTCTTTATGAATAAGAACATGAAACTATTCAATCATGCTTTAATTTAATTGTATTTTTTATTTTTATATTATAAAATCATTTGAAATTAATGTTACTTGATTTATCATACTTCACAATTACATATTTTCCTACCTTTTTTTTCCCCTCCTTCCAAAAGCAATAATTTTTTTTTTTCAAAAAGTGCCTTTTTCTGCTGCAATAGTGCCTTTTTTAGTGCATAGCACCATGCCCTTTTTGTTTCTGGAGTGAACACTAACATAAAGCATTGATTTTAATTTGGGGAAAAAAAACTAATTTATTGCATAAATTTCAAAGAATTTAAGTAATTTTGCATCAAGTAAAATTATTATTTGAAGCTAATATCTAAGTATATGCAGTAGTGATTTCTTAGAAATGAGGTTTTTGACAGGAATTGTAAACTTAAGTCCAAAAAAATTAAATAAAATAAAGACAATATCAAAAGGAAAATTATATTTCAAGTCTACATATTATAAAAGAATGCTGTTTGAAATGAAATATGGGGCGGTGGGTAGAACTTTTTTCTGCATTGGTGTTTTTATTTCTATTTCTGTGCGAAAATCCTTTTTTAAAGAAAATACTAAAAATATAAGTATAGTTTACTAAAAAGATAATAAAACAAGATACATATTTAAATCAAAGAAAATTATTTGTGAAATATGTATTTATTACAAACATTTATATATAAACAACCATTAAAGCAATTATAAATAACTAAAAAGTGTTACGGAATTTACAAGGGCAGAGTAGTGGTAATCGATTATTTAAAAAAAATAATGAATATGCAGTTACATTGCAAATGCTACTTAGAGCAGTTAAAAAGAATATGGAATATAGTAAGTGAAATATTTCTTTAATATTATATTCTACAAACCTAATTTAGTTTAAATATAATTAACATTAAAATATTTGTATGCTAAATATAGATGCACTTATTATAGATTTAATTCTTTATATTGAAAATTTAACAGGGAAAAAAATGGAAGTTAAATTAAAGGGTGCCTCTATATTTAATGAAAAAAGAAAAGTTTAAATTATTTAGCAAATTTTGTAGCATAAAATATGAAAGGCATACAGAAAATTGTTGCAAAGTATTTGGCTTAATAATTATTAGATATTTCTTATTTTTTCAAATTTCCCAAACTGGTAACTTAGCTTACCTCTTTAAAATTCTAGTGTAAATTATGAGAAAAGTAGCTGTAACATTACTACAGTTTCTTAGAAGCAATACATATGATTTCTTATAAATGCTGTAATATGAAAATGAATGTACAAAAGTTTTTGTAATTCTATTAAAGGTTTCATAATATACATGCTAAAAAAGACCTGTAACTGCTGCTAACAATTTCTTAGTTAAGATACAAAAGAAGTATCTATAATAGTAGTAGTCATTTCTTAATAAACATCTGTAGTACTACTAGGAAATTTCTAGGCAACTGGGATTCCATAAACTTTTCTAGTAACGTATACAGTTTCTTCTTAAGTAACACTACTGCATTAAACTTAATAAACAGCACACAGATTTCCTTAGAGAACATACTAAGAAATCATTAATAGTACTACAGATACTTCTCTTGTACCTTCACTAAGAAATGGTTAGTAATATTACTAACCATATACTAAATAAATACCTGTAATGACTACTAAGAATTTCTTAGTAAAGATACAAGAGAAGTATATGTAAAACTACTAGCCATTTATTGGTAAACATACTTAAAAAGGACCTGTAACGGCTACTAAGAATTTTTTTAGTGAAGATACAAGAGAAGTATCTGTAATACTCCTAATCATTTCTTAGTATTCCAACTAACTACTAACTTAGTATTCCAACCCCTGTAATGTCTACTAATGATTTCTTAGCACGCTCACTAAGAAAGTATTTGTGCTGTTTACTAAGTTTAATGCAGTAGTGTTACTTGAGAAAAAGCTGTATTGGTTACTAGAAAAGTTTAAGGAATCCCAGTTGCCTAGAGATTTTCTAGTAGTACTACAGATTTTTTTTTACAGTGTGGGCCCTGTTTTTTATCAAAAATCTTGTTTAGATTTCAAAAAGGCAGAAACTGCGAATCCTTATTTTTTTATTCGTTTCCCCCCTCTCTTTTTGACCATGGATTTTTGTATGGAACTAAGAAAGATAAAGAAAGTACCGGTCAACGGATCGGCTCTGAAGAAAGCTGGGTTTTTGTATAGAGCTGCTAGCGACAAAAGTGTGTTTTCTTTTGAAATACCGGAATATTATGCTCTTAGATGATAGGTCATTTTTCACACCGATTTCACGACGTGGGTGACACAAATAACATCTAGAAAATCACCTTAATATGTTAACGGCTTAGTTAGTAACCGGATTTGAAGGGAGTACTGGCCTATTCAAGTATTTTAGCAGCCTGCTAATGCATACAAATACCTGTTTGTAGACAACACTGCACTTCAGATGTGGATTTTCCTATAATATTTTTTTCTGATTTGTTTTAATAATACGCATAGTATAGTATTTATAAAATTAAGTGTATATCTGGAGGAAAATGATCTACTCCTATACTAATCTGGTAAGTCATATTTATTACTTTATGTAATTTATATAGCAATTATTAAAAATTTTAAGTTTTAGAAAATTTTGCACAGCCTGGAAAAATATATGTATACTAATAGAGCAGGTTTTAATAACACACATTTCTCATTTACATGTTTTTCATTTAAGCGTTTTATTAGGGCTCCTACACAAAATTCTTTTTAATAAATCACACCCCTTCACAAAATTCTACTCCATAAAAATATGCTCTAATTTATTTTATATTGCTAGGTTTTAAAATATGTGTTTTGCAAAGGAAACAAGTTCACCAGAAATGACAAATTTAGAATATAGACTTGTTCTCAACTGCTCTGCTCAACAAGCGCAAAACGTTTTGACACATTTACAAATTCATTTTCTAACAAAAAGTTATAAAATTGGAATGCCTGATTATGGAAGCGATTTCGAATCGAAATGAATTTTCCATTTTATGATCATTAAATTATCTATCCAGTTCTAAGCTATTTCGATCACGCGATCACCCGTTTTTCTCTTGCTTTTCGACCGGTTTTTCTGTTTTTGTCGGGAAACGTGCTCAAAAATGTCAATTTTGAAGGCTTGTTATGAAAGATCTATTGTGTTAAAAAAAATCAGAGCAATTAGGCAGTTTCTGAATAACACCTGCTATTTTCATGTATTTCCGAACAAAAATAAATTAAAGCATGTGTCACAAAATTGCCCTTTTTGATTTAAGATCACCCTTAAATAAATTATTATTAATAAATGTTTGATGCGAATTCAATAACTGGAATTCAAATTTCATTACAAAATACAATAAATTTCATAAAAATAACTTTATTTTTCACAAAATGGGATCCAAGAAAAAATTCCTGCATCAGCCTCCGATTCCATTGCATTCATATGTTACACTATTTCGTTTGTTAACAAGTAATAAGTAAATTCTCATTTAATTTATACTCTTATTTCCTTGGAAAATCTAGCGTTCTAAATTCATGTCACAATAAGAAATTGTGAATGATTTGGTGAACAAATTCGCAGACAAAAAAACACGCAGGAAATTTTTTCAAATAAAAATGAAAGCAACAGCAAATGGAATTGTAACTCAGTTTCAATAAAACAATTTTGAATATTAAAATTCTAGCTATTTTGTTTATTCCCTTGACTTTAAATTCTTTAGATAGAATGAAAGTATTATAAGTTTTGAACTGATTTATCTGAAGTACAGTATAAGCAGAGGGCACGAAACTTTATAGACAGATTTTAAACTGTAGCTCGACTTAACTGTTGTGAAGTATACTGTTTCAATTAAGAGGTTACTTCAGTCAAACGAAATTACCAGTTTGCTAATGCTAATCCTATTGAAGAAATTTATAACGATAGCTCGGTTGCATTTCAATATTTTTTAAATTATTTTTTTCGCATTGGATAGCTGAAATCTATCTGTATACAGGTTGTTTTTTGTTTGCAGATAATTTTAATGAGGTCACTTTCATTTTTGGAACAGGTTTCGAAAATAAAAACATCCTCATTAAAAAAAAAAAAAAAAAAAAAAAAAAAAAAAAAAAAAAAAAAAAAAAAAACTTAACGTCGTGTGCTTTCTTGTAAAATTGTTTTAGACAAATTTTAAGGTTAACATTATTAATTGATCTTTAAGCAATGCATATTTATTTCATATTTGTGCAGAGTTATGAATGTTATAATAATTTTAACAATGATTTAAAATACTTATGCTAATTATTAAATTTGTTTATTACATTATTATAATTTGAAACTTATATGGAAACTTCAATATATATATTTTCCAAAAAACTCAATTGAAAGTGTGGGAGAGGGAGGGAGGGTTATAATTTTTTTTAGAGGGGGGCCCAAAGTTATATTTTGGGGGGAGGGCCTCAAAACTCCTTGCTACGGCCCTGACTAAAGCTTAAAAGGTATAAAGAATAGTTCTAAAATTAAAATTCACACGAAACCTAAATAAATTAACTTATTACTTACCCGTCATAAATCTTGTAATCGTTTTGAAAATCGAATTTTTTAAAACTGAGTTACACGTTTTAGACACTAGTTATTCCAAAAAACACATTTTTAGGGTAACATTTTGACGTCAGTTTGTCTGTCTATCTGTCAGTCCGTCTGTATGTCTGCATCATTTTATCTCCCAAACAAATTGAGATAGAGATTTAAGTATTTCGTGTATACTTAGTATTCAATAATGGTAAAAAGCCTATAGAATATTAGTGACCTCGTTTATCCGGAAATATATTTTTTGACTGCCGAAATATCGGTTCTGATGATAAGTACACAAAAATCTTAGAAAAGGTTTATTTTTAAAATATAATATAAATGGCAAAAAAAGAAGAAAAAAACATAAATTCTGTATAAAAATATGAGGACGATCAGATAAGTAGTTGCCGATATATCTGTAATCTATTTTCCACACTCTTCGATTTTCATGACCTTGTATTTCATTGAACATTTAATTCAAAGATACATTTTAATTGGAAATGAGACGATTAATTCGACACAGTAAACTGTTAATAGGATTATCAGTTTAAAGTTACACCGAACTTTCTTTTGCTCAATTCGGTACTAATTGATGATCACGTCTATCCATCAATCATCACCAAACTATAAAATTAAATGCCAATATTGGCATATGGCAACTGTCACGTGCAGTTGATATTAAACATATGCACGTGTTTGTTACGTCATCAAGTGATTTTTAATTTGGCGTTTTATTTGCATTTTTATTCATATTTTACTATTTTTTTTCGTTATTAGTAGTACCAATTTGTATAATTTCCGGGTGGTTTTGTGATTTACATATTGTGTTGAAATTGGTCGACGTTCCGTAGTATTCCGTAACAGGGCATTACTACGTATTAAAAATAATTAAATATATGTTTAAATTTTATTTTTCAATTGCGAATCATTTTATTAATAGTTTACACATGTTTTATTTTCATATTTTATATTATGCATAGCCATGGTGAGTAAGTATTATGCTGAAATATGATAATAGGTATTATGTCATAAGTATTATGAATAAGTATTATGTCATAAGTATTATGAATAAGTATTATGTCATAAGTATTATGAATAAGTATTATGTCATAAGTGTTATGATGACTCTCAACGACTATTTTTCTGCGGTAGTGGAGCAGACATGCGCTGACTTACTATATTTGAATATAATGTTCGGCAAGAAAGCAGTATATCAAAGGGGCAACGTTCACGATGTTAAGAGAGATATGAAAAATTTCCTGATATTTTGTCTCAATTTTCAAATTCCGAGATTTTCAGGAACCCTGTTGTACACTGTAAAAAAATCTGTAAAGGTACTAAACTTCTTCTAGGGAACTGGGATTCCTAGAACTTTTTATTTGACGATATAAGCAAAATATCGTGTAACAGAATCGGTTACATGAGTTTTTGCTGTTACCGTTACATGAAAAGTTCTATGAACCCCAGTTTCCTACAAAAAGTTTAGTACCTATACAGAATTTCCTTTTTTACGGTGTACTACGATTTATTTATCAAAGTCATACTTGATCTCAGCCAGTGGAAGAGTGTGGTGGTAAGGTGAAAAGTTGCTTTTTTATTTGAAAAGAAATAAAAAATATGTATCAAAATTCCGCAACGGAAATGAGGAAACAGGAAATTGATCTCTCGCGATTAAAGCACTGTAAGTTAGTGGCCACTTCAAAAAATTTGATCGCCACATGCCAACTGACAACCGTAAATCTGCACCTATACTTTATTATCAATTCCTTAAAAAATGTATATACAATAGACTAATATTTCTTAAAACATAAAGCAAATGATTTTGTATAAATTTATATTTTTCAAAATAAAAAGATCTCTATAAAGACTAAAGAAACTAAAATACTAATTAATTATTTTACATTTTGAAAAACTATATAGAAATTTGTCAAATAATCAATGGGATT